>JARHVA010001217.1:1165000-1707500 GCA_037957365.1 Torreya grandis | reverse complement strand
ATATATATATATATATATATATATATATATATATATATATATACATATATGTGTATACATATACATACACACACACACACACACACACACACTCACACACACACACACACACACACACACACACACACACACACACACACACACACACACACACACACACACACACACATATAATCAGACCTATATAAGGGAATGTGATTTAGGTTGTCTATGATTGGAAAGATTAAGATATAAGGTGTGTTTCATTTATGAATTTGGTTAAGTCAAACCATTAATAAAATGGCTTAAAATCAGCTAGTATAGATCTAATTGGATAACCTTTGATAAGGTATAATCTAAAAAAGATAAAATTTTTAACAACTCTTAGAAGGAGTGCCATGGATATTCTCTATGGGGTTTGGATATAGATCTTCCTAGTGGAACATATTGACTTTAGGAGCAACACTCCCTGGCATGTATGGCCCTCTTTAATATAATGAGATGTGTGATTATTGGTTATAAAGCTTCATAATAATCAACCTTATATGGATAACAAAGGGAGAACCTTTCCCTATATTCTTTTATGTCTATATTCAAGATTTATAGATACCCATATGAGGGATAAACCTAATTAAATAAATGAAGGAATGTTATTGGAATAGGCAATATAGTAGTGCTACAAATCTAAGTATGGATGATACCCTATTAAAAATATGCCATTAAGAAGTTTTATTATTAAATATTGAGTAAAATTTCTTCTATAGACATTCCATATAATGATACTAGCTTTTATAAAAAATAAAATGGTGACAAAGTTAGGCTCTTTGGCAAAGGTAGCTACAATAATTCTAGGAAACCAGATGGGTCTCACTTTAAAAACCTTTCCAAGAATTATTTATTGATTAAAAAATATTTATAAGGCTAATCCTAGACTCTATTTCCTTATAATTTATAAAACCCTTATCAAATCTCTTGTCTTTGGTTTATTGAACATGGTCTTTGAGTTACTGCTTAGAAGATTGAACTTTTAAGGAAAGGACTACTGAGACCACAATTGGAGTAGTATTTTAAAGGGAATTTTTAGCTATATTGAGTTACCTTTAGATATTTTTTAATCAACTAAACCAATGAAAATTTGGTTTAGTTTTGAGATACTATTGAGCATTAAATCCTTTAGTTTTATTGATTGATGACTCACCTTGATTATGAGTTTTAATTGGATTCATATTTGGTCTTCAAAACTTTCTGTGCTTTATTTTGACATAGAAATTTTGGACTTAATGAACCATTATACGTATATTAATGGTTTAACTAACTTTTTTTTTGTTATTCACATTTGAAAGGGTTATATGATTTAACTTAGTCTAATTTTTTTATTTACCTTAGACACTTTTTATATGGGTCTTTTCACAACCTTTTTCCTTTTTTATTTATCACCTTGGGATTTTCTTTTGGTTTTTATTTACCTTAGTGAATTTCATGACATTTTTATGAGTGATTCAAAAGAATCCATTTGTCACTATACTAAAAAACTAAGAGTGACATCAATGTATTTAGTTGTACAGTCAGCATTAGGCTAGTAAGCTAGCAATATGTTTCCATGTGGCATCATCTTGGTAACCCACAATCCTAGAAAATATCGTAATAGGAAAAAGGCATTTAGATAAGTGGGATAATAATATATTTCCATGTGGCATCATCCTAGTGACCTATAATCTTGGAGATGATCTTACTATGTGAAAGTCTCCAAATAAGTGATCTCATAGGATGTTTCCGTAAGGCATCATCTTGGTGACTCATTATCCCATAAATTTCCATGTAGATTGTAAAGCCTCTAGGCATGTGGGATCATGGGATGCTTCCATGTGGCATCTCTTGATGACCCACTATATTGAAGATGTTTGTACTATCTGTGAACCCCATGGGTAAGTGGGTGAGAAGGATGTTTCTACATGTAAAAATCCCACTACTCTATTATTTAAGAGATGTATGTACTAGGCATAAAGCTCATGTAAAATTAGGTGAATGTCATGCTATTGCATAACAAAATTCCACTAATCCATTTTTATAGAGACATATGTATTGAGAACAAATCCTATGGGTTATCAAGCTAAAAAAATGTTGTTGTGTGGTATAATTTTATTACCCTACAAGTCCAAGAAAGTTATGCTAGCCTTGTAGAGTGACAGATCATTGAGTTAGTGAATTATCACCATGTGGAGCTTTTCAAAAAGTCTCCTGGGAAGTGATAAGTGGAAAGAGTGGCCCAAAGAGCCCAAATGGAAGCTAACATGGCCATGAAAACCATTGAAGTAACCATATGGATCTCAACTATGTCAGCTCTTGGATGAGGTTAATTTTGATGGTCATCTCAATGCCATTTATGTAGTTGTAATTTGACATGAGTAGTGAAAGGATTTATGAGTTTTGGGCCAAAAAAAATAGGATTTTGGGATTTTGAATTAGTAGATTACACTTGTATGTACCTTTTATTTATTTTATTATTCTTGTTGTGATTGGATTAGATTTTGGCATCTATCCATGTTTATTTATGTTTTGTTCATTGTAATCACATGTCATTCCTATCTTTTAGGGAAAAAATGGCCATGATATTTTTGTATTAGATCCCAGGTTAACTATAGGAGCTCTAGTGATGATCAATATGAGTACATCACCTTTTTAACTCTGCATGATCATGATTTGTGTAAACTTAATATTTTTGCATTACTTGTTGAAAACTTAAATTATGTAGACAAGATGTCATAAAAATAATGAATGAAAAACATTGTGGCTAGGTGTCACCAACATCCTTGACTTATGCATCCATCTGACATCCAAGCTTAGATTCCTGAGACTCTGCATCACAAAAATTCTTATTCTAGTTTCATTAATTCTCATCAACTAAATTATAGATGATAGTGATAATTTTTTTGTTCCTATATTTCATTTGACCATTCCATTATGTATAATTGTACAAATAATGAGATAGAGATATCCCATACCCATAATATAATGCAACAACCTCAAAAGAGGAAAAAATTGATGAATTTTCTATGACTATCATTTGTGGAACACCATACCTAACAAGAATGTTATCTTTAATAAATTTACATACCACTTCAAAAATTATTTCATTGATATGGATGGAATCAACCAACTTTGTAAAGTAGTCAATTTACATAATAATATGTGTGAAAATAACGCTAGAGTGTAGATTGAGCATACCAATGAAAGATAAACCCCATTGTTAATTTTTTCCCAATCACAACTAGTTTAAAACATAATTCAACATGTTTTTGTCTTCCAAAAAAGTGTTGAAAGGTTTCAAACTTTAAAACCCATCTTTATAATTTATGAAAAGCATTGGCCAATAGTAATGGGCTCTCAATTATTTTTTTTGTAACTAGAGAATAAAAATGGCCACCACATGATTGAGTATGAAATACTTATAACAGCCTCTTTTGTTACTCTTTATTCACACATATTAATCAAAAACCTATTAGACATATTTTGAATAGATTATTATCTAAAATTACATGTATGGAAACTCTAATATTAATTATTATATTCTCTTCTTAACTAAGGTTTTCAAGGCATTCTCTATATGTGATTAAATATGCTATATTTAAATACCACTCATTAGTAGACCTAATGAATAGAGTAAGAGTTAACTCTTCAGGCATATCTTGTTTGGATTTTTTATGATTTTCATTACTAGATTCATTTTCTACTATAAGATGACATAAACCATGTCCTTATACATGTTTTTTTAGTTTTATATCAAGATCCCATTCTTTCACCTTTTTATCTAATTTATTTTCTTTGGTCCAAGTTATCATTGACTCAAGATGGACTTGATAGATATATTTAGTACCATTACCATAGATTACATGAATTAAATATGTAATAAGTGAATTTTCATGGCCTTTACTAATGCATAAACATGTTTATTATAGTTGAATACTTGATCTCATCATTATTGAGACCACAACTCATGAAGGCACTATGATATTCAACTCCATTTTTTATAAACTAGGATGGTTGATAGAGTATGTACTGAATAATAACAATATATGATGAATTATTTATTAAAATATGGGCACACAAGAGTTGGTGCTTTAGAAATGGAAACTTTTATTTCTTTGAAAGTTTGTTTTCCATCTTTACTCTATTTAAAATAAGTATTTCCTTTCATCATATCATCCATGTTCATTCTAAATCCTATAAACTTAGGCATAAACTTATCAATAACTTCACTTTGTCAAATAAATAATTGACATCGGGTTTGGTTGTTAGAAGAGGGAATTTGTGAATATCATCAACTCTTTTTAGATCAATTTCGGTGCCTTCATTATAAACCATATGTCTTAGTATTTTTTTCTTCTATGATCAAAAAATCATACTTTTCAGATCTAGATAAATACCTTAAAGTCAACATTTTCCAAATAATATATATTCATGGTGATTTTATCACTTTTTAAAAAATATAATAAGATTATAAATATTCACTAATATCATCTTATTTTCAAGTCATGAAAATCCATATCCATTTCTCTTTTAAATGTGTCACATATATTAGTAAGATCAAATGGAATTAATATGTAATAAAAAATACCCCATGAGTTTGTGAATGTATTATTGTGTTAATATTCTTTTACAATTCATTTTAATTGTACATTGATAAACTGTCAAGTATTTATATCATTTCAAAGTTTGTGACAACTTGTATCACTTGATACATGATGAGAAATGGATAATTTTCCTTCAAATATGCTTGATTTAGATTCCAAAAATCAATAAAAAATATTATATCACCATTATTTATATGTATTGGCAAAATTATTTTAACCCATGTGGAGTGATGAAAGGGGAAGATTATTCTTGCATTCAACATTTTTTGAACCTCCTAAAAAATATTTCCAACTATTTTTGGGTTATAATACCTTTGTTTTGGTTTTAAGGGATTTACATCTAACCTCAAAGGGATGGCATGTTGCATCTCTTTAGGATGAAAGGATTTAAAATAATAATATTAGTATTCAAGGATGTCTATGTAATTTTTTAGAAATGAGACAAACCTCCCACATTATTCAAGATAACAACACTTACCATATTGACCATTATAGGTTGTTATTTATAACTAATATTTACTTTCTCATGATCTATTGATCTAAATGAATCCTTTTGTAACTCTTTATTGATAAACATATCATGTTTATTAAATATTTCATCAAGAGAGACAAGGCCTTTATAAATCTTGTTCATTTTAATTGAATCATGTCTTATTTATGATATTCATTGTAAATTACTTATTTGTTTATTTTAGAAATACATTCTATATAAACCAAGTCACTACCTTTAAAATATATATTAAAAAAATTATTTGTATTCTCAAGAAATTTGATGATCTATTGATCTTCATTGAAAACTTGACCATTTGAATAATAATCAAAAACACTTTGTCATAACACTATTTAAATTTTATAACTGTTTATTCCAAACTTAAGATGAAGAATCACTAGTGAGGTAGAGACTACTAAAATATCTACTTTATCTTTTTTATCTCTTGAAAGTACAGTAATGGAAAAGGCTTGAGAATACTCTATATAGTCCCAAACTCTATTTCTATAATGTTTCGAAAAGTAATTTTTAACTTTTGATTTGTTTGAAAAGTAGTTCATCGTCACATTATGATCTTAGGTTCTTAATTCCCTTTATTTCATCCACATTTAAGCCTAGAATAAATGTTTCATACTCAATTATGTTAATATTATTTTAAAATTTCAACCTTGTAGAAAAGTAAAAAAATTCCTCATTTAGTAATGTGATATCACACTAACACAAGAACCTATAAAATAATAGCTACTATCAAATTCCAACATCTATACATCATTTGGGTTCCTTTTTATTAGTTTTAAAAAACTTGGACCATCCTAATACATCATCATATAATTTATTATACCTATATATTTGTACAAAATGTATACACAAGGGTCTTTTAATTTTTACATGGTGAATTTAGTCTTTATTTCATGTTCTATCCTTTTTTAACTCATTTCAATGGTGTTATGGCATGAATAAAATTAATCTAAATTTATCCACCTAGTTATTTGCATAATTTTCTTCCTAATAATATTCTATAGATTGTGGGAATGCAATAACAAGAATGGTTATATTGACTATTTTCTATGGAAAAGATGCCAATATTAATTAAACATATTTTTTTGTCTGACTAATGATATTTTATTCATATCCATTAAATATTAATGACTAAATGTTCAAGTACATGTAAGACCTATTGCATGAGCCATTTTAGTAGGAATTACATTATTTAAAACTCTAGTGTCAATGATACAATTACTAACTTTGCAAACGTTAAGAAAGAAGGAGATGTAGGTGGCTTCAAACTTACCCATATTTAAAATATAGGAAACCATAATAATTTTAAGGTTTGAATTAGTTGGTGATTCATCCAATTATTGATTATTCCAATAGTGACTCCAAAATTTAACTATACACTACTCACCCCAATATAGAAGCACTTATATATATATATATATATATATATATATATATATATATATATATATATATATATATATATATATATATATATATATATATATATATATATATATATATATATATAATGACCCATATGTATAGATATACCAACTAATGTGTGTGTGTGTGTGTGTGTGTGTGGTGTGTGTGTGTGTGTGTGTGTGTGTGTGTGTGTGTGTGTGTGTGTGTGTGTGTGTGTGTGTGTGTGTGTGTGTGTGTGTGTGTGTGTGTGTGTGTATGTGTGTGTGTGTGTGTGTGTGTGTGTGTGTGTGTGTGTGTGTGTGTGTGTGTGTGTGTGTGTGTGTGTGTGTGTGTGTGTGTGTGTGTGTGTGTGTGTGTGCGTGCGTGCGTGTGTGCATGTGTGTGTGTGTGTGTTTGTATGGATCCATCATGTTTATAATATATGTAAAAACATGCACTAATCACTCGAATCAAGCGCTACCAGTGGTAATAATTCCTTTGCAAGAAGGTTTATTGGCATTGTATTTTTTACCTTTGATAAATTAAACTAGCTTATCTAATTGATCAAGATTAGACATTAAGTATTCTTCTTGAGAGATTGGTATTTTATAAATATTTAAATGGACAATAATTTCAAAATTAGGAAAACTACTAAAAGAGGAGTTTTAGGATTTAAAATCACTTGAGACTAGCCTACATTATTTTTAGACATAAAAAATAGTTTATAGGTTAATAAAAATAGAGGTTTTATGTTAGTTAGTTACCTTTGTGTCAACCTACTTGTGTTTTAATTGATTTAGTAATAAATATACTCTAGTGAAGATGAAAATTATAGGAGGCATATTTGGAGTGTCTTTGGAATTTGACTTCTCATTCTCTTTTAACTTTTTATTTTTTTTAGTTTTAGTCTATTCCTTATGATTTATTGATCGCATAAAAATTAAAAAATACTAAACACTCATATCATAAATTATTTCATCATAATGATCTCATTCATATTCATATTCTAGGTATATATTAGTGGAATTTACATCATGTTATTTCGTTTCAAATTCTTATAATCCTAGAGTTTTTTCCTTAGTTTCATCTTCTTCATATTCATATACCTCCTCTATTTTCAGTACTACATTGACTTGTGCATTTAAAAGTGAATATGCTTAAATGTAAGGCTTTGGTTGTGTATATTATATGTGAATATGATTTTTATTATGAGGTATGAAATTATTTCTTGTAATATCTTGATAGGTAGGAACAAAATATTTCTGAGGCAATTTATTTTTCAAGTCACATATATCATTAGACATTTTTTGAAGTAATGAATTAGTCAAAATTATAATTTAATTATTTAAATTTATATTAATAGAATGTATTTTAAATTTACCAACCATAATCAAATCAAGCTCAACATATTAGCTAGTGTTTGAGCTTGTTCTAAATCAATAACTTTGTTTCTTCTCAAGAAAATTCCTAATTCAAGTAATTATGTGCTTATGAAAGAAAATAGAATTTTTTTGTGGGATTAGTTTTTAAAATAATTTTATTCAATAATTTATTTAAATTCCTAAAATAATCTCTCATTAGTTCATGAACCTATTTTTTTCATTTGTGTCAATTGAGCAAGGAGCTTGTATGCATATTTTGTCAATTTGAGTTAATTTTAAATTATTTAATCAAATTCCATCTATCAATGAAAGAAAAAGTGAGGTGAAAAAACCATTATAATTTTCATATTTTTAAATTATCAACAAATAATTTGTCTATCACATCCTTATATTGGACACCTAAAATACACAAGCAGTAATAAAAGTATACAAGTGTTCATTTGGGTGTTATTTACCATTATTAGTGAGCATATGGATGTTTTTAGTTGATACTTTTGGTAAATAATGAAGATTTAAACAAAGATAAATTTGACCTATGGTATTACACCAAGGTACCAAAACCATATTTTGAAAATTTATATTCATAAAAAAAATTGTTCCATAAAGAATAGTGGCTCTACTTGTTACAGTACAAGCTTAAGTTCAAACTTATTTTTGCATTTTTAAGGAATTAAAAGAAGATGTATAGATTTATTACTTATTTTTTTATATGTTTTAAAGTTTTATAGACTTAAATTTAAACCATTTTTTATTATAATTTGAAAATGGATTAAAATTACCTTCTTTCTTACTAGACCTAGTAAAGATTATTCTAGTGAGTGTGAAAGAAAACTATAGTCACCTTGGCACATGAGTATTTGGATGTCTCTTTGAATGAATATTATTTGATGTATTCTAATTGTGATAAAAAATTTAGCTATTTTTGAAAGTTCAACATGATATTTATCTTCCTATAACACAATTATATCTCTTTAAAACTAAATGATGCTAGTTATTTTATCACACACAAAGGCTCAAAGATCTGAAGAATGTATTCTTATGTAGCATGTACCTAATCAATATTTGGTTGGTAGAGAAGTAATTTAACTCCAATGATGTTCATGTGGAGAAAATTAAAACTTATTTTTTTAGATGCATGGAAATCATAAAATATTGTACCATAGTGGGTGCAAAATATTGTAGGTGGAATATTTTGTAGACAGTAAAAAATAGGGAGCTTCTATCAACAATATTGGAGATAATAAGTCCCTCCTATATTTTTACATGAAGTTAAATTTATTGAAAATATATAAATGTAAACAACTAAATATTTATATTTATACACATTAAAAATACTTTTGTGGGGGAATACTTTATAAATAGAAAAGAATGTATAATAAAGAGCAAAATGAATAAGAGAAATGTAAAGAAATTAGAGAAACTGATAATAAAGATAGAGTATGCATGATTAAATAAATAAAAAAATTAATAATTTAAGTATAATGGAAGTATAAAATAAAATCAACAATTTAACAATGAATATTTTAATTTAAAGTATATACAATGAATTAATAAAAGTTGAACATAATAAAAAAAGTCCATTCGCCAAAAGGATAAAAGACAAAAAATTATGTTAAGGTTTCTTATTTTAATCTCTTCAAAATAATACAAAGTTTCATTTTTTATTTATCCAAGATTTTATTTGAATTGTCAAAAAATCCTAATTACAATGAAAAATTCAAAATTTATAGCTTAGGAGGTAAATAACCTTCTCATCACTTCTTGTAGCTACCTTTTTTGAAAAGGTTTCTATTTCCTCATTAAATTTTTGAAATTATTTCATAATGTGAAAATGCATTACAATTACTTCTCAAAAAATTAAAATAAAGATATAGAAAAAGAAGATAGATAAATAAAGGAGAGGGAGAAAAATTGGTATGTTTGAATGATTTGTTGTTTATCTTGAAATTATTGTTTTCCATTAATCCTCAACTTGTGTTGATTTTAACCTGAAGGTTCTGAATTTATAGACTACCACACTAATTCCTTGTTGTTTTAGAATGATTTTATTTGATAATAAAGTTACCTAGGGAATCATTATATAATTCATCTCCTCATTATTCTTTAATAAGTTAAGATTTTTTATTACATCTAATGATGGAACTTTGGATATCACTAAAAAAATCATGGCCTCTAAATTGGATTTATCTACACCAAATACTTCTTCAATAATAATTTTTGGAATTATTATTTAAATTTAGTAAATAAAAATGGTTTAGTATGTTTTTTATTCATTAGTTCATAATGAATATACCATATATTTAAATGGATGTTAGTTATGAGTTCATCCCAAAAGTTTATATACTTTTCCAAATCTTTCCAAGATTCTTCAAGAACATTGAGTTTTCATTATATGCTCTGAAACCAAATAAATAACATATTATCATCAATGTGGATAATCCCCTAAGGAATGATTTCAGGTGTTACTTTGTTCCCCCTCATTGGATTAAAGGTAAATTGCTGCCAAAGGGAACCCGGGGAATGCTGGTTGTGGTGGTGTATTGAGAAACCATATGGGTATGGTTATTTCCCCATTGGTATAATTGCCACATTGCTCTGCCCTCCTGACCCTTAAATTATTTTCAAGATAAAATTATGGCTTGAAGGGGATTCTTTGAATGTTATAAATATTCTTAATAATAAGAATACTATCTTGGACCATAATAAGGTAAAGGAGATGAAAACACTTTGAATAAATTTGAAGATATTAAAATCACCCACACCTTTTGTGAAGCCAATGGTGTTGCAGATTGGCTTGCTAATCATGCTGTCCGGGAAGGTCAAATAGTGAGGTGGTATGAAACCTTAGAAAGGGACATAACGATGCCACACATTAAGATTGGAGTGTAATAAAAACATAATGAGTACACGGGAAAGGAATTCAATTATTAAAGAGTTCATCCTGATAATCAAAGTCAATTTCCCATTTTCATCCATAGCAATTGGGATTATGAGAAAGGAAGGGAGAACCCCGTTTTGAATGGAGAGAGAAACATGAAGTCTTAAGATCCTACAGAAAGGAAAAGTTACAAGCTACATGGAAAGACTCCATTGCATATCACGACGGCCTTTTTCAAAAAATGGTCTGATGAAAGGGTCACCTTGCATGGTATCATAGTAAACTTAACAGAGGATTTCATAAATTACAGGGTTGCCAACGGACGGACTTTAAGTAGACTAGCATTTCGAACGAAATACGGATTCTTTTCATGAGCTACCATAAAGGGATTTGTTTAAGGAATTTCATCCTATTTGCAAATTCCATAGGCATAAGGTTAGCTGTCTTTTCCCTTCTATCTTCACTAATCCAAAGTTTATATGCTCATTATGCGCCCTATCCTCCATTATTTTTATTCTACTACAAGAATTAGTTCCCCATAAGTTGTCAGGAAATAAAAAGAATGAAAATGTTATCAGGAGAGGCAAAATATCCCCTAGTCCTAATAAGCAGATTGTAGAAGAAGAAAGGGGACAGATGAATTAAATGAGGAGGAAAAATCAGAGGAAGAAGAAGGAACTGAGAGCTTATCTAGTTGAGGAAATTGAAAAAGATATCATCCCTAAAAGTTGTATATACTTATCAGAGGAGGAATTCCAAAGATCCTGTTCCAGGACCCAACTTCTAAGAGAAAAGGAAATTTTCAAAATACATTGAAAATTTGGAATCAAAGAGCGGGAACAAAAGAGTTATATAGTCCTCTGAGGATTGGAGAATGAAACACACACTCCTATGACCTGGGTTAATAAATAACTTTGATCCTGGATGTGTAGATCATCTACCTTTGGAAGATTCTAAAAAATATTTCCCTTCAATCTTAAAGCCTATGAAAACATGAGAATTTTAACGTCCAACCTGCTGCTATCAATTATAATGTGAGGAGACCAAAGTATATCCCAGCAAAAGGACGAGGCAAAGCTCTCACAAAAAGGAGCTTTGCTGGATTAGGAAACTACTTTGATTATTATGAATAATTTTCATCTTTGTTTTCTTTTTGTTATCTTTTGTCTGATTGCTACCAGATCCTATTTTTGTTTTCATCGGATCTGATGGTTTCAAGTCCATTTCCTATTTTTGCTACTTCCTTGTAAGGCTGTGCCTGTGGTCTTAGATGTTTTACTCTTCAGGGTTTTGGGGCCCCTTCAAAACCTGTTTTTACCTCAATCTAAAACATATTATCATCTACCTTGCTAAATATTTGTTCAAAAATTTTTCCCATTATAATGTGTTATATCCTCATAATTAATTATTATATTTTTCATTTCCCCTGTCTTTCAAAAATATCATCATTTCCTTTGTGAACATGTTTTACCTTCCTATATAACTCCATATGATATTCCTATTTCATCATTGAATTTTAGGTCATCGATAGTAAGTTGCTTTCCCAAATTTTCAATTGCCCTTACATTATTATTGTACTTATAAATGTTGGAAACAACATTATTTTAAATATCATTAATGGTAATAGATTATGGAAGTGAATCCTTTACCATACTATCTTGGTTCAAAAATATTTTGATGTATGTAGAAAGTGTTCTTACTTATTTCTCTAATTTTGGGGCTTGTTTCCCAAACTCTATCTTTTTTTTAATTTTGGTTGTAGTTGAAAATTTTTAATATCCCATTGATGGGTATATTACCCAATGTGAATTATAACTAATATGTAATATACATGAGTCATTTATTCTTCATCTTTATTAGCTAGGGGTTTATAAATTTCAAAAAACTACACACTTAAAGGCTCATATATAAATATTTAAGTTTTTTTAGATTTTGAGGTGGTGGGATTTTCAAGAGGTTATCCAATACATAAAAATAAATTTAAATGTCCTTAACACTAATATTATTTCAATTATTTTCATTTTATGAACCTAAGGGGAGGATAAACTACCCAAATAAAGAAAAACTAAGTATATGTGCCTTGGATGACCCAACCAAAGATAAATATTATTGAGAAGAACTTGTGGGGTCTCATATATTATCAAGTTATTGTGGGGATAGAGGACTAATGGGAGAAGGAATTGGAGAAGAATTAGATGTATCATGGGTTGGATATTGAATGGAGACATGAGGAGATGGAAGATTTTGTGGAAGTACAATAAAAGAAGCAAAGAAACATTCACAAGAATAACATGAGACACAAGAGGTAATTGAGTTGAGTGCATAAAAGATACAAGAGTAATTTGCATTGTAATTTTAGGAGATAAAATGGGTGTTTTCATTATAAAATATAATATTAAATGGGTTCTTATGTTAAACCAAAACTAGAAGTAAAGAACTATTTTTATCTGTGTTATCAATGAGCAAGCAAGGCTTTAATTATGTGTAGGATTGAGCTTCACCTAAATAAATTGAAGGAGTTGTAGGCCTCTAAATGACAAGATTTAAAGGCATTTTGGTAGCTACATGAAAAAAAATTAGTATGGAAACCTATTCTTATTAGGATAGTCATAATTTTATATGTTTTATTCTTTTCTTGGCTATGGGATTTTGGTTTGTAATTTAGTGATATATGTTTTAGTAACATAGGTTGATTTTGATTATTGTTGGATTTTCAAATATCCAACACCCTTTGAAATTACTAAAGATATGTATTAAATCAATTTATTATTGAATTAATCATTTTATCTTTGAAAAACTAATTTTTTTCACTCATTTAAATTAGAAGATTATTTGATTGACCAATTAATAAGTGGAATAGGTACAAGATGCACTTTATGAAATAGAGGATCAATCACATCTAATCCATGGTATATAATACCTTGAGTCACCCTTTTTAATATGAATTTTTTCATTTATTAAATGGTCCTACTTGAATATTCACTTTTTATAACTTCAAATTCATCCTCATAATCTTCCCAATAGTCATCGAGTTATGGAACATGCAAATAACTAGAACCAAGATTGAGATTAGTCTTCATATAATTATTACTAATCAAAGGGAATATTTTATGTATGAAATTTCATTAGGAAATCAATCATGTTTTTTTTAATTATTGGAGGCATCTAAAGAGTATTTGTCACATATAATAAATTAGGCCAATATTAAATGTTATCACGTAGATTTTGCACATGGCTTTGATGTTGTATCTCATTGTGTAAAAATATAATGATATAATGGGATCACCTCAAAGCTATAGGACCTTGGAAAATTGAATTAAAACTTTAGAGAAGGCCAAATTCATTTTACTAAATTTGATTCAACTAATAAATTACTAGCCTATGTAGAAATTGCACTTCTTTAATGATCTTACTCCTAAACTAAGGTTTGACTAGGGAAAAGAGTTTTGGGAATAAAATTACAAAACTAAAAATGATGATTTCACTAAATATTTTTTAGTGTATTTTAATTATTACTTTAATGAACACAATATAATGATAAATAGATTGAAATTTATAGAAGCACAAACTCATGCAAGTGTGAAATCAAAAGTAATATTTGGTATTTTTAGGGACAAGATTCTTTATTTTAACCAAAAAAAGCTTTAAAAAGGGTAAAAGAATACCAAATATGAAATTTTGTGATTTAAATAAGAATTAAACATACAAAAATATTTAAATAACCAATATTTAAGAATTAAGCATACACAAATATTTCTCAGACAAGAAAGGCAAATCTTTAATTTATTCTCATTCTCTAGGTTACAGCATGTAGACAAGTTATTCAAAATGTAGAATAATATTTCTAGCAGTAAAAAGATAAATGGGCTATGCCATATTGCCCATATTTATACCAAAAAATATTATAAAAGAGATTTAGTTAACAAATAAATTCATGCCTAGTATAAGAACATGCACAAATCTGGAAACTCCATGAAAAGAGGCATGATCTTCATCTGGTGGAATCTTCGGTGAAGTGAACAAGTGTTGTAAAAGACCATGCAAGACCTAGGTGTGATATTTAGCTATTAGAGGCATGGAGAGAACTTGGAAATCTTCATGAAATGCTTTGGTCTTCTTCATTTCAATTATAATGGCTCTTCATATAATGGGGTGCCAAATTAAAACTTTAATTTTATAACAAAAGATAGATTTAGATAACTTAAGTTAATTTTTGCAAAAACTTAAATTGTAATTTTTAATTGGGACTTTTACAAATTTCAAGTTACACAATCTTTTCAAAACTATAATTATGTTTTACAATATTTTCTTTTATAACTTAAGCAACTTAAAAAATTTCAAAATGAAAAGTGTAATATTCAAGTTTGTTTTTTAAAACTTTCAACCTATCAAAATGAAATATGGAAATTACATGTGGTTCTTTCTCAAAAAGAGCTATAAAAATGATAGCTACAATTTATAAGTTTCCTCTTTACAATATTTGTATAATAATGAAAATATAATATACAAGAATGTTTTTCATATAAATAATTAATCTACAACCAAAACATCTATTGAATCTTTATCTTATTGTCATATATCTTCTCAATATATGCATCAAAAATCTTTATGATATCTAAGATTATGTATTCATCAGGACCAAAAGAGTATAGGTTGTTTATCTTATATTTTGATATTGTATCGAAGACTTCCATTCTAAAGGATCTGTATTCTTGAGTCTTTTTACCCATTTGATCTAATATGTTATGGTACTTGATGTAATGGTGGATAGAGCTCAAGATGAAGGGTGTATCTCTTTATGATTATCCTTCAACCACTTGATTTAATTTATCCTAAACTTCTTGCAATAAAAATACCCAATCTTGATAATCTATTTCTTGACATGACAATTTATTCAACAAATCTTCAATGTTATATAACATGTCAGTAGCCTTCTCGCATGCAGCCTTAGATTTATTGGCACTATTTTTATCTTTATTTAAAATTGAGTTTCTCTATCTAATTCCTCTTTATCTCCATCATTTTTAAATATCCTTTTTGCAAGGAGGATGTCAACATCAATTGTATCCACAACTATCAACTTTGGATAGAAAAGATTCAATCTTTTAGTTTCTTCTTGATACTTACTTATTTTATCTCTCAAGGAGACCATTATCTCCTTATAAGTTGTATAATCATCCATTAGTAATTTAATAAATCTATTTCCCTTTAATATTATGTCTTGTACCCATTCATTACTAACCCTTCCCGTGATACCAATTTCTATCACTGCATCAAGTATGGCTTAATCTATGATCTGAGTAATAGGTTGTATTGGTTGAGTAGTGGGATCAATTAATTTCTTAAGTGTAGTGGTTAATTTTTCAACCTTGTTCTTTAGCTCATCCTTAATGACCTTATCACTATCCATTTTCTCAAAGAGAGTTAATAATAGATTGAACATCATATTTCAATCCCTCTCTCATAAGACGTCCAAGGTGAACTTTCTATACCTAGT
This sequence comes from Torreya grandis, assembly GCA_037957365.1. Lineage (NCBI taxonomy): Eukaryota > Viridiplantae > Streptophyta > Pinopsida > Cupressales > Taxaceae > Torreya > Torreya grandis. Next base: position 1,691,239 of record JARHVA010001217.1, on the reverse strand, counting down.
AATACCCCACCACTAGATTTTTTTTGGTTTATCTAGTGGGGAGTCTGCAATCTCCACATATTTTTCCCTTGTTGAATCATACAATATTCTTGAAATGGTTTAGGGAGTTATCTTGGCTTTTTTGTGTGCATCTATGAGACCAAAATCTAATGTATTTGGGGATACTATCTACTTGCATTTATTCCCTACCATCTGTGATAACAAAATAGGAGTAGCATATTGTTGTGTTGAAACTATCACTTGAGAATATATAGTTAAAAATGGTACACTACTGGAAATAGTGATAAGTGTTTTATCTTTCACTAATATTTCCATTGATTGTTCGGTAGATGTCTTTGCCACCTCTCCCCCATTTATGGGTTAAGGGTCCACATTTATATCAATGTATTTTATATCTATCCCCTATAGGGTTTGGGGTTACTATGTAAGTGGAGGAGGTAAGGGTAATGGAAATGGATGTGTCTAATATGGATGTGGGATATGGAAGTGATATCAATGAAGGAGTAGACACAGGGAGTTAGATTTGAGGAACCTTTGGAAGTGTGGAGTCTAAAGCCATAAATGAGTCAAAAAAATTGGTAAGGACACTCAAGATTGGTAAAGTAGTAAATATAAATGGGGATGAAGATGAACAATTATTTATCTTAGGGGTTAGGATGGCCAATGGGATTGTAGTCAAAATGACTAAATCCATATCTATATACTATTGTGTAGTATTGGTGATTAATGAAATGAAAGGAATTGTAGATGATATGAAATGAAATATGTAAGGGGGAGTGAAATTGTGGTGGATGGAAGTGGAGTGGAAACTTGAGTGTCCAATTAAGGGGAAACCTGAGTGTCTAATTGAGAGTATTGAACTATTGGAAATGGACTTATTAATATAGGTAAACTGGTGGGAATGGATGGTGGAATTACTTGAGATGAAGGAGGAGTGGAGATAGGAAGAGGAGGCGTTAAAGCTATAATGATTATATAGATAGGTAGAGGGAGTATCACAGTGATGGAAGTTGTAACTATAACTAATATGGGGGTTAAATCTATTGTTGTTTCAACTACAACTTTATCATTAAATGAAATGATTATTGGTTGATTTGATGTTGCTCCCTAGCTACTTTATTGTCCCTTATTGGCCTTTGAATTCTTGTTTCTCTTGTGGGATATTTCTTGCCTATCTACCTATTCTAGGAGTGTTCCATTACTATAACCCTCTAATGATGGTGTTACTCCCTTCTCCTTGAGCTCTAGTAGTTTTCCATTGATGTTTACTATCTCTTTAGACACTTGGACCCCTTTACTTATGAGCCAGTTGAGTGTTTTATTTATTATGTTGGTGGTTCTATCCATTAGAGATAAACACTTAGGAGCATACCATCTTACTATTAGAAGGGGTTATAAGTAGATCATATTATCATGGTAGACCTTATTTACTAGGGACTCATCATCCACCAAGTCCTTAAGGATTTGTGCTAAGTTAAAATCATTGACCTCATCCAAGCTCATTCTTAAATAGTCCTTTAGTCTTACTTCCTCTTCATTATACAAGTCTTCTCAGTAGTATTCAAAGTAGGGGACATGGTAATATGTTGAAATTCCCAGTGTATTAGTGATGTTACCATGAACAATGTAGAATGGTCTGGAATCCAAAGCTCTCAGGGTCATTTATGTCATTTTTGCATCTACACACTTGTATCTAGCTAAGGAGGGGAATCTATACCTACCTATACTGATGGGTAAATGAATTCTTGCCTTGTGTTTGCTAGATAATAGCTTATGAGTCTTAACTAGTTACCTCAGTAGCTCCATCAAAGCCCATTTATCACTCATATATCTCAAAAGGGTGTAAGGGAAACCATTGAATCTGCATACTCTAATGTATGAGTATATGGGGAACTAGATGAAATAGGAACCCCAATTAGAAATCTCTAAAGTGGTAGCATCAGAGAATCTCTTCTTTTCTAGTTCTTTGTCAAATATAACTATGATGTAGTAGATAAATGCATCATTCACTCTTCTAAAGTACTGCCTAATAGCCTCAAGAGTGAGGTTAAGGTAATAATTGAACATTTTATTTGTCTAATCAACTACTATGTTGAGTCTTAGGAAAGCTCTCCCTTTGGCCAATATATAAACTAGATAATAATTCATATAAAATGTCCTTGTGGTTTGGACCTCCATCAAATGCTTGTGGATGTAGTCACTAATGAGTTATGCCCAATGGATTTATTGATGGTTCTAGTGGATCAACCAAATATATTGGTACATTTAGTCTTGGAAAATCTTCACATCAGGGCTACTAGTGAAAACTATGCAGTAGTATGATTAGATCACCTACCTCATCCCTAAAATCAATCCTTGCCAATGTTTTAGGTAATTTGGTGGTTATAGCTTTAGGGATACTTAGACATTGTTTACTCATTAATCTTTGACATCTTGTGTTATTATCTTGATATAATTTCCTTGAGGATTATATAATTATATCTAAGTAACTCTCAAATTCGGGTATCAAGAAGATGAAGTCTATGAAGTCTATGTACATATTTAGAGTCATTTACCCTTTGTCATATAACACCTCTCTTTTATTAGCATCATAATGATTTATTATCATGAGTACTAACTCAGACCTTTGCATAGTTAGGGGGAAAGCTACTGCCTAGGGTAGTTTGGAGTCATAGATGCTCTAGATCCAGTCGTTCTTGAATTTAGCATTTATTTTGGTCCAAAAATAACCTAGGTCAGTGTGACCTAGGTTTGTGTCTATAATATAAATTGCATTGGAGTCTACACTTAGGGTAACACTAGGTCCTTTATATTTTAACTTCATCTCTTTCCTAGACATGGATTTTGGAGAAATACTTGGGGGAAAAATAACCACAAAGTTGGTGGGATTTGTAGGTGAAAAATTCAAGTGGAAACTCTAATGGAAATTAGATTTTCTCTATGTAGTTGAAAATTCCATGGGGATCTGAAGTTGCAAATGCAAGTAGAAATCTTGAGTAGAGATGGAAAGTGAAAAACACACTTGCATTTCCTAGAAAAAACTCTAGTGTAGATTGGGATTGTCCTAAGAAATGGAAAATTCTATGGGACTATGGGGTTGTAAATATAGGTTGAAATCCCATAATTTTTAGAGGTATAAAACATAGGTGGAAAGTTTGTGGAGACTATTAGGGAATCTTGCAAGGGAATATTCACTAGTTTTGGGAATATTTGTAGGAATATTTTACTATTATATGGTTTTTAGTGAAACCCTAGATTTTTTAATGGAAAAGAGGATGGAAACTAATATAAAAATGAACCACTAAATGAGCTCTTGGATACCATAATATAAACCCTAATGATGCCTAAATAAGCAATAAAAACCTAGATTACAACTAGATTCACAAAGAATGCATGAAAAAATGGAAAACAAGATCAATTTAAGAAAAGATTGAAAACATAGAGGATCAATTGAAATACCATGCAAGGTTAATGGCATCATGACATGGCTTGCGGGCATACTATTTGGTGAAGAGTGTGTGGTCTCATGGCTCAAGGTTGCTAGCAAGTTTGTAATTCAAGGGATGGAGCTCCAAAATCCAATTAGTAAAATAAAATAATGACTTATAAAACCTCTAATTTAATTTACAAATGTTGAAATTCCCTATACTAAATGCCCTAATGGTGGTGGTTGGTAGAGATTCAGAGTCTACAAACAACTTCACAAATTTGCAATTTTTCTAATTACAATTTTACCTCTAGATTTTTCGGGCTTGGCTTGTTTGACCCTTCAAAAATGGGAAGGAAAGAATCAGGGAGAAATTTACAAGTTTTAATTTACACTTGGAGTTTTGGATTCCTTAGCAAAGGTGGTTGGTGGGAAGCAAAACTCAAATTACAATTTGTAACTTTACAAGTTACAAATTGCAACCAGAGTTCTAGTTTCTAGTTAGAGTGTTGCAAAAGAAGTAGAATTCTATTTACAATTTGTAATTTTGTAAGTTGAAAATTATGAGTAAGGTTTCAATTTCTTTATCTAGTGTTTAGCAGGGAATGGAGGTCTAGATCTAATTTGTAATTTTACAAATTGTAAATTGCACCTAAATCTCTAGTTTTAATTGGCTAATGTATTGCATGATCTAGAGTCCAAGAAGTAATTTGCAATTTTGAAAACTAAAAATTGTAATCCAATCTCTGGTTTATGTAAGCTAATGTATAACAGGACATGGAGTCTAGCAAGTAATTTACAATTTTGCAAACCAGAAATTGTAGTCTAATATTTGGTTTTTATAAGCTTAGGTAAATGAGTGTTTTGGGTCAAATTAAGGCATTTTTACAAAAAAATAATGGGTCTCCCTTAGGTTACTTGACATTTTGACATTTTTGGGACAAAAATATCAACATTTTTGGTGTCCTCTATGGGATGATTGGCTAATTAGTTTCTTTTTGGCAGCCTTCTATTTCATTGTGCATGGAGTCATTTTAAGCTTAACACACTTTTAAATGGTGAAGAATAAAATTGGGATTTGTGTAAACAAGAAAAAAAAGGAAAAATAGAACAAACTAAGGAAACAAAAACTCTTAATGAGTTAACCTGTGTGAATTAACTTATTTGGAAAACATAACTAACCTTAATATATATATAAAAAAAATTGAAACAAATTCAAATCTCAAAATCAAGCTTTCAAGTATATCCCATGGACTGGGATAAGCAATTCTGATCCATTGAGCTTGGATAGTTTTAATACATTAGCTCCTTTGCATTAAGTTATAATGTACGGACTGCTCTATATTACATCAAACTTGGTGTGCTTACCTAGTTTAGCCTTTTTTGCATCCCATTTGAGAACCATGTTTCCTTCATTGAAGTTCCTTTTAGATTATTTTTTTTCAAAAGTCATCTTTATTTGAGCTTAATTTTATTTTATAATTTTCATTAATTGGTTCTTGACTTATTCTAGTTTCATGAGTTTTGCCAATCTTATTGTCATTTTATCATTATCAATCAAATCCAATTGATGATTGAGTTCTAGAGATGGTAACTCAATTTATAGTGGGACTTGGACTTCCCTTCCATATACCAACATGACTAGAGAGTTACCAATGGATCTCTTATGGGTGATCCTATCAGCATATAGTGATGATTTAAACTTTATGTGTCATGTCCTTTGGGTGTCTTCCATTATTTTTTTGATAATTCTTAGTAGGTTCTTGTTGGTAGACTCGGCCAAGACATTATCTTGTAGGTAATAATTAGAATAAGTAATCAGGTATACATTGTGATTTACATCCCATTCAGTCACTTGGGTACCCATAAAAGCTTTGGTATTGTCTGAGATAATGGTGTAAGGAACACCAAACCTTAAAATGATGTCATCAATGAATTTTAGGATAGATGCCTTCATGGCATCTTTTAGTGAAACTAATTCAATCCATCTTGTGAAATACTATGTTGATATAAGGAACCATTTGTGACTTACACTCGATGGTGGATTGATCATACCAATGAAATCCAATCCCCTTTGGGCAAATGGTTGGTCAACTTGAAATTATCTGAGAAGGAAAAATGCTAATATTTTCTTACCTATGAAGTAAGCACACTTCTCATAGTCCCTTAACTATTGATGGGCATCTTTGAATATGTCAATCCAATAACATCCCCCTCTCATTATTTTTATGGTTGTGGTTTTTACATAGAAATGTCCACCTGATAGTCCATCATGAAATTCTTTGAGTACCTTTGGGACTTGATTGTGCTCAATACATCTTAGCATGACTCCATTCATAAATTTTATAAATAATATGCCATAAAAAAAAAACATAAGTAATGTATTAGTGTCTAAAATATATTTTTCAAACTGCTAAAATTCATATGGGCACTCACTAGTCTACAAGAAGGTGGTCATGGCATGGATCCAACTATTGAAAAGAGGTGGATTGGCTAGCTAAAATGCACTTTGAGCATATATTGCTTCAAATAGTTTTTTAAAAGTATTGATATCAGAAGTTAACTATTTACATAAATCCTTTCCTCATAAAAACTTATAATTTTGATGTTCATGTCATATCTCATGACTTTTGTGATCCATGCTGCTCTTTTTTCATTTATTTCCCAGCTCAACATGAACTCTTTGACACTTTGGTCACTAATCATCACATAAATTTTATTGTTGGAGAGCATATGCCTAAACTTTTTGAGAGCTTTAATTATATCATATACTTATTTCTCTATGAAACTATTATTTTCTTCATAATCCTTCAAAGATTGACTAAAAAAAATATTAGTTATTCTAATTATTATTTATTATACTAGTTTAGAATAGATGAGATGTTGCCTTTCCCTCCAAAAACATAGAGAATTAAATATTTCTCATAGTTGGGGTTGACTAGGGTAGGAGCCTAAGAAATAGCCTGCTTGATGGCTTCAAAGCTATCTTTTCCTTCTTGTGTCTAGCTACAAATGATACCCGTCTTAAGCATTATAGTAATGGGTTTGGGCATAGAGGCAAAATTTGGAACAAATCTTCTTACAAAGTTGATTTTTCCAAGAAAACTTTGTAATCCCTTCTTATGGCTTGGTAGTGCTAATACAGATATAGAATTTATTCTCTCTAGGTATATTGCAAGACCGTCCTTTAAAATAATGTGTCCTAGTAGTTTCCCTTCATAAACTATGAAAATTCATTTTTTTGGATTGAGGGAAACTCCTAATTCTTTATACCTTTCAAAAAAAATCTTAAGGTGATCCAGGTGTGCATTAGAATACTTTAAGTAAATAGTGATATCATCTAGGTATACCAAGATCATCTCATTTATCAAACCACTAAAATCCATAGCCATGGCTCTCTAGAATGTTGCACCAACATTAGTTAGAATGAATGGCATATTTTTATATGTGTATATGCCCCATTTTGTATTGAAGGTGGTCTAGAACTAGTTTGATTCTTACACTAAGATTTGGTTATATCTATAATAATCATCTACAAGGGGAAACCTTTTAGATACGGATATAGTTTATAGAATTTACTCCATGGGTAGAAGGGGATAATTATCCTTTAGAAACACTTTGTTTAGATCCCTAAAATCTACACAAATCATGATTTCACCATTATTTTTCCTTACAAGGACCAAAATAGCAATCCATGGTGAGTGTTTGATAGGGAAAATGATGTTAGCCTCTATCAGTTTGGATAGCTCACTCTTCATTAGGGGTTATATTTTTGGATTATTTGGTCTCTAATTCTATCTAATAGGCTTGGTTTTGGATCAATATCTATTATATTTTTGGATAATCTAGGGTCAAAACCCCTTAGATCATGATAAATCTAATTGAAGTTATCATCAAACTCTTGACACAACTCAATAAAATCTTGTTTTTTAACATCATTACATACCTTTCCTATCTTTATTGATTTGCCTTCTGAGATGATTATTGGCATGTAGTCTTCTTCATTTATCATCATATTCTTCTTTTCACCCTTCAATTGATCATCTAAGTTTAAGATGTTTTCTAGAGTAACAAGACCCATAGGTAGTTTATTTGTCTTCAACTGGATGATTTGATATCCATATTGATCTTGGATTCTAGACTAGTTTCTATCATAGAATTCAACTTCTTCTCTCAAAAAACTAACAATATATTGATCACTATTGAATACTTACCAATTGATCACATTATCAAGAATAGATGGCCTTATTATCAATCTTACATGTTGGTTGGTTTTCTTTTTTATTTCTTTAGATAAGTTATATTGGGATCAATTGAGGCCATTGATCAACATCTATGGTATGTGGTCTTGGTACCACTTAAATGTTTAAAGTGGTAAAGTCCTTTAAAAGGTTTGAAACCCTATGTTTGTAAGATCTTAAAAAAATAATTCTTAGTTACACTTCTAGATATCACTTAGTGATCAATCAACTCACTATCACCAAATATTTTAAGGGATTTTATCCCTCTCATTAGCCAATTATAGACCTCAAATAAAATCTTCATATTCATCTATATTATTTATGTAGCTAAACTGAAGTTTGAAAGAATAGAGATATCTCTTTTTTTATGGAGAGATCAAGACAATACCTATGCCTACACCATTCCTACTTCTTGAACCATTCAAGATTAGTTTCCACATTCATTGAATATCTTTAGTTGGTTTTACCAGATTTAGTATGATTAAATCATTTTAATGAATGAAATATGTACCCAACCTAATTTACTATACATAATCATAAGTATTGAATTGAAGAGATGATCCCCATTCATCTAGATAAGTGTCTAGAATCTCTTTTAACAACTTCATGATCGATTTCCTCTTCTTATTCCTATAATGTATAATTGATAGCCATAGGGATAGGATTGTATGGCTCAATATGGTCTTTAGCAATTAGATCATCTCTGATTATTACTCTTGTTCCATATATCATCCTAAAAAACATATGATACTAGTTTGTAGATAGGTATCCTCCCATTTTTATATTGAAATCTCATGAAAGACATGGAAAAATAAGGGGGAGATATATAACTAAGATACCTTGGGAAATTGACAAGCTTGGACATATGTGGATAGTGAGGTTTAGCCCTTTTATTGTCCCTACTATTTTAATAGCAGTCCCATCTAATTATACTACACCTTTTGAGACAAGTATATACTTAATACCAAGAGCATTAGTTATTTTCTTGAGCATGACAAAAATGTTAACCCCTGAATCTACCATGTAATTATGAACAAGGTGATTCACTACTATGAGTGAAAGATATAAAGGGGGAGGCTTACCATTTTTTTTTAATTTAGTGTCAATTTTTGGTTGACACAAATTAATTACAGCATTAGGTCCCTTAGTGAGAACCTTGTCCACTATCTGGAAGTTTTTCAAGGCTTCTTGTAGAAAATCTCTTTACACTAGAATGGATAGTGCTTCTCACATGGTGACATTCAAATTGGTCTTCTTAATATATTCAAAAAATACTAAAAGGAATGTTACCAACCTTCATTGGTACCTTTGTAGGAGCTATGTCTTCTTTTACAATATTTAGAGTTAGCTCTTTTGCTTTGGACTAGCCCATGGGCACAAAGGTTGGTCTTTGTATTATGTTACTCTTTACAGGTTCTTGTAATACTTTGGATGTTTTAGCTTATTCCACCCTATGGGGGTTGATCACTTTCTATTTCTCTTTTCTTTAAACATGTATTAGTTACCAATAGACATCCACCATTGAATAATTCCTCCTCTTGATTTACACCACAAAAGTCCTCTTGTCAGTTTAAAAGAGTAGCCTTGCACTAAGTAGGTTCTTGTGTTTTTACTTGTTAGGAAGTGGCCTCTTATTTCTATCTTTTGTGTTTGATATGCCTTACACCATCAAATCTTGATTGATAATATCATTATGAGAGGTATTATATTTATGTGGTTGAGCACAAGAATAAAACCACTCATACTCCTAATCTAGGTTGTTCTAAATAGGTATAATAACTTTAGAAGCTACTAGTGTAGGTAGAGCACAAATGTTTGGAGGTTTCACTTGCATATTTTGAACTTATGACTGTGAATTACCTTGGTATGGCTACCTATTAGGTTGGTATGCTTGGTTAGCTTCCCAATAAGGCTTGTAGTTCTAATATTATTGTCTTTTCATTACTACTAACTCATTGCCAAAACCCTTAAATATCAACTTAACCTCATAAAAATAATCTATAGAATTAGGAATTAAAGTTTTTACTTTGCTTATGGTGGGAATTAGAGAAAATACAAGTGGTGTAGGAGGTATTTTTGGAAATAGAGGCATTGGTGGCCTTGGAGCAATTTTCCCACTTGAAGTAAATAATTTTTTGCCCTTATTATAATTTCATAAGCATTAGAAAGTGTGGTACATCCCATTGACTAAATCATAATAGATATATCACTATTCAAATATATTAAGTAATATAGGAAAACATTATTTAGATTTGGCTTGACCAATATTGTAATTCTATTCCACATATTTTGAAAGTGAAAATTGAGATCAGTCATGAGCTCATGAGGAGACCAATAAATAGCAGTTAAGTGTTTAACCAAGGAGAGGTGTTCACTCTTATCTTCAATTGAGTGCATAATGCAGTGCCCAAGTCATCCCAAACATAGATGGAACTAGGAGGTAGGCCTTTATACCATTTTAAGTCTTTACCCTTTAAAGAGGAGATTAGAAGTATGATTATAACATTATACTATACCATGTTGTGGACTAAATAAAGATTAACAATATCTTGTATATGTTCCATGCGAGTGGTGTAATTTTCACCAGTAAAATATGGAAGGATTTTTAAAGTTGAGATAGGTATATCATCATACTGGGCCAACTAGAGTGGGTTTCCCCCATTGAAGGCTACAAAATTTAAATTTCTAGCCATAATGAGAGGTATGAAACTAATGGGAATATTTGAAGAGATGAAAATAAATTTTTAGGACATACTCTAGGGTAAGGTAAAAATTATCTTGATCTCTTTTTAGATGGAAATGACAATTCCAAAAAATCATCTGTCTTACCTTTAGTAGATGACTTGGTTTGTTTCATTGGTATATGTAAACCTTGATTTCCTAGATCCATAAGCTAGTAGAGTGACTAGGTGATTTGTAATGTGTACATGTCTTTTACAATGCTTGCTAAGAATAGTACCAATCTCTTTTTAAATTTTATGTCCCACTAGGTGTGCCAAAAACTATTATCACATAGATTTTACACCTGTTCTTGATGTCATAGCTCACTATGTAAAAATCTAATGATACAATGGGATCACCTATAAACTATAGGACCTTGGAAAATTGAGGTGAACCTTCTAAGAAGGCCATATTCCTTTCACTAAATTTAGTGTAACTGATAAATTACCAACCTATGTTTAAATTCCACTTCTTTAGTGATCTTGCTCCTAAACTAGGGTTTAACTAAGGAAAAGAGTTTTGGGAATGAAATTTCAAAACTAAAAATGGTGATTACACCAAATATTTTTTAGTTGATTTTAAGGCTTGATTGAATGAACACAATGGAATGATAACTAGATTGAAATTTATAGAATCACAAACTCATTCAAATGTGACATCAAGGGCAATATTTGGTATTTTTTATACAAGGGACAAGATTCTTTATTTTAATAAAAAAAACTTTTTCAAAGGGTAAAATAATACCATAAATGAAATTTCATGACTGAAATAAGAATTAAAACATATAAAAATATTTCTTAGATCAAAAAGGCAAATCTTCAATTTATTCTCATTTTCTAGGTTACAGTATGTAGACAAGTTATTCAAAATGCAAAATAATATCTCTAGTAGCAAAAAGATAAATGGGCTATGCCATATTTCCTATATTTATACAAAAAATATCATAAAAGAGATTTAATTAACAAGGAAATCCACACCTATTAGAATAACATGCAAAAATGTGGAAACTTCATGACTAGAGGCATGATCTTTAGTTGGTGGCATCTTTGGTGAAGTGAACAAGTGTTGTAAAAAACCATGCAAGAGTTGGGTCTGATCTTTAGCTATTGGAGGCATGGAGGGAACTTAGAAATCTTCATGCAATGCCTTGGTCTTCTTTATTTCAAATATAATGGATCTTCACGTAATGGGGTGCCAAATTGAAACTTCAATTTTAGAATAAAAGATAGTTTTAGATAACTTAAGTTACTTTTTGCAAAACCTTAACTTGTAATTTTTAATTGGGACTTTTACAACTTTTAAGTGAAAAAATATTTTCAAAATTGAAATTATGTTTTATAATATTTTATTTTATAACTTAAGCAACTTCAAACTTTTCAAAATGAAAAGCATAATTTTCAAGTTTAGTTTTTACAACTTTCAACCTATCAAAAAGGAATATGGAAATTACATTTGGCTCTTTCTCAAAAAGAACCTTAAAAATGATAGCTGCAATTTACAAGTTGTAACTTTAAAATATTTTTAAAATAATGAAAATACAATATATAAGAAGGTTTTTTGATAGAAAGAATTAATCTACTTTCAAAATATCTAATGACTCTTTATCATTATTGGCCTATATCTTTTCAATATATGCATCAAAACTCTTGAATATCTCCAAGATTATGTCTTCATCAAGACTAAAAGAGTAGAGGTTGTTTATCTTGCATTATACTATTGTATCACAGAGTTCCCTTATGAAGGCTTTGTATGCTTGAGTCTCTTTACCCATTTGATCCAATGTGTTATGGTACTTGATGAAACAACGGATAAAGTTCAAGTTAAAGGTTGTATCTTTTGCTAATTCTCCCTCAACCACTTTTTTGAATTTATCTTAAACTTGCTGCACTAAAAGGACCTAATCTTTATAATATGTTTCTCAACATGACAATTTATTCAGCAAATATTCAATTTCATATAGCATGATATTGACCTTATCATATGCAACCTTTGATTTATTGCATTATCTATAAGTATATTTATTCACATTTGAGTTGTTCTATCTAATTCCTCTTTATATCCATCATTTTTCAATATATTTTTTGTAAGGAGGATGTCAACATCAATTATATCCATAGCTATTAAAATTGGATAGAAAAGATTCAATATTTTTGTTTCTTATTAATACTTGTTTATTTGTTCTCTCAAAGTGTGACCCTTCTCTCCTTCAAAGTTATATTATGGTCAATTATTAATTCAATAACTTTGTTTCCCTTCGATATTATCTCTTCTACCCATTCATTGGTGTCCCTTCCCATGATGCCAATTTCCATCATTGCATCAAGTGTGGCTTGATCTATGATCTGAGTAATAGGTTGTATTAGTTGAGGAGTGGGTTCGATGAATTTCTTGAGTGAAATCATTAATTTTTCAACCCTATTATTTAGATCATCCATAGTGACCTTATCACTATCTATTTTCTCAAAGAGAGATTTAATGTTAAATTGAATGTCATATTTCAATCCCTCTCTCATAGGACATCCAAGGTAAACTTTTGATACCTAGTAATCCCCTACCACTAGATCTTATTTTTGTTTGTCTGGTGGGGGGACTACAATATCCACATACTTTTCCCCTATTGAATCATATAATATTCTTGAAATCATCCATGGAGTTTTCTTGGATTTTGTGTGTGCATCTATGAGACCAATGTCTAATGTATTCATGAACACCATATGATTAAATGTATTCCCCACCATTTGTATTAACCAACTAGGAGTAGCATCCTATTATGCTAACACTATCACTTGAGAATCTACAACTGAAGATGCTACACTAGTGGGCATGGTGACAAGTGTTGTATCTTTCACTAATATTGCCATTGATTGTTTATCAGATGTCTTTGTCATGTCTCCCCCATCTATGGGTTGAGGGTCCACATTTGTATTAGTGTAATTTTATATATCTATTTCCTATGTAGGGGTTGGGGTTATTGTGGAAGTGGAAGTTGTGGGGGCAATGGAAATGGATGTGTCTAGTGGGGGTGTGGGAGATGGAAGCAATATCAATAATAGAGTAGACATAGGAAGCTAGAATTGAGGAATCTATGGAAGTGTGGAGTCCAAATCCTTAAATGAGTCAATCAAATTGATAGGGACAATCAAGTTTAGTAAAGTAGGAAAGATGAAGGGGGTTGAAGATGAAATAGTAGTTATCCCAGGGGTTGGGATGGCCAGCAAGATTATAATCAAAATGACTGAATCCACAACTATATACTTTTGTGTAGTGTTTGTGATTAATGGATTGATATTAATTGTAAATGATATGGAAGGAATTATGGAAGGAGAGTGAAATTATGGAAGAGGGAAGTGGAATATAAACTTGAGTGTCCAATCAAGGGGAGATCTGAGTGTCCAATTGAGAGGATTGAACTATTGTCAATAAACTTATTAAAATAGGTAAACTGGTGGGAATAGAGGGTGGAATTACTTGTGGTGAAGGAGGAGTGGAGATAGGAGGAGGAAGAGGTGTTGAAGTTTTAAGAATTACTAGATAGGTACAGGGAGTATCACAAAGATGGGAGTTGCAACTATAACTAAGATGGGGGGTGAAATTATTATTCTTTTAACTAAAATTATATCATTATATGAAATGGTTATTGGTTTATCTATTACTACTCCCTAGTTTCTTGATTGTCCCTTCTTGGCCTTTGATTTATTATTTCTCTTATGGGATATTTCTAGCCTATCTACCTATTTTGTGAGTGCTCCACCAGTAGAACCCTTTATTGATGGTGGTACTCCCTTTTCTTTAATATCTAGTAGTTTTCCATTAATGCTTTCTATCTATTTGGTCACTTGGACCCCTTTACTTATGAGCTAATTGAGTGTTCTATTTATTACATTGGTGGTTCTATCCATTAGAGAGAAAGACTCATGAATAGACCACCTTACTATTAAAAGGGGTTACAAGTAGATCTTATTATCATGGTAAACCTTGTCTATCAAAGACTCATCATCCACCAAGTCCTTAGGGACTGGATTTAAGTTAAAAGCATTGACTTAATCTAAGGTCATTCTTGAATAGTCCTTTAGTCTTACTTCTTATTCATCATCCAAGTCCTCCCAATAGTCTTCAAAGTAGGGGACATGGGAATTTTTTAAAATTACTAGAATATTAGTGATGTTACCATGAACATCATATAATTATCTTGCCTCATAATCTCCCAGGGTAATTTGTATCATTTCTACATCTGCACACTTAGCTTTGGCTAAGGAGGGGAATGTGTACCTACCTATATTTATGGGGAAATGAATTCCCACCTTGTGTTTGCTAGATAATAGCTTGTGAGTCTCAGCTAGTTTCCACACTAGCTCCATCAAAGCCCATTTATTACTCACATATCTTGAAAGGGTGTAAGGTAAACCACTAAATTTACATACTCTGATGTATGATTATGTGGGGAACTATATGAAATAAGAACCCCAATTGGCAATCTCTAAAGTGGGATCATCATAGAATATCTTTTTCTCTAGTTTCTTATCAAACATAACTATGATGCAGTAGGTAAATGCATCCTTCTCTCTTATAAATTACTTCCTACTAACCTTAAAAGTGAGTTTAGGGTAATAATTGAACACTTTTTTAGCCTAATCAACTACTACATTTAGTTCTAATAAATCTCTCCCTTTGGCCAATATATAAACTAGATAAGAAGTCATAAAATTTCCCTATGGTTTGGACCTCCATCAACCACTTATGGATGGAGTCATTGATGAGTTATTCTAGTGGATTTATTATTGGTTCTAGTGGATCACCCAAATATATTGTTACATCTAGTCTTGAAAAAAATTCACATCAGGTCTACCAGTGATCTTAGAAAATAGTGTGATTATATCACCTAACTCATCCTTAAAATCAATCCTTGCTAATGTTTTAGGAAATCTGGTGGCTACACCCCTAAGGATCCCTAGTCATTATTTTTTCATTTCTCTTTGACATCCTATGTTATTATCTTGATATAATTTCCATGAGGATTCTAGAGTTATATCTAAGTAACTCTCAAATTTTGGTATCAAGAAGATGGAGTCTATGAAGTTTGGGTCTATATTTAGAATCTTTACCCCTTTGTCATTTAGTACCTCTCTTTTATTAGCATCATAATGCTTTACTATCATGAGTACCAACTCAAGGCTTTACAAAGTTAAGGAGAAATTTGTCTAGGGCAGTCCAAAGTCATAGATGTTATGGATCCAGTCATTCTTGAAATTAGCATTTATTCTGGTCTAGAAATCACATAGGTCAATGTGACCTAGGTCTATGTCTATAATATCAATTTTATTGGATTATATACTAATTGTAACACTAGGTCATTTATATTTAAACTTCATCTCTTTCCTATACATAGATTCTATATAAAATGCTTAGGGTAAAATCAACTACAGAGTTAGTAGGATTTGCAAGTGCAAAACATAGGTGGAAACTCTAGTATAAATTGGAGTTGCTTTGTGTAGTGGAATAGTTCATATAGATTTAAAGTTTAAAATGTAGGTATAAATCTTTGGTGCCGATGGTAGGTGTAAAACACACTTGTTTTTCTTGGTAAAAACTCTAGCAAAGATCAAGATTATTCTAAGTGTAGAGAGGATTATAAAGTAAGTTAGTCAAGCATTAGTCCATAAATAATGAAACATTCATAAATAAATAACTAACTAATCCTATCTATTCCTATGGGAATTATAAAGGATAGTAAGAAACAAATGAAATAAAGTAACATCATATTACCTTCCCAAATGGATTCACCATACCTATGTGGCTCAAAAACATGTTCTCCTTTAATCAAGCATCCTTGTCTTTGTCAACAATGGTGGAAAACTCCTCCAATGCTTCAAGAACACTCCATAAAACTTAGGCTCATGATTCTAAATCACTAAACTAGCATATTAATGAATCTTTCAAAAAAAAATCAATGATCAAATGCAAAGGATTGTGGAAACAATTTAAAATTATAACTTTAAAATATTCAAGCTTAAAATGCATGTCCATGGCCTCTCTATTTATAGATTTTTGAGATTGGTCAGGATCAACCATGACCATCCATCTCAAGATTGAGATGTGTGGCCATGGAAAATCCTAATATTTAGGATTAAATACATAATTATCGTCAAGATAAATAAGCATTAAAGAGGCATGGGAGCCATTAACTAGGCATGGGTGACCCATAATCTTGATATTTATGGCATTTATGGCCTAATGATATCTTCCTAAGAAATGATGTCACCTGATGATGCAATTAATGGGAAGTAATTTTAAAAAATAAATATTCAACAACTCTTATGGAAAATACACTTAAACTCTTGATTTGGATTAATTAGCCTTAAACAAGGTTAATCAACATTTGTGCAATTATTTGAAAATTGGCCCTCAATTAATCAAAATGGTCATAAAGTCATATTACTAGGTCATAATTTGACTGGAGAGGAACTAGAATGTTATGTTACATAAGTTGGAGTTGTATTCCCATTTAGGATATTTCCAACACCAAATAATAAATGCACATGATGTGTACCAATGAATTAGAACAAAAGAGTGATCTAGAGCACTAAATGGCAATATTATCATTTTGACTTGAAATGATTTGATCAAAGTTAGTTGGCCCATAAAATTCATTGCCCTATTTATGGATACTTTGACCTAAACTAGAACTTGTAAGTGACAAGTTCAAACAATTTAGGGCATTTTATGATTTTGACCTAAAATGTGCATTTGAGTGCAATATGAGTAAGATTGATAATTTCAACACAAATGGTGTTAGGAATTAGATGTCTACATTTTGTCCCTATTTAAGAAGGCATAGTGAGACATTCAGGTGAAGTAACATCTTTTAAAATAAAAGAGTTTTCAATAAGAAATTTTAATAGACCCATGATTCCCCCTCAAGAGGAATACTAGGATGGAAGAAAAGGATGGACTCTTGAAAAGAGAGAGAAAGTGAGAGATTAACCCATGGAATAGATCACATCCAGATGAGATACTACTTGTAGACATGATTACCATCAATGATCAAAATATAATTAGAGGTATAATAGGCCCATAGACATGGGGAATGGGAAAGATACAATCTATAAATGTAAGGGACACACTTTAAACATACCTAATTTGAGAGTACAAGATGCGCGCTTACAACATTGATCAATCCTGAGACAAGTTACATACTAAAATATTTCCATCATGGGATTTAATGTGGAGAGATTGAAATTAGAGGAAAAGTGAGAACATTCTACTTCAGGAAGGGAAGCACCACTAGACTGGGGTCTCCAAAGAGAATATAATAAGTACTCCATTAGAGCACATTTGATTGTGATAAAATAGTTTTACCCCAGTAAGGTGAATCTTGATCATTAACAAAGAATAAAAAATGATTTACCCCTATAGATATGATTTTATTTAGATTTGGTTTTGATGTTATATCCTAGCATGGGTAATTGGCAAGCAAAATAGCTCAAATATATAATTGAAAAGATATGTTAAAGTGAGCAAGAATAAACGTACATGCAATGGTGTAATGGCTTAGAAAGACATATAAAAGCAAGCATATGAGAATGCAAAAAGTGATGAGAGAGATGAAAAGAACAATGTAGATAGCTAAGTTGACCTCAATAAAAATTTATCATTACCTACATAGTTCCATGCACTTATGTTCCAACATGAACTTCAGGCCAATGTAGTTCACCCAAATTTGGGAGAGAATGGAATGAAGAATGATGAAAAATGACCAATAATTGATTAGACTCACAATATATGTAAAGAGATGCACATCTAAGCATAGAAAAAGAATCTTGAAATGCATACTACCTAGAAGCCTAATTCCATATCATGAGCTTAGGTTTTGCAAAGTGTTCTTGAGAATCATTCATTAGAGTTGATGTTGATGTTAATACATTGACACCTGAGCAAAAAGTGCTTGATATAGAAAAATAAATTAGGCATCATAAGTATGAATAACTTAAAATGACATAAGATTCCAATTGCGATGAGCCAGTTCAAATGTGAATATCTATAACTAAGGATAATGGTAAAATAATGACCAAAACTAGAGTTATAGTGATTTGCATATATAAAAAAATCAAAGACAAAGAAAAAGATAAACATAAATGAACCTAGCTTGAATTAAAGATATGATTTGAAGTAGGAACAAAAATGTTTAAAAATAAAAGGCAAGAATGTCTTAACGACATGAGACCAAGATATGAATAATCAAGATCCATGTGGATCATCAAGGCATTCTTGAACATAAAAGAGAAAAACAAAATTAAATAGAAAAATAATACACCAACAACAATCAAATAAACAAAATGGTCCAAGAACAAACAATGTAATAACATAGGATCAAGATATAAATAATCAAGATCCATGTGAATCATCAAGATGTTTTGAAACACAAAAGAGATAATCAAAAACAAACAAGGAAACACAAGACCAAGAATGAGACAAGAAGTAAGAAAAAGGAGAGGTGAAAAATAACAAAAAAACACCAATAGAACACAACAAAACACCAAGAGAACTCAAACATACACACACAAACAAAAACCAAGTTAGTGTGGTTTAAAGATAAATGTTCATGCATGTGTGGTAGAAGCATTAATTTCCACCACATCATAACAAAGAACAATTACATGAGAATTGTTCTCAAGTAAAAGAGGAATAATGATAGAAGAAATAGGGGAAGAGAAGAAAAGGAAGGGGTTGGTTGAGCTAACTCTAGATGTATAAGACAAGTGGGCATTGCCTACATAGTTCTATGGATGCATGTTCCAATATGAACTTATGCCAAATGTAGTTCTCCTAAGAAATAGGATAGAAGAAAAATGATGATCAAACTAGCATGATTAATGTTATAGAATAAATGGAAGATACAAAAAACAAATGAGAATGGTTTGGCAAACAAGAAGATAATGAGATGAGAAAGAATGATTTTGTAAAATAGAAACTATATGGGACAAGATGAAATGAACTAGTGTTTCTATGATTGTAAAATAGCAAGAGCGTAGGATGGTAGAACAAGAATGTATAAATGTATAGAAGTGTAAGATAATGTTTTTATTCTTTTGTGGTTCATGTTCTGATGTTTTTGGTATTTTCAAAGTATGTTTAATGTTTTTGGTGTTTCTAGGATAAAATATGCACAAAGTGGGGCCATCTAGTCAAGGATATGCACATCCTAAGAGTAATGGTTCCAATAAGATAGCTAAGCTACTACAATGGTCCATGCTCACAAATTGGCAAGAATGAGGTTCTTGATCTATAAATAGTATAGTAATAGTCTACAACTGAGAAGATGTTTCTATTCACTTGTCTAAAGCTACACAATATTATCTTGGTGAATTACTTTATAGAATTGCTACTAAGGATATTCATAATGTTCATGAGACATAATCAAGATCAAAATTGGTCAATGAATAAAAAGTGTTCAAGCTTATAACATGCCTTAGACATAATAAAGAATATGCTTCTTAAAGAGAGAAATCTAGAATGGGATGAAAAATGTGTTTAGAGTGCCAAGGATTCAAAGCCTTTACTATCAAAAATCATGAAAAGTGGACTAGGGTAGTATAAAATGTGTTCAAGTTAAGATAAAAGGGTAGGATAAAATTATGATAGCACAAGTTGCCCCCAAATTAGGGGTCTTATAGATAATGGTTCAAAGTTGTTCATGCATAAAATATCTTAAGGTGTATGATGTTCATGGGCTCTAAAAGTTCTTCACCATTAGGTTTAGCCAATCGATATGCTCCTAATCCATAGTTTTTTGTGACAATATATGATCCTAACTAATTAGGTTGAAAATTGCCTTTCTTTTTGGGTTCAACATTCATATTCCTCTGGTTCTCTTTTAAAACTAAGTCACCAATCTCAAATTCTCTAGGGAGAATGCATTTGTTGTAGCTCCTCTACAATCTATTATGATAGGCCTACTAATTTTCTAGGGTGGCCAAATGCTTACCATCAAGAATCTCTAGTTCATGTAGTCATGAGGCTCTATAGTCTTCATTATCTTTAATGTGCTCCATTGATATTATTAATTATGGGATCTCAATCTTGATTGGGATGATATCTTCAATGATAAAAACAAGGGAGCAAAGAGCAGATCTAGTTGAAGTGTGATGGTTGGTTCTATAACCCCAAAGGGTAGGAAAGAGTTATAAGTGCCAATTATGGCTAGCATCATTGACAATATTCTTTAAGATGGCTAAAAAGGTTTTATTTTATGCCTCAACTTATCTATTACCTTGTGGGTTATATGGAGTGGATTTATTGTGCTTGATCTTGAATTTTGTACAAAGAGATTTCATATATTGGTTCACAAAGGATCCATCATTATTAGATATAATATGAGCTGGGATGCCATATGGACAGATGATATGATAATGAATAAATTTGGTGATTTGTTTCCTTGTAATATAGGTGAGAGGAATGGCCTCAATCCACTTGGTAAAGTATCCAGTTGCAGTCAAAATTTTCTTATGGCCATCTAAAGACGTCAAGTTAATTTTCCCAATGAGATCGAGACCCCATGTTGATAATGGCCATGGTGTTGTAATCAGCTACAATGGTAAGGAAGGTTCCTATATCAAGTTACCATGTTGTTGACAAGGAAAACACTTCTTTACATAATTACAAGCACCTATCTCCATTTTGGGCCTATAATAGCCTATTCTGAGGAGTTTCTTTGCTAGGACTACACCATTGGTATGGGCTTCACACATTCCTTCATGAACCTCCTTTAGTTCCAGCTTGGATTCTCCCAAAGATAAATAATTAAGAAGCATTCCACCATGGCCTTTATGATAAAGCATGTTTCAAAGGAGGATATAACATGTTAAGTGATGAAGGAATAGTTTGGTTGGTTGTTGGAAAGGTTGGTGGGAAATACATGACTGTGGAAATAGTTATAAAAATCTTCTTACCATGGTAGCTCAAGTGAGGGATTAAGATCAACAATGATGCATATCTTCTCTAAATCTAATAGAATATATGCTAATTAAAGAATATTTTCAATTAAGAACTAATACTCTTTAGTACTATCATGCATTTGAATCCATGAAACTAATTATTTCCATAACATCGATAGATCTATTATTGACTCATAGAACTTGCTCAAACTATAGAGATTTAAAATGTGTTTTGAGGTTATCAACAATTTGCTTGTAAGTAACAAGATTATCATCTCTTACTTGATACTAGTTAGTTGTTTGATTTATGATTATCTTTGAATCTCCATAGATTGTTAAGCTTTGAATATCCCATTATATGTCAAGATAGAGCCTTGCAAACAATGCCTCATATTTGGCCATATTATTTATACACTAAAATTGTATATGGAAGGCTTTGGGGATCAAATCCCCCTATGGCATGATCAACAATATGCCAGCTTTAGATCCTTAGGATGTGGAGGATCTATCAAAATAGAGCATCCACTATTTAGGTTCTTGTGATGTTTATTTTATCATCATGATAGAATCATCCAAAAGGTCAAAGTTAAGAGGTTGAGTGACCATAATAGGAGCTTCTACAAGTTGGTCAACAAGAACTTGTCCTTTGATTGCCTTTTGATTCTATTACTCAATATCAAACTCACTGAGGAGCATAATACATTTAGCCATGCATCCTTAAAGAGCTACTTTAGATAAAAGGAACTTGAGAGGATCTACCTTGGTAATAACAATAGTTTTGTTATTTAGCATATAATGTCATATTTTTTTAGTAGCAAACACCATAGCTAAACATGCCTTCTCAATAAGCACATAATTATGTTCATAGGCTACCAATGTGTGGCTTAAATAATAAACAGTGTGTTCCTTACCATGATCATCATGCTAAGCCAAAAGTGCCCCTAGTGCATGTTTTGTGGTTAATATATAAATAAGTAGTGGATTTTCTTGTGTTGGAGGTGATAAAAATGGTGGATTGGCCAAGTATGTTTTAAGCTTTGAAAATTCTAGCTAACAATATTCATCCCACTAAAACGTTACCCCTTTCTTTAAGATATGGGTAAATGGGTGGCACTTATTTACCAATTGAGAAATGAACCTGCATATAGGCTAGATCTTTCCTTGTAGACCTCACAACTATTTAAGATTTTTTTGTGGAGGCATTTCCATAATAGTATTGACCTTTGTAAGGTTGACTTCGATCCCTCATTATGATACAATGAACTCTATTAATTTTTTTGATGTGACTCCAAAGAAACATTTCATAGGATTCAAGCAGACTTTATATGTATGAAGCCTCTCAAATATTCTTCATAGAATGTTAGGGTATCATGCTCTTGTTCTTAATTTTGATAGTATATCATCAACATAGTTCTTGACAATGTCATGCATCATGTCATGGAAAATGAGTCATTACATGTTGATATGTGGCTGTAGCATTCATCAAACCAAATGGCATGACTTGGTAACAATGTGTCCCCCATGGAGTGGTGAACATGGTCTTATGTTGATCTTTAGGGGCTATTTTGATCTAATTTTAACCAAAAAATCCATCCATTAAGGATAGTATCTCATACCCAACAGTTGAGTTGATGATCATGTTGATCTTGGGCAGGGGAAAATCATCTTTGGGGCATGCTTTGTTGATATCACAATAATTAGTATAAACACGTATTCTTAGGGTATTTTTACTCAATAGTACTATGTTATAAACCTATTTATAATAGTCCAATGGTTTGATAAAATTAGATCCTAACAACTTTTCCAACTTAGCCTTAACTAAAAGGGCGACACACAGATGCATCTTTCTTAACTTTTTCTTGACTAGCTTAGCACTAGGGTGAACAACAAAATGATGCACCACTAAATATAGGTATAAGCTTGACATGTCAGAGTATGCCCATGAAAATATGTCTATATAATCCTTAAGATTGGATATAATATGTTCACCTTCTACTTTAGTAAGGGAAGCTCCAAGATAAACCATTTTGGGATCCTCATGGGTTCCTAAATTCACTTTTATTATGATCTCATAATGAGTGTGGATCCATCTTCTAGAATTGTAGGCAATATATGGTCATGATAATTTTCCTTTGCTATACCTTCTTGTTTTTCCTCCTAAAGATCTAGATAATATGAAGAATCAGAATTTGTAATCTCAGGTAAAGGCCAATTGGCAAAAACCTCTAGAAACCTAAGAATAAGATGCTCAAATATTTGATGTTGTTCTAAAGAGATGCTTTCACTAGATATGGAACTTGGTCTAGATGGGATTTCTACATCTTGAGGGGATGAGCAAACTTTCCTACATAGGAGTACTTGAAATAGGTTTTCACTCAAAGTCTTATCTTTTTCTTTAGTTTTTCCCTGATCGACATGTGCCTCAAAGAGGTTTTCACCTGAAGATCTTGATGTTTGTTATTTATTATGACCAAGAAACTTTACCTTCTCTCTAAAGTAGGTAGAAGGATCTAATGAAAAATCAAAACCCTACTTATGATCACCAATGGGAAATGCATCTCATAGGCCCATATATTTTGTAATTGATTATTCATTTTGAAACTCATCAAGGCGTATGACCAAATTTTGATGATCCCAATCTATGAGTTCAGGATGGAAAAGGGATAGCTTATATTTAGGGTTTGATTTAGGATGGGAATAACCCATGGTAAAGATATAATGTCTTTCTTCAGGAAGGAAAACACCACTAAGATGGGTTTTTGTTTTAGGATAGGAAGCTCTTATAGGCATTATGGTTAATATGGGATTTGAATCAAACAAATATGAGTCAGCAAGCTCATCAAAAAGGCTATAATAGGATGTGTTACTACTAGGAGTATTTTTACTAGTCACTTTAGAAGATTCATTATCAAATGTCATGAGGTCATCCTCTAGTGGTTTAAATCTGAGACCATGATTCCAATTGACAACTCCTACTAATAAGGGTTCTAAAATTCCTTGTGGTTGTGGGCCAAGGCCTTTTCCTATATAGTCAAGATGATCCATTATCTGGTTAGGGATAAGATACTTTAGATTCTAAAAATAGTCAACAAGGCCTTTAGAACATAACCAAATTCCCTCAAAAAAAATCCTCTTGATCTTTCTTTGGTATAATTTTAGGTACAAAAACCATATGAGGTTTTGGTTGTTGCTTCTTTGGTTACCTGTTAGGAGTCTGGGAAGTTTTAGGCTTACTAAATATTTTAGGGGATTTTGGTAATTTTGAAATATAGAGGATGTCCTTTAAATGGTACATGGAAATGCCTACATATTTAATAATAACCTTCTTGGCTAAAGCTGTAGGAAATGGATCAGCCAAAGTGGAGGCTAGATCACCAGGGTCTATATAATTAGATGGAGATGGATGAGAAATGATGGCATTATTCTTCTTTGTAATGAATTCAAAACTTGGGCAATAATTATAATTATGAAACTTTGCTTCAAGATGTTTGCAGTATTGATATGGATGTTGATCAATGGGAATAGTGACCTCGATCCCATCATGGGGAAACTTAAGGCATTAGTGAAGAGTAGATGGAACTGCTTGTACTTCATGGATCTAAGGATGACCAAGAAGTATGTTATAAGGAAGCTCAATATCCATAATATAAAATAATGTGTGATGAGAAATATACCCAACCATGATTGTAAACCAAAGTATACCAGATGACTCCCTCTCGACGTTGTTATAAGATTTGATTGTAATAGTTTATGGCTAAATGTATTTATCCATGTAGCCTAATTTTCATACCAATTTAAGATATATTATGTTCAGCCCTAAACCATTATCTATAAGAACCTTCTTGATCTTGTGATCCATAATGCTTATCTCAATGTATAGTGGGTTATTGTGGTTTGTGTTGAGGGTGGACATCTCTTTTTGATCAAATGTGATTTGATGAAATGAAGACAAGTGTCCAATTAGGTTTTGGAAATGATTAAGGTTTATATCATTAGGAAAAATAATCTCTTTAAAAATTTTGTTAAAGAGGGTTCTATGGACATTAGATATTTGTAAGAGTTCTAATATGGAAATTTGTGTAGGGGCTTTATCTAATTGATACACTAGACTATAAGGCCTTTAAATTGTGGAGTGAACTAGTTTAGTCTTTGTTGGGATAATATTTGGATTTAGAACCATTGGCATAATTTTATCATTGGGTTTTATGGAAGAAGTGGGTGAAGGGCCCTAGATGGTAACTCATGGGCATCTAGTTGTGACTACACAACCTAGAGGTGGCAAGGAGTTATTATAATTAGTAGAGGAAGGCAAAGGGCCTTGGATGGTGACTCACAAGCATCTAACTATATCACTATAATTTTAGGTCAATGAGGAGCCTTTATAATTAAAATAAAGGTGTTATTGTTTAAAATTAGTAACCTATGCAAATGGAGTAGTAACATGATGATGAAAACCCAACATGATATTACTAGGGGGAGAGGGTCCTGACCCTATAATGATGGGTCCTGTGTTGTGAGGAACATGAGATTGGCCACATGGTTTTATAGTAACAATGGCAATGTGGGTTGTATAAATTCATCCCATAATATTATTATAGTTTTAAGGTACATTTTTATAATCCCCATTATTAGTGTGGGTATTATGATATTTATTATTCTCATTATGATTCTAACCTTGTTGTTGGTTCTAATTCTACCTTTATCCTTGATTGTGACCATTTTTATTATTTTTTGGTGGTGGTGGATCATCTTGAGGAAAGGGGTCTTTATAAATTCCCATATCCTAATTTGTGTCTTAAGTAGGGTTCAACTTAATTTTTAGTTCACCACTTTCAATAAAGTTCTCAATAATATGTCACAATTAAACATAATGATATGCACCGTGACTAGTAACATGATAAAAGTTACACCATTTGTTCTCTTTATACCAATCTAGTTTTGGATGATCTTGAGGAAATGGCCTTGATACTGGACATATAATTAAATTAGATATAATGAGCTTTTTTAACACTATTTCAACTGATTCTCCTAACTTGATAAAGTCTCTAAAATTGTTATGAAATGTCCTTTGTGGAGGTTGTCTCTGCAAAGTAGGTAGTGTATTTGGGGGAGTTAATTATACATTTGGAGGAGGAATAGCCTATATGATTTGTACATGTCTTGTTTTAGTCACCCCATTTATAACCATGTTCTTATTTTTTCTAAAGCCTTTATGTTTATCCTTCATAACTATTTAAGTCAGTGATTTAGTTTGATTAGACACTTAACCTTATATAAAATCTTAACAAGGCCCTTAGCAATACGAGCCTTCTCAATCTGCATTCTTTTGTCAATAATTTATTCAAATGAATTAGCATAAGATAACTGTAGGTTATGCACAACTTCAAGATGCAAATTTTATGCAAATATATCAACCAACTATTTGTCTAGTAAGTTATGTTAAAAGTGGTCTGCCAATGTTCTCCACTTTTGTAGATATGCAACAAAACTTTCACGATCGCACTGCTTGGCTTTG
Organism: Torreya grandis; assembly: GCA_037957365.1. NCBI lineage: Eukaryota > Viridiplantae > Streptophyta > Pinopsida > Cupressales > Taxaceae > Torreya > Torreya grandis. Next base: position 1,664,404 of record JARHVA010001217.1, on the reverse strand, counting down.
TATAAGTCAAAAATGGTTAATTCATGTTCTATGTTGTATGAGAAATGGTTAACAATTTTTTTTGATAAGTCATTCCAATCTGTAATTGATCCCTTTGGTAGTTTAAGTAGCCAATCAAGATCATATCCCACTAAACTTCATGCAAATAATCATAGTAATTACTCACTACTATAAGCAACCTCTTGACATGAAACAAAGAATGCATGTATGTGTTCATGTGGGTCTCCTTTTCCTTTATATTTATCAAATTTGGGTGCCTCAAAATAAGGTGAAAAGGGGTTTTGGAGAATAGATAAATCAAATGGATATGGGCATATCTCATCAAATTTTTACTTTTTTACTCTATTATTTGTCTCCAATCTTTGAAAAATTAACTTTATAGAATTCCATTCTTTCATGTTTGGTTCATTCATGGATTAAATAAGTTTTTTCTAAGGTGGAATGTGCCTCTAGTTTTATTTTTGTTGGGGTGGGATGTGCCCTTGGTTTTGTTATTTTTGGGGTGGAATGTGCCCCTAATTTTGTGCAGATCTATAGGTAGTGTATACCTTTTGATCCATGAATTGGTTCTAATTTGATCCTTGATTTGAGAACATAGGCTGATGATTCTTGGATTGTAAAACATTTCTTGAATTTGGTTGTTTTGTACTTTATTGATTTTGTAAATTTTTATGTTTATTTACCAATTTTTGGGTTGGTTGAAAAGAACTAGCCAAATTATCTCGAGGTATTTCCTCAATTTGAATTGACTGTGTGGGTTTTTGAGTTTGTAAAGTGACAAGAGGTTCTTGATGATTGAATAATGTATATTCTATGTCAAATGGAACACTTTGTAAGGTCTCTTATGCCTTTAACTATTCATTTAGATTACCTTGATCCACTATGATAATGTCCTCATTCAATATTTATTGTGTACTTTCAACCACATTTCCTTTTTCTTTCGAACCATTATTGTGAATTAAAGTGGCAACTAGGGAGTTAGTTAAGTCTATGACAAGTTGATCTGCATATCGTTGACTTATTATCTTGATCTTAACTAGAAGATCTAGATTTTTGGGCTTTAACTCTATTTGTATTTTCTTTCCTTTGTTAGAGGAAGAAGGTATGTCTATTTATGCAAAATCTTGTTATTTTCATCATTGTTCTCCTTCTCTAAGTAAGGTATGCAATTATTCTATAGGAAATTTAGAAGGTAGTCTAGCACCTGATTCTATCAATCTAAAAAGGGCTTCATCTTGATCTTCTTGGGGTTGATATTCATTGTAATCATCTTTAGATCCTACTATTATGGGGATATCATCAAAAATAATGGGCTTATTTTGACCATCATAAAAAATTTCATCTTCATAACTAAGGCCATAAGATGCCCCACTACAAGTGAACCTTTGAGTCATATCTAAAAGAGTTGATATGTGTGTTTGACTAACTTTGGACCAATGTTTGGAAACCAAAAAAATTATGTTTTGTCTCTCTTTTAAACAAATAACCAAGGTACTAGTGAGACTATAAGGGAGGGTGGTTTGAAACCACACATAATTTATAATATTTGGTTCATGAGTTTACTCAATCTTTGGTAAGGTTGAAATCATATAGATCATAAGAGGGTAAGGTAACTCAAAGACCCAAGGTGAAAACCAGTACACTAAAGCCTAGATCTTTATGATATGCCCACACTATTATAGCTAATTTTAACCTTGACAAGTTGACCCTAGAAGTTTAGAGTAAAACTCTTCATATTATGAAGAAGACAAAATGGACTAAGCAACTCAAGATGTAAAAACATACATGAAACAATAAGTATAAAGATAGGACCAAATAGGCAGCACAACATCACCACATGATTCTAGTAGGATAAAATATGTTCTAGGACTCAAAGCATGAGCAATATGTAAGATGACTTGAATCCACCAAGATGATAATGTGATTTTGAGTCTTAATAAATGACCTTTAATCTGAATAGAAAATTAAACCCAAGTTAAAACAAGCTTAGTGTGTAAATGGTGAACCCACTTTGACACACCAACCCTTAGAACTCATAAAGGTTCAATTTTTAATGTGGATTATAATGAAGGATTTAAACAAATTGGGTAAAAGATCTAGACTCAATCAGATAGCATGACTGCACCAAAGTGGATGACATGACACAAAGTTTTTAATAATAATTTGAACAAGGAAAAAGGTGAATTTTCCAATTGGACAACATAACACCTCCCTTACTCAATAAAATTAGGGACAATGTGTTTTGGTTAAGTTCATTGGGTTAACAAGTAGTGTTAGACACAAATCAAGACCAAGTAAGCTAATGACAAAAAACAAACATCTTAAGTATAAACTAATAAGGTATGGAAAAGTGGGGTATACTAAACTAGTAAGGTTTCAATCATTCTATGGGAATCAATTATATAATGACTTTCACGTCAAATGATGCAAAAGACAAGCACAAAAATTGGGTGACTGTGGCATTGGCTAGTTTTAAAAAGGTCTAGTCCTTTTTACAACCACTACATCATATTGTTCACTCAGTGTAGTGTGATGTCCAAATGTAGATACTTCTTGTTTTCAACTCTAATTAAGATCCAAATGAATTCAATGTTGGGAGGTGAAACCTCAGGTCAAAGCTTCCCTAAAGAACTCGTGAGAGGTGATGAAGTCCCCCTCGCAAGCCAAGTTTGCATAAAAATAAAGAAAGCATGAAAGTATAAAGACTTTAGGGTCATTTTTAAGGTCACCTAAACTTTGACAAGTTTTTGGGGAGTTCTTTATATGACATTTTTTCTAAGCCTTGGACTAGGATACTTGTAATAGGAATGGTGCTTTTCATTTCATGGGTTCCCTATAAGGGACAAATGGAAGAGCATACATGCAACATTCCTTTTTTGCCAAAAAAAGATTTAATTAAATACCTATTGCAAACAAAAATTTACAAGTGTATTAAATTTTAAGTCCAAATAAAGGATTTGGTGGTGTTCATTTGACCCTTTGGCCTTAAGATTGTGAACTTTGAAAACATTCATCTAAGCATCTAAATTCTTCATTAAACACCAAAACAAAGTTCCTAATTGATTTTTAAACATGTAAAAGGTGATTTAAAACATGAATTTTTTAGAAAATGTCAAGCTTGGTCCTATAGAAAAAATGTTATCATATCCTTTGGCTTAGAATCTCTTTATGGTTTGAAACAATAAACTTTAGAAAAAGAGCTCTCGGGTCTATGTTTTAAGAAAAATAGAGTGATCGGTGTTAGTTTTTATAACCAATGACAGTGATATTTTATAATTGATGTCAGTTATCCAACCAACATTGGTTAACCAATGTGACTGATGACAAGTATATAACTAATGTCATTTTTACTAACTAACATCAGTTAAGATATGCAACCAATGTCAGTCTTACCTACCAATGTCGGTTACTATGTAAAACCGTGGAAAATAAAAATGGAAAAATAAAGTTAGAAAATCAATTTACAAGAGTTTTAAGGGTATAAATGACTATTTTAAAATTTTAAAATGATCTTCTTTAGGTGTGAGATACGTCTAGTCCCACCGAGCATGCCAAGATGTAGAGAGGATTACAAAGCAAGTTAGTCAAGTATTAGTCCATAAATAATGAAACATGCATAAAGAACTAAATAACTAAGCCTATCTATTCCTATGGGAATTACAAAGGATAACAAGAAATAAATGAAAGAAAGCAACATCATATTACCTTCCTAAATAGATTCACCATACATATGTGGCTCAAAAACATGTTCTCCTTTGATCAAGCATCCTTATCTTTGTCAACAATGGTGGAAAACTCCTCCAATGCTTCAAGAACACTCCATAAAACTTAGGCTCATGATTCCAAATCACTAAAATATCCTATTAATGAAGCTTGCATAAAGAACTAACTAACTAAGCCTATCTATTCCTATGGGAATTACAAAGGATAGCAAGAAATAAATGAAAGAAAGCAACATCATATTACCTTCCTAAATGGATTAACCATACCTATGTGGCTCAATAACATGTTCTCCTTTGATCAATCATACTTGCCTTTGTCAAAAATGGTGGCAAACTCCTCCAATGCTTCAAGAACACTCCACAAAACTTAGGCTCATGATTCCAAATCACTAAAATATCCTATTAATGAATCTTGAAAAAAAAATCAATGATCAAATTCAAAGGATTTTGGAAATAATTTAACATTATAACTTTGCAATATTCAAGCTTAAAATTCATGTCCATGGCCTCTCTATTTATAGATTTTTTAGATTGTTCAGGATCAACCATGACCATCCATCTCAAGATTGAGATGTGTGGCCATGGATAATCCTAATATTTAGGATTAAATCCATAATTATCATTAAGATAAATAAGCATTAAAGAGGCATGGGAGGCATTAACTAGGCATGGGTGACCCATAATCTTGATATTTGTGGTATTTATAGCCTAGGGATATCTTCCCAAGAAATGATGCCACCTGATGATGTAGTTAAAGGAAATCAATTTTTAAAAAGAGATATTCAACAACTCTTATATAAAATACACTTAATCTCTTTATTTGGATTAATTATACTTAAATAAGGTTAATCAACATTTGTGTAATTATTTGAAAATTGGCCCTCAATTAATCAAAATGGTCAGAAAGTCATATTATTGGGTCATAATTTGACTAGAAAAGAATTGGAAGGTGATGTTAGATGTGTTGTATTTTTATTCCCATTTAAGATGTTTACAACTCCAAATAACAAAGGTACATGATTTATACCAATGAATTAGAAGAAAAGAGTGATCTAGAGCACTAAATGGCAAAATTGTCATTTTTATTTGAAATTTTATGATCAAAGTTAGCTGGCCCATAAAATACATTGCCCTATTTAGGGATAATTTGACCTAAACTGGCACTTGTAAGTGACAAGTTTGAACCATTTAAGGTGTTTTATGTATTTTGACCTAAAATGTGCATTTGAGTGTAATTTGAGTAAGATTGAAAATTTTAACACAAATGGTGTTAGGAATTAGATGTCTACACTAAGCAATGTAAAATACAAGACTATGTGGTTATAAATTTAGATTGAAATCCCATGGATTTTAGAGGTGTTAAACATAGGTGAAAAGTATGTGGGATTTATTAGGGAATCTTGTAAGGGAATATTCACTAGTTTTGGGAATATTTATGGGAACATTTGCCTATTATATGGTTTTTAGAAAAACCCTAGATTTTTCAATGACATGGAGGAGGTGATAATGGTATAAAAATTAACCACTAAATAGTTCTTAAACACCATAATCTAAACCCTAATGACACTTAAGGAAGCAATGAAAACCTAAATTGCAACTAGATTCACAAAGAATGAAGGAAAAAATGGAAGCAAGATCGATTTGATAAAAACTTGAAAACATAAAGGATCAATTGAAATACCATGCATGGTTAATGGTATCATGGCATAACTTGAAAGCATAGCATTTAGTGAAGAGTGCATGGTCTCATAGCTCAAGGTTGTTAGTAGGTTCACAATTCAAGTCATGAAGCTCTAAAATCCAATTATCAAAACTAAATAATGACTTAGAAAACCCCTAATTTCATTTATATATATTGAAATTCCCTATAATAAATACCTTAATGGTGGTGGTTGGAAAAGATCTAGAGTTTAAAAATAACTTCACAACTTTATAATTTTTCTAATTGCACTTTGACCTATGGATTTTGCGGTATGGGCTTGCTTGACCCTTTAAAAATAGGAAGGCAGAACTCGAGGAGCAATTTGCAATTTTGCAAGTTGTAATTTGTACTTGGAGTTTTGGATTCTATAGAAAAGGTGGTTGGCAGGAAGCAAAACTCAAATTATAACTAGAGTGCTGATATTTAGTTAGAGTGTTGCATGAGAAGTGGAACTCTACTTACAATTTACAATTGTTCAAGTTACAAATTGTGAGTGGTGTTTCAGTATCCACTAGATAGTGTTTAGAAAGAAGTGAAGGTCTAGATGCAATTTGCAATTTTTAAAATTTCAATTTCACCCGAATCTTTGGTTTTTATCAACTAATGTATTGAGGATCCAATATCTAGGAAGCAATTTATAATTTTTCAAACTAAAAATTATAGCCTAATATCTAGTTTCTATAGGCTAATGTATTATGGGATTTAGAGTCTAGGAAGTAATTTGCAAATTTTCAAACTATAAATTGTAGTCTAATCTCTGGTTTCTACAAGCTTAGGGAAATGAGTGTTTCAGGTCAAATTAAGGCATTTTTCCAAAAAAATAATCGGTCTCCCTTAGGGTAATTGACATTTTAACATTTTTGGGATAAAAATATCAATAGTAAATTAAATCCACCCTCAATGTTTTTTATTGCACTTTGTGTGAACCATGTTTAATTACCTAAAAATATCAATGAGAATGATTTTATTTCTTATATATCTAGAAACTTTATATAAGAGACATAAGAACCCTAAAATCTATAAATGAATATAGGAAATTGGATGAAATAAATTCCATAATTCTTTGCTAGTGTAACAAATTCATATTAAATTTTATTAACTATGTTTCCTTTTAGAGTTACCAAAACCAACATAGTGAAAGCATCATTCACCCTTATTAAATGGTTTTTTCCTTGTTGATGAGTGAGTTTGGTAATTTATCATATATTATATTTATTTGGCAAGTCTTGTCCTTCCACATTTAGTCCAAGACACTTTCTCAAATCAGTAATAAAATAAACCAAGTATGAGAAATGATTCTATTGACTCAAGTCCTTTCTATATACAAACAATACTTTTTGAACTTTATCATTTATTGATACTTTATCTCTTACAAGAACCTATCAAGTTTCAATCTCTTAGTATACACCTTAAAATGTGCACCAATAAAGGGGTGGGAATACCATTGGTGCTTCAAAATATATTTGGTCAGCTCTATAATTACCTAAACCAATTCAAAATCTAACATATCTAACTCCTCAAGTAATATAAACAATATACATACATTTCCTTAAGCATTTATCCTTTAAAATATCACCTAACTTAGAAAACACCATCTTTTCATAATAAGTAAGTCAGGTCAATATTTTTAGAAAGTATTAATTTTCATGTTATGAAACTAAGTTACCATGGATGACTTAGTTTAAGGCCTAACAATAATTTTTTTATAACCAACTAGATTGAGTTGGATGATCTTGTCAAATAAAATTCTTGATTGGGTTAAGGATTATTTATTGATATAAATATAAGGCTCATTTAAATCCAATAGAGAGTAACATTAATTTTATCATCATTATAATTCAAAATTTTGTTAAAACTACATTTGAAGGATCCATTGCTTAGGGTTTTCCTTAGAGATAAGATTACTTGTCCTGTGGTAAGTCTTAGGTGAAAAGTATGAGTCCTTTATCCTGAAAATAATTTATATATTTTCATCCTTACAAGCCACAATAAACTCTTTGAAATCACCATTAGCTAAGGAAGATGTTGAGACTCAATAGTTTCACCTAAGGTAAGTATTCCTAACCCTTGCTATTTCATTTGATAGATAAATATTTTTTAATTAGTATATGTTTTAGATGTATAACTCCTTGATTATATTACCTTTATGCTTAAACTTAGTATAAATATAGGGTTTTATTTGTTTTCCTTTTTTCATTTTAGGTGATATAGTCACCTATTTGTCTACCATAATCCCTTGAATGTTTATTTATGTTTAAACATCCCCTTTTATGCCAATAATTTTATTAAGCATTAGATTTATTTTATTTTATGTACTTTGACATAGCTAGGGTTATTGCATAGTGTCATTTTCATAGAGTCTTTATAACTCTCTCCTTTGGTTTTTTATGGTAAGAGACCCTTTGGTTAGGTTTAACATATCTAATTTTGTCATCTTCTCGATATACACATGTATTAAAATGGATGTTAACTGATTACCTTATTCAAGCTTTGATTTTGGTAAGTCAGATAAGTTGTAGATATATCTTAATTTATTGCATACATTTATGTGAACCTGACCTAAATCTAACCTTTACATTTTCAATTTTCACTTCCAATCAACTACATCAGGTTGGTCAATCTAATATTAACCTTTGTTTGTGTGATCATAGGAATTTTACTCAAGAAAGGAGGTTAGTATAGAGTTAGATCAAAAAATAATGAAATCAACTCACTAACAATCTAACATTTCTATACCTAGATCATGGGTGGAGCATGGTAAACAAACCAATTGAAAACACAACTAAAAATAGAAGTAAATGACAATTTAAACACAAATTACAAATTACTTACCCAAATCCTTGATTGTTCCAAAAGGCTTCTTCGTTGGCTTACTCTAATTTGTGCTCAAAAGGTCTTCATCAATGGAGTGCGGCTACCTTCATCTCCTCTTGGAACCTTGTTTAATGTTTGTATTTGGCTTGATGTGGCTTTATTTGGCTTGGATTGGTATAATTTTGATATTATAACATTATGTTTGCATTCATGACCAAATTCTTGCCTAATAACATTACTATGTCCAAGCTATATAAATGAAGAGCTCTAGGCTTTCTTTTATAGGATTCAAAATCACTTGAAATGGGTTAAATTGGAACCTTGGTTGAGTTTGACATATTATTAAGATATCATTTTATATATTGTCCATTTGAGATAACTCACAAAGGTAATGAGTAGCTTCTAGGATGTTCTGAGATGCTCTTGATATTTGAATTTTCCTTTTTGATAATTGATTTAATTACTCATGGATGAATTCAATTAGGATTTGATTAGGATTTTCTTAGGATTTGGTGTTAATTAACCATTTTTAGGATTTTTGACATTTTTTTATAAGATTTTATTTAATTCAATGTGCATTTACCCAATTTAATTGATTTATGGGCCAAGTTGATTTAATTACATGGTTGGTAAGAATTGGTCTAAATTTAGATAAGAGTCCATTGTTGGCCAATTTTAGGTGTTTATAGTTTTCCCTTATTTGGGAAGATGTTGTAAACCATAGGCATAGCAATGTCTTCTCAAAGAATGTGTAAAGGCCTGTATGCAAAAACAAATATGATGATTGAAAAAAGAAGCTCCCAATAAATGGTGTTTGGGAAGCCTAAGATTACCTCAAGGGAGTAGACATCACATATGTGGATGAATGGTCCCTAAAAAACAAGTAAGAAGAAAGGTGGAAGTAACCCATGGTTAATATTAATCCAAATGAGAAAATGCTTTCATGCATTGGTTTAAAAGGTATTGATTTTTCCAAAGGTAGTTATAATCAAGAATAAAATTCAAAATAATGATTTACCCATAGGTGGTTATAATCCTTAAGATGACCTAGATTATTTGATAAAGATGATGTTTGATAAGGTTGTGTCCTAGTAGGGTGGATTATCAAGCATAACTCAAGGATATAACCTAGAATATAGATTAAAGATGAGCAAGTGTAAACGTATATGTGATGGTCTAATTACTAAAGAAGCCATAAACAATTAGGCATATGAGAATGCACAAAGTGACGAAAGAGATAAATAGAAGAATAAAGGTTGATCAGTGGGAATGATTCATTTATACCTACTAATGTAGATACGCTCATCCTAATTAGCATTTATATAACAAGAATGGTAAATGTTTGATTTAATCAAGATGGGTGGAAGGATTTTCCAAGGTGCCAAGGAGAAACTTTTGATGCTCCATTGCTTGTATACCTCTTACAGATAATTTTTGTTATATCATTTTATGGTAGTCCTCATGATAGAACACCATGGGGGCTTAGCTAAAATATGCATAAGGACTGACTTCCGATATCTGATACTCAATGGAAAATAATTGCACTGATGATAAAAAAAATATGATGACAATGTAGACATTTGAATATGGATAGATTAAAGAATAATGTGCAAGGAATCACCCAATGAACACACATAGTATAAATCAAGGCCATAGTGATTTAAGTAAAAAATCAAGCACACAAAAAAACAAATAAAGTATACAAACAAAGAAACAAACAAGATAAATGAAGAAACAAATAAAGAAATAAATAAGTGTTAGCCCCTATGTTAGTATAAACAACATGACAAACATTTCCCCTAGAAACTAAGTGATAACTAAAAAAACAAAAAATGTGGGGGAATAGAAGAAAAGGAAGGGGATGGTCGAGTTGTCCCCATATGCGCTAGGAAAGTGGATGCTACCTACATAATTCTATGGATGTGATGATCCAATGAAACTTTAGGCTAAATGTAGTTCTCCCAAGAAATAAGAAGGAAATGATGATTGATATAAAACATGATGGATGTGATAAAATAATAGGTATGAACTCATAAAATGGTGAGAGCATAGGATAAAAGGCCAAAAAAGGATAGGGAAACTAAAGAACAAGTGATTCATTTATGACTTAGTGAGGGTTCCCAGAATCTTTAAGGCAAATAAGTGGTTAATGTTTTTGGTTTTTCTAAATTATTTTCAAATGTTTTTGAATATCTCAACCCAATTGATAATGATGAGATGTTAAAGGGTTCACGCTCACAAAATGGTGAGAGCATTACTTAAGATGCTCACAAAATGGCAATAGTGTGGCATAAAATGATTATAAAATGGTGAGAGCATGGTTTAAGTTGATCAATAAATGGTGAGAACATGGATTTAAATTCTTTAAAAATGGTGAGAGCATAAGATAAAAGACCAAAAAATATGGGGAAACTAAGGAACAAGTGATTAATTTGTGACTTAGTGAGGGTTCCCAAAATCCTTAAGGCAAAGAAGTGGTTAATGTTTTTTGGTTTTTCTAAATGATTTTCAAATGTTTTTTAGAATTTTTTAATATCTCAAATTAATCAATAATGATGAGATATTAAAGGGTTCAAGCTCTTAAAATGGTGAGAGTGTAAGATAAAAGGCCAAAAAGGATGGGGAAACTAAGAAACAAGTGATTTGTTTATGACTTAGTGAGGGTTCCCAAAATCCTTAAAGAAAAGAAGTGGTCAATGTATTTTGTTTTTATAAACTATTTTAAAATGTTTTTGGAATTTTTGAAGCATCTCAACTTAATCAAGGATGACGAGAGCCTGGCTTAGGTTACTCACAAAATAGTGAGAGCATGGCTGAAGTTACTCATAAAATGGTGAGGGTGTGGTTAAAGGGGACTAATCTAACCTCAACATGAATCAAATGTGACCCACATAGTCCCAAAATAACTTTATTTCATATAATTTCACCTCACAGTAAAGTAATTTTACTAGTGTAGTAGCTAATTCAAATAAAATAGGCATAGTTGATATGATGGCATAGTATGACATAAGAATGGCTAGGTGATATGTCAAGGCATAATACATAAATGTTACCCCTATTTTACCCATAGGGGGTTATAAGATACAATTGATAGATCAATTATACAAATGTTACCTAGCAGGTGATATAATTAGTATCAAGACTGGTGAACACTAATTTGTCCCAGCAAGTGATATAATCAGGCTCACATAACTAAACTTGATAAAAAGGGATTAAGAAAAGAAGGATGCAATTGCCAAAACTTCTATTATACTACTATAAAATAATACCTCTATTTGAAATTCTTGAAATAACTACTAAAACTTATTTGATTCTATATTTTGAAAATATGAAACTAATGGATGAACTAAAGTCAAATGGGATAGGTTGATAGGATTCAAAACATGTTTGGTCAAGTAGGAACATAATGGTTGGATGATTTGGTTGAGGTTATGATTGGATTGTCTAAGGTTTGTATTGGATAATTATTGGGAATTATGGAGCTTGATTATTCATAAGATCCAAAATATGAAGTCCTTGAATGGTATGGATAGGGCATTGCAAAGCTTGGTTACTATCGCAAGCTAAAAGATGAGGTTCTGGAATGGTAATGGTATTCCTTGGATATTATGGAGCTTGGTAGATCATATAATTTAAAGGAGGGTTACGAGTAGCTAAGGGTTAGAGAAAAAAATAGCATCATGTATTGTGATTTCTCACCCAAATCAAAGTATCCAAGTCTTCCTCATAAACCATATCATCACAATCAAAGTATCGAGTTGGGTCATACGCTAGTTCTTGACTATGTTCCATATATTGATCATTATAAAGAGGGTATGGATCTATCTCCCAAAAAAATTATCTATAATTGGGTCTTTAATAAAGTCATTCTCATAAGCCTCTTCATACCAATCAAGTTCTCGAGCTAGATTTTAAGCAGGCATTTGGTTATAGTCAATTTGTGTATCCATTCTATCATAACTTGGATTATACATGAATCCATCATAAGTGTATCTATACATATCTACTTAAATGATGAAATCTCTAAAAATAAAAAGGCTTAGATTTTTATAAACTTTAAAAACTATGTCCAAAGGACAAAGGGGTCAAACATGTTCTAGTTTGGTCAAAAGTGGAGTTGTATCTCCAATATGGTTTGAAAATAGAGTTGTATCTCCAAAATGGTTTGTGATATAATTTGGCATTAAATATTCTAATTTTAAATTTCATACACATAAAATTTCAAGTGTCTAACTAAAATTGGCAAATCAAAGTCTAGGTCAAATTTTTCCAAACAAGTTCTAAACTATGAAAGGGAACGGTTGAGTTGCTAGGTCTTTTATCCAAATGTGAAGTCAAAATCTAGGCTCAAACAAAAATGAGGACTTTTGGCCAAATGTTGTCAAAATATAGACTTTAAAACAAATACTTATGTGATTTTATTTAATCTAACGAGGTTAGAACAACTTTGACATAAACATGACACATAAAATCAAACATAAACATGATCAATTGGTGTAAGCCATAAGGAACCTAGAGAAAAGATTATGTTTTCCCAAATAAAGGCACAAATAATGATGAGGATAAGATGAATGAATAAAAAAGTGATAGTTTTTAAATTTTGGTAATTGATTAACCTAAGTTATACAACCTAAAAGAGAAATATCTTTGTATCGACCCTTACAAAGTGAGGCCTAAATATAAATCAATAAATGTTTGAATTTGAACTTGGAAAGGTTAATTTAAAACTCAATTGTTGAAAACTATGATTAAACTAAACAAGCTAGAAAATATTGGACAACATGACAGTGCATGAAAAGATTCAAAATGGCATACATGACATGGTTTGGTTGGTTTGAAATAATGGTTTTTGAAACAAGGTCAAGCAAGTCTTGAAACAAAATGAGTAGCCTAACAACATAAGCATACTTTAATGATGTGATCAATTTTATGTTTCAAATACTTAAAGGCTCAAACTTGATAATGATGTGGGTAGCATAATGATACCCATCTCAAATAAGTAACACAGATACAAATATGTTTATAAAAAATTTCAAGGCACAAGTGTGGTGTAAAATGGCTAGAATAACACCTTTTCAATCAAGGAGTGATGTATAAACAAATTGGTTTTTGATGTGGTTATAAACAAAGAAACAATTTTTAGTCTCAAAACATATCAAAAAAATGACTAAAATACGCTAATTATAATCGTCTAAATCCTATCAAGGGTATGGAAATGTGGGGTTGACTAAACTAATTATTATTTGAACATTCTAAATGAAATAATTATACAAGACTTTCACATCCAATGTGCCAAAATAAGCTCACATCATTTGGGTTTGTAGCACATGGCTTGTTGTAAAAATGTTTTGCTTTTTTTACAACCACTACATTCATCACTCGCTTAGTGTAGTGTGATGTCTAATGTGATCAAACATCCTAGGCTTAGCCCCAACATTAGGATATGGTTTAACCTCTTAAACCATCAGTCCTAGTGGGGTGATCCCAAGTTATATACACCCCATTAAGAGGGGTTAAAGATGATTTTGGGTGATGAAATATCAATTCAAAGCTTCCCTAAAGAACTTAGGAGAGGTAATGACATCCCACTCATAATCCAAGATGCATGTAAATAAATGACTAAAATAGAAAGACTTTATGGTCACCTCAAGATCACCCAATACTATGTGATTTTTTGGGGAGGGCTTTAAATGATGTTCTTTCTATGCCTTAGACTAAGCACTAAAATGTGATGAGAAGGTACTTTTGATCACCCAAGTTCCCTAAATAATTAAATCAAAATTTTAGGCCTAGATCAATGAATTCTTCTATTTTTTAGGCCTAAGAGTAGCTTCCATCTTATTAGTCTATAGATTGGAATCTATTTTGATTTTTCCTTTGATAATGTTTTCATCAAATAGTAAATAATTTGTGTGCTCAGCTATTGGTACCTTGAAGAGGTTTCTACCAATGAAATTGTCTTGATTATCCCCTGTCTCCTCTAAGAAGGTTTCACTAAATAACATGGACTTTTGAATTTGATTATCTTCTAATGCCTATAAAAAATTTTCACTAGAAGATGTTGAGTTCTAACTTTGATTGTCCCCTAGTTCCTATAAAAAGGTTTTAATAAGAGAGTATTCTTCTAATATATGAATTTGGTCTTAGCCTCCTTAATCTTCTTCAAATATTATGTTTTCATGGATGCAGTTTAACAAGGTGTGATTATGTCAGTCCTAATCAACACTTGTGGGAGATGGAATGTCAATGAAATGGCTAGATTGGTTGGTGGTAATGGCCTATGGAATGGTAATGTAATGGAATGTGGAGGCACAATCCTCATAGAAGATACTAGGATAACTTGTGTCGATGTTAAATTATTAATTTTCAAAAACCATAGAAGGATCATAAATTTATTCAAATTGATCTACTAGGCATGCATAACTAATATCATAATAGTCATGAATATATATTTTTTTAATCTAATTTTGACTCAAGGGACTCTAAATTTGATGTTGAGACTAATGTTGATTCTAATTTTGATGCTAAATCTAATGTCGGTCCAAGAATAGAACCTAAATCTAATTATGATTCTTCATCTGATGAGTACTCTATTATAATGACGTCTTATTAAATTTTTGATATTAGACAAGTAACAACCTGTGATGGTATAACGTGCTCTATAAATACTAGTTTGTCAAAGTGAGACTCCATAACAGTGAAAAAGGTCAAGAGATAACTCCTTAAAGACTATCTTGTTAGATGGAGGATCTTAAAAAATAGGCATATGATTGAGGTAATGATTTTCCCAAAGGTGGTTATAATCATTAAAAATTGACTCCATAAATATTGGCTCATTAGAGTGAGATTCCTTGACAATAGGCATAGTATCAAGAGGTGATTCATCATAGGTTGACTCATTAGGAATGGTTGATTCAATAAAAACATTTCTTCATGGTTGGTTCTCTTGGCCGTAGTTTACAATCAATTGTAAAATACTAGTTTTTAACATAGTTTTGTCTTTGAATGATTGGCTTGATTAGATAGGTAATGATTAGACTAATTGGGGTTGTAGCTAAATGATTGGTTGGGGTTATGATTAGATTGGCTAAATGGTTGGCTAAGGTTATGATTAGATTGACTAAGGTTTAGATTGGATAATGATAGGGTATTATGGATATTTATTGCTCACATAAACCAAAGGACAAAGTCCTCGAATGGTATGGAGATGGCATTGTGAAGCTTGGTTGCTATCGCAAGCCAAAGGGTGAGGCCCTAAAATGGTCATGGTATTCCTTAGATATTGTGGAGCTCGGTGGCTCATATAATCCAAAGGAGGGTTAGGGGTAGCTGAGGGTTGGAGAATAAAAGGGCATAATGGAAGGTGATTACTCGCCCAATCTAAAGCATCCAATTATTCTTGATAAACGATATCATCCCAATCAAACTATTGAGTTGGATCGTAGGCTAGTTCTTGACTATTTTCTATGTATTTACTATTGTAAAGAGGGTATGGATCCATCTCCCAAATAACATTGTCTATAGTTAGGTCTTCAATAAATTCCTCCTCACAAACCTCTTCATACCAATCAAGATCTCAAGTTGGATCGTAAGTAGGCATTTGGTTATAGTAAATTTGTGTGTCCATCCTATCATAACTTGGATTTTACATGACTCCACCATAATAAATGATTAAATCTCTATTAAAAAAAGGCTTAGATTTCTATAAACACTAAAAAACTATGTCTAAAGGACAAATGGTTCAAAACTTGGTCTAACTTGGTCAAAGGTGGATTTGTATCTCCAATGTGGTTTAAAAATGGAGTTATATATCCAAAATGGTTTATGCTAAAACTTGGCATAAAATAAATTTAACTTCAAATGTCTAAATTCAAATTTCATACACACAAAAGGTCAAGCAATGAATAAAAACTAGTATGCCAAAGTCTAGACTAAAATGTTCCAAACAAGGTTTAAACTAGGAAAAATGAAATTTTGAGTTGTTAGGTATTTTGTCCAAATGCAAAGTCAAAAGATAGGCTCAAACAAACTTTATTTGATAGGAATTTTGGCCAAATGACATAAAAAGATAGACTTTGAAATAAAGTTTGATGTGATTTGATTTAATCTAACAAGATTGGAATAACTTTGACATAGACCCAACACATGGAATCAAACATAAACATGAACATTTGGTATAATCCATAATGTAAAAGGCACCTAGAGAAAAGATTGTGTTTTCCCAAATAAAGGCACAAATAATGATGAGGATAGGTTGAATGAACAAATAAGTGATAGTTTTCAATTTTGGGTAATTGATTAGCCTAAGTTATGCAACCCAAAAGATAAATATCTATGTATCATCCCCTATAAAGCGAGGCCTAAATAGAAATCAATAAATGTTTGATTTCAAAATTAGGAAGGCTAATTGAAAACTCAGTGGTTGAAAACTATGATTAGACTAAATAAGCTAGACAAGATTGGACAACATGATGACACATGAAGAAAGTCCAAATGGAATATGTGACATGGTTTTAAACAATGGTTTTGGTACAATTTTAATCAAGGTTTGAAATAATTTGATTAGCATAATAGAGTAGGCATGCTCTAATAATGTGATCAATGTGTGTTTTAAAAGACTCAAAAGGCCTAAACATGATAATGATTTGGGCATAATTATGGTACTCATTTAATTCAAGTGATACACACATAAACAAGTTTATCAAAAATTGTAAGGCACAAATGTGGTGTGAAATAGCTAGCATAATGCCTCTTTAGATAAAAGAGTGAAGTATAAACAAATTGGTTTTGACATGGATATAAACAAACATATAAGTTTTAGTCTCAAAACACCAAATAATAAAAAGATAAATGACCAAATGAAACTAAACATAACATCCTCAAATACTATCAAGGATGTCATAAAGTAGGGTTGACTAAAACTAATTGGTTTTTTATCATTCTAAATTGATCCCATGTCTACCAACTTTCACATCAACAAACAAGAGAAACAACACATCATTTGGGTCCACATCATATGGATTTTTGTAATAAATTCTTGCCCTTTTTACAACCACTACATCCATCACTTGCTTAGTGTAGTGTGATGTCAAACATGGTCAAATGTCCCAGGCTTAGCCCCAATGCCAGGAGAAGGTTTAACCGCTCAAACTTCTGATCATAGTGGGGTGATCCCAATTTATATACCCCACCATGGAAATGGGTTGAAGATGATGTCAGGTGATGAAATCAAATGAGATTTTATTTTGAGATAAATTCTTATGATCACAAATTAATTCAAACCTTGAGTTAATAGAGTTATGTTTACATTAAATCCTCATAAGGCCTAAATTCAGGACATTTAACTATATTACATTAGTCAATCTATTTTTTTTACTTGTTCACAAGTTTTATCTATTAGAATAAATCAACCTAATCAACTCAATCATTTTCCCATTTTCTAAATTTTTAACTTAAAACAAACTAGATTGAACTAGTCAATTATTTCTAGTAAAATAATATTACTGCTTTAGCTTTAAGAAAACTAGATCAGGTTGGTTGATTTAGTTTTATTTTATCATTTTCCATTTTTAGTTACCTACATACTACATTGACCTAGTTGATCCTATTTAATCCCTACTTTTTTTAGATTTTTGACTTTGCATTACTCAATCAAGTATGGATAATATACATAGCAATCAAATTTTTAGCATTTTAAATCAAATAATGAAATCAACCTAGTATTTTTGGTCATATTTTCTAGGTTCACTCTAAAAAACCTATTGTAGACACTATTTTATGGATTATATAGCACCTCAATCTTGAACGCTTGGAAAAATTAGACTTTGGCTATTCCTTTCAGTTGTAGACCTTTATTACTTTTTAAAGTTTTGCATATGTTGTATATTATGCCCCTTAGCCTATATCTTGGTCTGAATAGTCTTATGTTGATGACCTAGACATTCTATCTTACCCAAAAATGCGTAAAACCTGATTATATTACACCTCTACAAGTTTTGATTTTATACCTACTTTATTCTTCCCTAGACACTAGCATCTAGGATAAACACATGTATCGACCCTAGTGTCCTACTTCGACGCAAGTGTCCAATGCCCTAAAGTCATCTAATTTTCAAATGAAACATATCCTAATGGTCATTTTAAGTGATTTAATGAGAATTATTTCTCTAAAGGGATTGATATAAATACAAGATCAACCCTCATTCATTCCTCACAAAGAAAATACCTAAAGAGACTAATAAAACTTATCAAAATAATTATATTAATCATTTAAATGAGAAAAACTCACATATTTCCTTATCAGTTATAGGGATAACACATCTATAAGTATAAATTACTAAAGGAGCAACCCAAAATCTTAATTTTCCAAGTTATAAGCTAGGTCACTATTATACTTGATTTACACACATTACATAATTCATGTACAAGCCAACATGTAGGAAAGAACTAAATCATTTTAATACCCTCTTTAGATTATTATCTATGTAACCATTTCTCATTAACCAAGGTATATTTGGGTTTGTCTCAACACTTTGTGCCCACTAACCCATTTTTTGCCAAGATCACTATGAAGATGAAGTAGGGTTTTACACATTCATGAGGAGTGATAGTCCATGACCTAGATCTAAATACACCAAAGTGAAGGTGAAGTCAAACCTAAAAGCATCTAGGTGGTATTATGTTTTTTATTTAGGTATTATATAGATGACATTTATGTTAGGTCCAGATAGTAGCATTGGCACAACCATCCAAGGCTAACACTAGTGTGTGTATTCCCAAAGGCATTCAAATCAAAATCTAATTACTATTCTAGAATCCTCTTCCCCTTTAATATTTTCCTATTCCATATCTAGAACTGTATTAACATCAAAATAATATAATTACATTACTTCTTTGTCATTTACATATATAACATAGTTGTACTGAATATTTTTTACCTATCTCAGTTTAAAAAAATTAGGATTTGTTTATTTTTGAGTTTAGCAGGCAATTGGTTTGCTTTATATTTGATCATCACCCTTGTGCATTGTAATTTATATATTATTAAACCTATTTACCCAAGTAAGTATTACTTATCTAATTTAGGTTTAAACATTTGGTGAACCTGATTCATATGAATGTAAACATTTATGATTCCTAGGGTTTTATATTATTGCACCTTTTTATTTTCTAACCATATTATTTTACAATAACCTAGGTGTATCCCTATATTTATAGGTGTGCATATTGAACACATTGATCTTCCACTCCTACCATCTAAGATGTCTCAAACCAATGAGGGATCTAATACTTTGGATCATGATGATACTAATGTTGATATTGAAACACATACTGATGAGGTTATCATAGAAAAATATTTTGATAATGACAATCATGAGTCTAATGAAACTAATGAATATGATCAAATTAAACATGATAAAGTGTAAGTAATTGCATTGTTTTGTGACTGTATTTGTCAAAACCTTGAAGATTTTGATGATATCCTCAAAAATATATTAGAAATAAAAAATTCAAAATTTATAGTTGAAACATCCCTCCCTTGAACACATTACAACTTAAAAATTTTAATGGGGGCATGGGTTATGCTTTAAAACCTTTGTTTCTTGAAAACCAAAACAACATTACTACATATACCATGGAATTACCAATTGTTTCAACTCAAATACTAGTTTCAATGCCTATTACTAAAATAATATTTACATCCCCTTTGTAAAATACTCAATTTGATAATATAAATCCTAATGGGTCTATAATTAAAACATTCCTGTAAGTTATAAAGACCTTGGAGGAAAAGGTCACAAACATTGAACAAAATTATTTAAAGTCTCCTCATGCTATTGATTCTAAAGATGTGTTGCATAACACTATTACACTTGAGATATATTTTCACCCTTTTCCAACTCATTTTTTTTCACCTAAGTTCACATTTTATGATGGAAAGGGTGATCATGATCAACATATTTTAACATTTTATGTGGCATGCCTTGAATATGTCTCTAATTGTAAACTTTTGACCAAATTATTCACAATAAGCCTCAAGGACTATGCTTTTAGGTGGTTCTATGATTTATCTCTCCAATCTATAAAAAAATTAAAACCTCTTGTAGATCATTTTTTAACACATTTCCTTTAATATTTTTGAAAAAGGTTTGTTATCCTCAAATTGCAAAAATTAAATAAGGAACAAATGAAACTATCAATGAATATGTCTTGAGGTACAAGATAATGCTAGATAAAATGAAAAATGCTATAGTATATAAGGAGTTTTAAGACATATTAAAGTAAAGTTTGCTTGTTCCTTTACATGATTCCATTTTTTCCAAGAATTTTAATCGTTTAATGACCTATTCTATGTTTTATGGGACCCTGAAATGAAACTTATTTCATTGAATAAGATCAAGTATGTAGCAAACACACCATATTAATCTAAATCTAATACTAAATTTATCATCAAATCAAGTTATAAGGTAAAACCTCTTGAGCCTAACAAGGAAACAACCAATAAGGTTAACATAGTTTCATAGAATCATAATTGACTTATCCTATCTAATGCACCAAAGAGATAATTTACATGCTTTCTTGATTCTCATTCCTCATTATCCCATGGTTAGTAGATTTTTAACCTATAACTCTCCCTCATCCTATATAGATTGATGTAAATAGACCTCTATCTAAAGTATATGATGCAAATGCTTATTTTGATTATCACCATGGAACAGGACATCCTATGAACATACATTTTACCTTGAAGCATAAGATCCAAGATCTAATTGATAACCAAAATCTTAAATTTTACAATCTTCCAAAGGAATCAGGTTCACAACCTGGTGATCACCTCAAAAAAAAATATTTAAAAATCCTTTAAAAGAACATTATAAAAAGAAAACATAAGTGAAAATGGTATATAATTCACATCCTCCTCCATCACATGATGGTCACCCATTAGATGGGAATATTAGTACCTACACATGACATATATCTCATATGGTTTAGAGACCTTCTATTTATTTCAATTATAGTGAGATTAAGGATGATTACTATGATCTTCATTCTTTATTCATTCAATCATACCTTGATAAAACCCTATAATTTGTGTTACAATTGAATGGTACAAGTGAGAATGTTTAAAACATGACATTACTTATGCACTTGGGTTATACTCATCATGATTTTCATTCTTCTACTAGATCAGTTAGAGCATTCAATTAGACCTCTTAAAAGGTCCTTGGCAAGATTGACCCACCTTTATAGGTTGGTCTTGTACATGTGGTTACTACCTTTTTAGTTATGTCTTACACGGGCATTTTTGATATGTTATTGAGAAGAGATTAGATCCATAAACTTTGAGCAACATTTTATATAGTTCAAGGGTATGTTAAATAAATTCATGTGAATTTTTTAATTATAGTTTATAGAATACCGTATGAGCATCCTCTTGAACAAGAAAAAATTATACCTAGGCATATAATTATCCAAACTAATAAGGTTAATCCACCACAAAAGGGCAAGTAATAAGTAATCCCCTTTACTAGGTATCCAATATTTGAGATACCATTACATAAGATACATATAGTTAATTCCAAGGAATCCTCATCAACTATGCACCATGTTTAAATATAGAGCACATACGCATGTTCCTATTTCTTCTATTCCAAAGAAACCATAGATCCCTCAATGGTGGGTTCCATGAACCCCTATTATTACTCCTACTATTTTTCCAAGACCACATAGTCCTATTATATATATGTAGAGCATCACAAACACTATATTGAAAGATATTATACCTACACATGTTGCTTAGCAATGCAACAAAATTATTACACTAGGTTCATAGTGGGGGATATTGATGATCAGCCTTTGGATGGGATCATAGGATAGCCTTTCCATTTCACATTTAAAAAATACAAAAAAATAAAAAAACATTCAAAAATAAAAAATATATTTATGATACCTAAATGTTTTTTTGGATCCTTGGAATCTATGTTTTACTTCCATGTTAATGGATGGCATATCAGTTACTTTTACATACACGTGTGTCACACTTATACTTGAGTTTGATACATAGATAATGCTGACTATTTTGACCACAAGTCAAAATAAATCAACCCCCTATCATAAAAAATTTGTATATGGGTATATTATAATGTCATAAGGTATGTCATGTTCCTTTTTATGTGATTTAATATGGCATTAGCCTTGTTCATGGTCACATTTAGTTTTTATGTCATTTTATGTCATTTAGGGGTCATATTAAGGTCATTTTTGAGAGTTGTATGGTTTTATAAGAATCAAAGGTGTTTTAAAGGCTTTTTAAATGTGTGTGAATCAAATAAATGTTAGTAATGTCAGTCCCTAATTGAAACTTATAGGTACCCTATTGAAATAAGATGAAAAGTGGTAGTTTGGGTAGTTTTGGAAGTTGTACGGACTCTAAAGGAAGGTGGTACATGTGAAAATATTATCTAGTGGTTTTTTAACTTTCATGGACTCATAATAATGTTTTAAATACTTTTTTATTTTTGAAAATAGTCAAAAACTATTCTGCTCTTCCATCACTCTACTAGGCATACTAAACTAGTCAATAGGTTTCTTCTTGGTACGACTAGTAGAAGAGGTTTTAGATAAAATACCTTTATGGGGTGATATTAAAGTCATTATAATTCATTTACATAGTATTATTTCAATTATTGGTAACTTATACTTTATGAACCATACTTTAGAAGTTGATTGTCCATTTCTACATGTTATTTCCCACAGCCTATAGGTTTTCCTCTCGTATGAGCAGGTCTGTATAATCTAATTATTTATATTCACTATAAAGGATTTATAAATATTTAATTTATTTTTTCCAACTTTTTATTCATGTTTAGAGATGATTTTACAATTCAAACATCCTAAGTTGTAGGTAAAAGCATCTTGTTGTGTTGAAGACAAGTTTTCACTACCTGTAGAGTTTCCATGTCCCTATGATAGCTCTAGAGGATGGTGATATGTTGAATATTATTTCTTTCATTAATTTATTCACCCCCTTATTTCAAACCTTAGCTCTAAAGAGTCTCACATGGAGTGTCAATCAAGGAACATGCTAACATAGTCAATCTTTTCATGACTATCAGATATAGTCAAGTGTGTGAATGATTGAATAATATGCATAAAGAGTAAAGGAATAATCTCAAGAGGTTTAATTTTTTTTTGTAATATGAACAATCAAGATGAGCTCTCCAAATGGAAAATTACTAGACTATGATAACAAATTCTCTAACACAATCACATAGTTATGCTTTGTCCAATACTGATGTGCATCTATATGAGATACCATGTGATCTTGTTTGAAGGTTTTCCAAGGTTATAATAACCAATTTGAGACCTTTAAAAGATCTAAGATTGGTTATTTACCTAAACAACATGCAATTGTTCATATCTTACTTTCACTACCTTGTCTGCAATATCAATGTATGTCTACAGGTGTCTTAGAAGATGCTAATCATATGGGTTTAATATGTGAGTACTTTGTTTGAATATTTTCAAGGAAGAAATAATAAATTTGAAGACCTTTGAAATTTTTTGGAACTCTTCCAATGCTCATGCACCATTCACATTAACTATCACCTTCACTTCCCTACATGTAATTATATGCACACCTATAGGTTGCCCTCCCACAGAGATATATAATTTTTGTATGGTGGATGTTCAAACATGTTTTTATGCCTCCATCATATTTTAAGAATATTGAGATGCCTTTAAGGTCTAGTATAAGGTCATATATATGGACAGTCCATATTCTAACTTCACTATCTTATGTATTATTGTGTGTGCATCTACATGCTACCACAAAGTTCTGAGAATGTCTCATAGATTAAATATGACATGATTTGAAGCCTTCTTGAGATCTTAGAGATTGGGAGATACCATGATAGTCATGATTGGATCATTGGACTAGCAAGAAGACTTGGAGAATTGTATCCATATATGGTGAATGAATTCAGGGACAAGTTCCCTAAAAATCTCCAAAATAGAGCCCTTAACACTTTGGATGATGCTATAAGATGAAAAAACATAGAGCCTATACAATTTTTGATTCATAAATCTTGTAGTCCTATCCTAGGGTAGCTTCTTACAAAATAAAGTGAGAGATTTGGCCAACAGGTTTCCATGAAAAAGAGGTTTCAAAGTCATGCTTTTATTCACTGCATTCCTTTAGTATTGTTTATAGGATTTGATATTCTAAATGACCTTCACTCCCTAATGTTGTATTAGAGGATATCACCATGAATAATGTTTCCATTTAAGTGAGGAGCACATTAAGGATTCAAAAAACATCAAAAAGAGTTGAGGTACAAAGGTTTGGTCCATATACACACCTACAAGTGTACCTTTACTCAGAAGGGTCACCTACATTCTACCTACATGTGCCTAAAAATCATAAGGTGAACATTGGTATTCAAACATACAAACATGAAAATTTTTAGAGTTCAAAAATGCCTCTAATACCTCAAGAGGATCCTAAGATGAGAAACACAAGTTCCTAGAAGCTGAAACATAATTCTCTAGCAATCCAAAGACTAGTTTGACATATAAATGATTAGAGTAAGTATTAGGAATTATGAAATGATCTTTAAGAACCTAAGGAATCATTTAAATATTTAAAGAGTTCAAAATTTTTAGCGTAAACCTATAGGCATGGTGAAATTCAAAAGACAATCATAGTGGCCTGCAAACTAAACTTGTCAAGTAAGAACTATATCTTGAGAAACTAGCAAAGAGGTTAGGTGTGGACATGTTTGAAATGGGTTTTAAAATTATAGTTAAAATTACATGGGATTATTATATAATTTAAATAGGTAATAATATCCATTTTAGGGGCACCTTGTATTCACATTAGAAAATCCTACACGGTTAGCTAGTTAGGAGCTTATTTGGAAGATTTTGAAGGTTTAGAGGATCTATGAGCATATTCCAACTATGAAAAGTGGTACATAATATCCTCATGACTTTATTGATACACCCATACCTTAATTTTTCATAAAAATATAGGAGATATACCCTTTATTCTATCTCAGACAAAGGGTACTCCAAGAAACATGAAGTCTGTAGGCTTGAGAAGTGAATGTTGAAAGGATGGTGTAGAAGTTGTTGAAACCTTTCATGAAGGTGTAGAATTTTGATAAAATAATGGAAAAATATATAAAATTTCTTATAACCATCAATAAATTAAAGTAGTATAGGTATCAAAGACACAATTAGGCCTTTAGACCTTTACTAGGCCCATCACCTTAAAGAGGTGTAGTCAACATTTGTAGCCCCAAGTAAACACTCCAAGGCATTAAAGCACCTTTAGAGGGAGATATGAAGTGGAAAAAAAGTTTTGGTTTGTATATAAACCTCATATAATGGTCAAATTTGTCCCAAACTAACTTAGGCTTGCACAAAATGGAGAAGGGAGCTTGAGAGGGAAACTTTGAGAGCTCATATGTGTACAAACACATTACATGGGAGTTTAATGAGTTGGAAAATGTTAGATAGGGTCCCTAATAAATATTTAGTTAAATTTGTTAAAAGATCAAATGTCACATCTTCATGAACAAACTTTAAGGGCCAAAAGAACTTAAAACCCTCTCAAACCCTTGTTAAAGGCCCGATTGGGAAAATGATGAAGAAGAGGCATCCAAATGACCTAGAATGACATGGGAAGTTATTGGATATTTAAAAAGACTCACCATATCTAATTTTTATCCATTTTAGTTGTACCCTACCTATATGAATAGGGTACAAAATTGGTTTCTTTGATAGTTTTTGGTATTTTATAAGTTCAAGGGAGAGTCAAGGGATGCAAGTCACTTTGGGAGATAGTTTGAGACCTGATATAACCCCTCATGTCCATTTAATTCACTTGTAAATCTCATAAGTACCTCTTCAAGTGCCTTCATCTCTATCAGTCCAAACTAGCATAGTGAACAAGCTAGTGAGAGAGTGAAAACTTCAACTGAGAGTCCTTTTAAGGTTTACCTAAGTAATATAAGGCCATGAAAGGTTTTGATAGGTGTCATTCACTCATATTTATGGAATATTTTATAAAATTGAATACAAATTTGGTCCCAAGTGTGAAGGGTGAGTGAAAGAGGAGTTATTTGGACTACAGGCAGTGATAACTCATGTAGAAGAATATCAGTGATGAGGGATGAAACCAATGCATGTTGGGGATTGTTTCTAACCCCTCCCTCTCATTTAAATCATTTCACATATCCCTTGTCTATTATATAATATTTTAAGGAGGTTAAATGATGAAGGTAGTTTTTAAGCATGTAAATAAAGAGTCTTACACCACATTGCAAGAGTTTTATGCCTTTGAGGGACATTTGTCTTATGAGACCTTGCATGGAATATCTCAAAATTCATCCTATTAAATATGTAACTCATTTTATTATCATGACACATGTCATAGTAAATCTTTCACTTCTTTTTCTTATCGTCTCTCTCTAATTCTATTAGTAGTAGCCATTTTGGCTCTTAAAAATTAATACCACACCATGTGTGTTGAAGCCCTGCTAGTTTTGACATTGTACTTTGACTTAAAATAATAAATGAAATATGGTTTGAGTTCATATCTCATCTTTTCAAATTGTGTGAAGAGGTGTATAGTGAATAGTTGAGAGATATCTATCTATCTTTGCTTTCTCTCAGTCCTTCCATGTTTGATGTAAGTGACTCCACTCTAGTAGGTCATATGAAGTGTTGTTGAGTGTATGGATCTATTCTCAAGTATATAATTATCCTTATTATCTAAAAATAATATATAGTTTCACTTACCTTGGATAGTCTTCATGCATATTACCTTCATATTGAAATACTAATGCTAGAACATTCTAGGACTTTGAAACTAGTGTTGTAGGTCTTGTCTCTTAGTGAAATAAGTATGATGGTCTTGTGGAAAACCTTCTAGTGTATCACCCCCTTAGAGTATTTTCATTTCATTCAAATTCCTATCCCTTTTCCCATAACTAATCAACTTGTTTAGGTGATAATCACTTCAAGGCATATTCATAGAGCTAGCCCTTAAACCTAGAGGTTTAATTCTACTATAGGTGAACCCACAAACCTAGAAGTATTCCCATGTTGCCCAAATATAGAGAAGGCTTAAACACCCTCCTCCAGGGTGAAAAATTTGGTGATAACAAATACACAAGTATATGATAAATTCCTACTTTCATATGTTGTGCCTTTCCTTTACTCATTTCATATTGACATTAGGAACATCCACCTCTATGATCACAATACTTCCAGAATATATTCATTCCATGGTCACTCTACATTATCATGTTTTGAGTTCAAATATGTACTTACACATACATTTATACATGATTATATCATACACAGGGTACTTGATATGCTATGTACATTAAATTTTTTGTTAACACATTTGATCCATGAGCTACTATGGCATGTGTATGCTAGTTACTTATTCTTACTTTTATGCACTTCATTAAGTGTCTTGCCTTACTATTGTCTTGCTTATTTTATTATTCTAATATGATCCCTTATTTATATCCCACGTGCCTATGTATGATTTATTTGAAATTTTAATATTTCATTATTTATTGCATGGACATTTGAATATTTCATCATTGTTGAATATGTCATGTCCCTTTGATTACGCAACATTTGAACATGTCCCTTGTTTGCAGTCTCCTTGGACTATTGCCTTTTCACTTAGTTTTAAGTGTTCTTGTCTATGTGCTTGATTTTATTTGTGAGCTTGTATTACTATTATATATACATACCATGATGTTTATCATACATATTATGAATTCATGTGATCACATTGTTCTATGCACTCCAATGTTACATTTATGTAGATATGACCTTATATATGTTACATGGTTACATTCATAGATTATACAATTGTCTTATCCTTTTGAGGTGAGGTAAGTAGTGCTTTCTATTCCTCCATTACTTCAAGGAGTAATATAAGTTGGGGCATGCCATAGAAGCATGTTCCTCACATTTGGCACAATTTTCAAATTTAATGGGGGCATGTTTTAAAAGCATGTTCAAGACACTTATTCTATATTTGGTACTTTTATCAGTTTGTAGATTAAATAGGGGAATATCATATAGGAATTAATTTCCATGCATTCACAATTTAATATTTAGTGGGGTTATGCTTAAGAAGCATGTTCTCCACACTTATTTAGTATTCAGTATTTCCAGATTATGATGGGGGAATGTTTTGGAAACATGTACTCCACATTGGAATTTATTTCATATTTATCCATGTATAGTAGGGTAATGCTTTAGAATTATGTTATCCACACTTACATAGTTTAAAAATTAGACAAATCACATAAATATATAATTTAGATTTATAGATATGGTAGAATTTTATACATTGGTACCATTGTTAGACATAGTTTCAATATAAGACACTAAGGTGCATATGTTATTAAAAGTGCACCTAATATTTTAAAATATAAATTATTTTCATAATTAAAAATAATATCAATTACTATAATCACCCACCAATATGTAATTTTATGCATTGATATGTAGGATGTCTTTTTACAAACTATATTGAGCCAATATACTGCAATAGTTGGTTCACTTTTGGTATGGTTGAGGTGATTAAATCATTCAATCTTGCCAAGTTTTCAAGTTGGACTTGATTTTATCATCCAAACTTACCAATTTAATAGTATGATTTAACTTTATTCACTCATGCTCACTAGGATACAAGTATGATTAGGTTGTACATTTAAATTAATCTCAATTGCTTAGTGGCAACTCACTTTTTCCCCAAGGTTGGTGGCATGTGCCTTCCTAATATATCTCTATTTTTATCTCCTTAGATATATGCACTTTATAGATTTAAATCTATTTGTCCTAATATAAATTTTATATCCTTACAAAGATGCACATTTCAAATCAACTTTCCAATAGTTAAAGTGGTTAGATTTATACATAGGTGTACTCTTAATCCTTGTTCTTTTAATTTCAATATTTTTAAGTACTTTCAATTCTAGATTATATGCATTTATTATGCACTATAACTTGCTCTTGGTTATAGGTCAATCACTAGAAAATCTCCCTATTTGGACTCAAGGAAAGACAAGGTGTGTTATATACACCCAAGTATGCATTCCTTTCTTTTAAACTAGTATTTTTATTATTAATTAAATGGGGGGATTTACACACTATTTTATGAATTATATAACACCTCAATATTCTAAACTTTGTAAACCTTAAACTTCATTATTCCTCTTAATTTTAGACCTTTCTCACTTTTTGAAGTCTCAGTTATACTTTAGCTTGTGCCCCTTAGCCTATCTCTTGGTCTGACCAATCTTATATTCATGACCTAGACCTCTATCTTACCTAGAATTGTTAAAACTTGCTTATATTACACCTCTATAAATTATGAGTCTATACCCATTTCTTTACTCCACGGATGCTAGTGTTTGGGGCAAACACTAAATCGATGCTAGTGTCCTACTCTGACGTAAGTGTCTAGTGGCCTAAATCCATCTAATTTGAAAATGAAATATATCCTAATGGTCGACCTAGGTGCTTTAATGTGAGTTATTTATCTAAAGGGATTGATATAAATACAAGATCAACCCTCAGGTATTCCTCACATATAAATACCTAAAGAGACCAAGGTAACTTATCAAAGTAATTTGATTTAGAGGATTTTTCACCCTTTATATGTACCCTAAATCTCCCTAAACTACTTCAACATGGAAGAGAGATCGGATATCTTTCCAATGCCTATTAGAATGCATGAATTGAACATCATATGCTTTAGATATCATTAGTTGAATATTTATATCAATAGGTTAAAAAAAGGTGGTTTGCTAATAGAGGATGTGGTTTATTAGTGTGATTTTAATTTTCCAATTACACTATAGTTTTTTATGCCATATTATATCAATTATGCTAGTGCATCTTGTGTTGACAAGTGGCAAGATGAGGAGAATTTGGAGAGGTCCACATGGTGGGTCCTCAAGCCACCACATCACCTTATATTATCAAATCTTGAGATAGCCCGAGTGTCATCTCAACAACCAAATTGTAGTTGGTTTTACAACATTTCAAATTGAGATCAAATCTTCTTAACTTAGCATAGAATCTAACTCAAGCAAAATAATGAGATAGACATGGTCGAAGCCATAAACTACATGTCATTCTAAAGGCTATTTGAAGCCTTTATTCTATCTTTCCTTAGTGAATGTGGGATTTCATCCCTTGAAATAAAATCCATGTCTAGTGTTATGGATACAAACCCCATTTTGGTAGGAGTTCACCATTGAATAAGCTAGGTAACATGAAGAATATATGTGCTTCTATATTTATGCATGTCCATAAATAAGTGATGGGATTTTTTTATTCAAATCCAAACCTGTAAAGGAGAATTATCCTATTTTGAAAGGCTTTTTGGGCCTTGGGTTGATAATATATGTTTTTAGGGTTTTTAAGCCGAATGGAGAAGCTTGAACACATCTAAAAAAAATCCCACAGACTAGGAAATAATAGATAGGCCTAAGTTTTTATGATGGGCCCTTACATTTGGTAGAATTTTTTGTATTAGCCAACAATAATGTAGCATGCAAGTTAATTTGTCTTTGAAGCCATGGTGAATGGTATAAAATTATAGTCATGCAGACTAAGCTGGGAATGGAAGACATAAAGACCTGAACCATTCTGATTCTTATGCATTAATTTTGTAAGAGATCTAAGTATATTATTTTGTTATGCCTATTATGTAAGGCTTTGAGCCAATGGAAAATGGTAGATTTATACATAGTCCTGAGATTGAGTACGCTTTGATGTTATGCCCATTTGAAGACTTTTTAAACCCTGGTCAAACATTTTATGGTGCATGGTTATAGTCCCAAAATGGTAAATACATAGGAGACTGAGCTTATGTGATCATGTTTACCTCTATTTGTATGGCCTTTGGTCATGAAATATATGTAGGTGTGATTATATTATGAAAAGATATAGGTCCTAATAGAGAGAGAGGAAGATATGCCTATTTGTGAGACTTTTACATCCTAGGTGAATGTGTATTTACATGTTGAGTTTATTTTAAATAGACCCAATTATGTGAGGTCCATGCATCTATATTTATAAGTCCCTTGGCTATGATGCATGACTATATAATCTATAGACATAGAGCCCAAATTCAATAAGGTGATTCATCTATTTTTGAAAGGCCTTTGGGTTAGGAGTGAATGCTATAATTTTATCTTGTAGGAGATGATGGATAGTTGGGATAATTAAAGCTACCAAAAGTAGGAAGTACTTCATGATAGGTTTATCATGTTTAGTATTCCTTCTTATATTTTTGGTTTTCAAGCTCTATTTAAAAATAATTCTTTGAGATGAATGTTGAATTTTTTTTTAAGGGAGCTACAAAGCTGTAAAAGGTAGAGGATCTCCTAAAATGTAAAAATGCTCATTTTAAGAGTTCTAAATAGTTTTAATGGAGAATCTAATGCTCAAATTCACAAAAATGAGATATAGATGCTACTAATGAAGGAAAGACATTTGTTGAATGAATTAGAGACTTCACATAGTTAGATTTTAGCATTATTTATAAGTTCTCATATTCCATTTTGATGTAATTTATAGAATGTTGTATTGACATCATTTATAATGGATCGGTTCATGATTATGAACTCAAAGGCATAGCCTCTCAATAGGTGAACTCTATTATCAAGATTATGTCACTTTCCTTTTATTTATTTTTGGTTTCAGTTTCTTTAATTTAGTTTGCAAAAGAATTAATAAAACAGTAAACAAATTAGGAATGTTATCAAATGACACAAATCAAGAGTTTTAGGCAGGAAATGAGTTTATGGAGTTTTTTTATCAATCTTCATTCATTACTAGAATATTTTTCATCCATTTATATTTCATTTAAGGAATTGATTATTTTATTATCTATTCTAAAAAACTATTTGATTTATCTAAAGGAGTAAATCTAGTTTACAGATCAATTTTGGTATCAGAGCAGGTTGATACATTACTTGCTTCAGTTGATGATATACTTCATTTTTAGAGTTTTTAGATATCATATTATTTCTTTGTCTTATTCTATTTGATTTGACCATATAGGAAGGCTAGTGCAAAGGAAAATTATAAGGTGTTTTAATTCACTGGAAGAAGACAAGCTTCTAAAAACCAAGGTTCTAAAACCACTAGCCCTGCAGGATCAACATGGATGAAGAACACATCACTTTGTCACTTGAAAGTGTGAGATGGTGTTGAGGGAGGATCAACATTTCTATCTTTGGATGCATTTAGATAAAATGT
The DNA here is from genome assembly GCA_037957365.1 of Torreya grandis. NCBI lineage: Eukaryota > Viridiplantae > Streptophyta > Pinopsida > Cupressales > Taxaceae > Torreya > Torreya grandis. The sequence goes on along the minus strand of JARHVA010001217.1, from coordinate 1,631,854 downwards.
AAGGAATTTTAAGTGATGCACATCTAATATGAATTAGCTATAATTCTTTTACTATTCTTACACAAAGGGCAGATTAAGGTATGATGGTGATTTGATTTCATATTAGTATTGAGACAATATTTTGGTCTTTGATAGCCAATTATGTAGCCTTTATTTTTGTATAACTAATCATATTATATATGCTTGTGTCCTTGATTATAATAATAAGTTAAAATACCAGTTTCCATGGTAAGATATGGAAATGGCAAATAGGGCATTGTTTAGTAAATTGAATAGGTTTTTGCACTTTGATTTTTTAGTTTTTAATTGGTTGATAAGTTGGTTTATGTTTCATATCATTTCTAAGAGTTGTAGGAAGAAAATAGGTAGTTTTTTAAACACCAATAGTATGCCAACCATTGCTCAATATGTTTGTACTCATAGTTCTTTATGAGGTACAAGTTACTTTCAAACATAACTATGTATGCACAACTTTGGTTTGAATCCTTTGTGTAGGGTTACCTCGGAAGTAAAATATGCCTTTATTTGGAATTATTTTTTAAAGCCTTTTGAAAATGTAAAATGGATCATCTAACTCTTTTAATATAGATTTTATAAGATGAAACCACCTCCTATTTAGTTGTGAAACCATGAAGAGGGAACAACCCTTGTTGATAAAATGGTTAACTTGGATGATTTTGATAAAGAATATTTATGGTATTAATTAGTATGCTTAAGTTTCACTTTAAACATTTTTTCAAGGAATTCCTAACTAAATGGATCTAGGAAGGAAATTTGTTAACCCTTGTGTTTGGAAGGATGTTATTACTCTCTAATTTCAATGTTTCGTTGTGATAATTTTTTTGGGAAATTAACTCAATTTAGATGAGTTGTGGAGGTATGAATCGGGGAGCAGTCAAAAATGAGGAAACTTTGAGATAGGTTTAAAATTCTTAGTTTTTTCCTCACATTTATGATATGTCTTATTATTACTTGTAGAGTTGTGAGCTTGTAAAGAGGATATTATTTGTGAATTGTGCAATTATAAATTTATAATAGATAAATTAGTTGCACGCATATATACTTGACATATATGTTTAAATACCACTGCATCTTGCACAATGTTTGTATTATAGACTATTTTACACACACATGTATGTTTGTCATGCACATCATGTAGATGTGCCTTCAAAGACCCATAGATGGGAAACATTTTTAAATGAAAGTATACAGGTGCTAAGAAATTTTACAAGTCGTATAGGGGTATGAAACACACTTTGAATTCCCTTGTGTGGTATAACAAGGAGAACACCTTAACCTTCATGTAGTGTAGGGGTTGAGAGAATCCACTAAATGTTATGACTACTTTGGGTAAATAGGTCATTTTGGCAAATGGGGTAAAGAGTTTGTTTTACTTTCCATAATCAGCTTAAATTTTAAGTTAGACCTTTAACTTCTTGTAAGGAAGTTTTATAACATATTATATCTCTGATATAAACTGGTGTCTTTTCAAATGGAGTTTATTTTCATAGATTAACTTCATAACACCTTCACTTTTTATATTCTAGTTTATGTACTTTGATGTGATACAAAGAGCTATTTAGCATATTCAATTGATTATTGTGACTTTTGGAGACCAAAAGCTTCTTTATGGGAAGTTTTGATCTAGAGGATTTTTCACCCTTCACATGTACCCTAAATCTCTATAAACTACTTCATCATGGAAGAACACTCTGATATATTTCCAATGCCTATTAGAATGCATGAATTGAACATCATATATTCTAGATATCATCCATTAAAGTTTTGTGTGAACAAGTTAAAAAAATAATAAGGTGGTTTGCTAATAGAGGATGTGGTATATTAGTGTAATTTTAATGTTCCAATTACACTACAATTTTTATGCCATATTATGTTGATTATGTTGGTGCATCTTGTGTTGACAAATGGCAAGATGAGGAACATTTGGAGAGGTCTATGTGGTGGGTCCTTAGGCCACCACATGGCCTATTACCACATCACTTTATATTATTCAAGATTGATATATCCCAAGTGCTATCTCAAAAACCAACTCACACTTGATTTAACAACATTCTAAACTAAGCTTGAGTCCTCTTAACTTAGCATAGATCCCAACTCAAGAAAAATGATGAGATAGATGTGATCAAAGATATGAACTACGTGTCATTTCAAAGGATATTTTAAGCTTATATTTTTTTCTTCCCCAATGAATGTAAGATTTCAACCTTTGAAATAAAATCCATGATGAGTGTTAAGGATATGAACCCCATTTTGGGAGGATCTCACCATTGAACAAGTTGAGTAGTATGAATAATATACATGCCTATATATTTATGCAAGTCCATAAATGGGTGATGGGATTTTTTTGTTCAAATTCAAGCCTATAAAGGAGAATTATCCTATTTATAAGGCTTTGTGGGCCTTGGGAAAATAATATATGTTTGTAGGGTTTTTAAGCTGAATAGATAAGCTTGAACCCATCTACAAAAAAAACCCACATGATGGGTCCTTACATTTGGTTGAAGCTATTATATTAGCCAACAACAATGTAGTGTGTAATTTTATTTGATTTTAAATCCATGGTGAATGGTGTAAAACTAAAATAATGTAAACTGAGTTGGGAAATGAAGATATAGAGACCTGAGTTATTTTGATGTTTATGCATTAATTTTGTAAGATATCCAAGTCCATCATTTTTGTTACACCTATTGTGTAAGGCTTTGAGCCAATAGAAAATGATATATTTATACACAGTCCTAAGACCAAGTTTGGATTGATGTTACACCTATTTGGAGACTTTTTAACCCCTAAGCTAATGTTGTATAGTGTACGGTTACAGTCTTAGAATGGGAAAGAAATAAGAGACTGATCCTATGTGATCACATTTTCCTCTATTTGTATGGCCTTTAGCCATGGAAGATATGTAGGTGTGATTTTATTCTAAAAAGACATAGGTCCTAATAGAGATAAGAAGATATGCCTATTTGTGAGACTTTTGGAGCCTGGGTGAATGTGTGTTTACATTTGGAGTTTATTTTGAATAGACTCAACTTTGTAAGGTCCATGCATCTATATTTTTAAGCCCTTGAGTTGTGATGCATGACTATATAATCTACAAACATAGATCATGAATGCAAGAAGGTGATTCATCTATTTTTTAAGCCCCTTAGACCAGGAGTGAATGCTATAATTTTATCTTGCAAGAGATTATGGAAAGTAGGTAGAATTAGAGCTACTAGCAGTAGGAAGTGCTTTGTAATATGTTTATCATGCTTAGTATTTCTTCTTATATTTTTGGTTTTCAAGCTCTATTGAAAAATAATTCTTTAAGATGAATTTTGACATTTTATTTGAGGTAGTTACAGAGATGTAAAAGATAGAGACACTCCTAAAATGTCAATATGCTCATTTTAAGATTTTTCTAAATACTCTTAATGAAGAATCTGGTGTTTATATTCATGAAAATGAGATATAGATGTTGCTAATGAAGGAAATAAATTTGCTAAATGAATCAAAGTCTTCAGATAGTTAGATTGCAACATTATTTATAGGTTCTCATATTCCATTTTGATGTAAGTTATAAAATGTTGTATTTACATAATTTATAATGGATTAGTTCATGATTATAAACTTAAAGATGTAACCCTTTAATGGATGAACTCCGTTATCAAGATTGTGTCACTTTCCTTTTAGTTATTTCTATGTTTCAATTTATTTAATTTAGTTTACAAAATAATTAATGAAACACTAAAAAAATTATAGAAAGCTATCAAATGACACAAATTAGGAGTTTTAGGTAGGAAATGAGTTTACAGAGTTTTTTTTATCACTCTCCATTCATTCCTATAATATTTTGCATCCAATTCTATTTCACTTAAGGAATTGAGATTTTCAATATCTATTTTCAAAAACTATTTGATTTATCTAAAGGAGTAAATCCATTTTTACATATCATAATACTATCAAACATTCAATTGAGCAAAGCTTCCCTATTTCCATATCATTTACAAGGACAACACATATACATTTCTAAATTTCTAAGGGATCATCCCAATAGCCCAATTTTCCAAGTTATAAGATATTTTACTATTGTACTTTCTTTACACATATTATATAATTCACATAGAATCTAACACATAGGGGAGAACCCATCAGTCTAAGGTCCTCTTCGATGTATTGGCTATGTAGTCAGTGCTCATTGATAGCGGGGTATTTGGAGTCATCTCAACACTACGTGCCTACTAACCCAATTTATTCCAAGGTCACTTTGAATGTGAAGAGATATGGTTTTACAAATTCATGAGAAATAGTCCATGACCCAGATCTGAATGCATGATTTTGAAAGTGAAATAAAACCTAGAAACCTCTAGGTGCTCAAATCCTTTTCTAATAGGTATTATATACATGACACTTTCATTAGGTTCAAATAGTAACATTGACACAACCATACCAATTTAATGTTAGTGTCCATAGTTTTAGAGGCACTCAAATGAGAATCTAATGACCATTCTAGAATCCTCTTCTAGTATGCTTTTTTTCTTTTTCTAGATCCAAAACTACATTAACATTATAATATGTTATGCACATTACTTATTTGTCATTTTCACATCCAACATAGTTTTAATTATTATTTTTAGACTATCCTAGTTTAATAAATTTAGTATATGTTTATATATAAGTTTAGCATGCAATTGGCCTATTGTAGATCTAATCATCACCCTTGTGAATTGGCATTTCTATATTCTTAACCCTATCCACCCAAGAAAGGATTCATTATCCAATTTAGGGTTAAACATATTTTTATTTCAATTTTTTGTCCAACTGCTTCAATTTATCATTTATTTATTTCAATGAAATCAATTCAACATTTCAATTTTTAGTCTATTATTACTAGTTTTCAATTCTACCAAACTATACCACACATTCAGCTAAGTCAACCTAGCTAACTTACTTCTATGTCTATGTGCTTTACTAAATAAACTAGATCAACATAATCAATTTTTTTAATTTTTAGCCCATTTTCACAATAGACTAGATCACCCTGACCAATTTTATTTTGTTATGTTTGCAATCTATTTTGACCTTCCCAATATTGTTATATATTTTTTTATTTTTCATTATAATCAAGGAAATTCACTTTCATTTATTAGTAACTAATCTCACATTTTCTTTGAAAATAATTGGATTCCTATTTATTTATTTTTTTAAATGACAAATTTGTTTTTTTTAATTGTTTTTCACCATTATTTTCACTTTGTCTTGATTTCATTGAAATTTTATACTAGAAGTTTTAAAAGTAATTATTTATTATAATTAAGGGATACATGATACCTTTTTTATGGTCCATGTCTATCATTTACGTGTATCATGGCATGGTGGGCTTGTCCCAATTATCATTGCCATAGTATAGAGATAAACATGGTCTTTAGTTTACATGTACCTCATTGTATTTTAAAAACTCCAAGTATTTCCCTTTGAATTAAACCTTAGGAATCTATCCATCCATTTTATTATATGGTATCAGTTAATGGTTAGCATCAATAAATCACTTCTAGCTTACCCTTGAAACTAGGTTTAGTGAGTTATGGGAATGACACTTCTTCCATAGTAAGTGGTCTAAAACATTAGTTCATCACTATCCAATGGAAAAACAAGTATCTTTGTAATCATATAAATCAATCCAAACATTTTAGTTCATATTTTTGATCTTATTTTTGGATAAATTAGTTAGCATCAAAGTTACATAATTATATTTCTTTCTTAATTCTTGATATTATTTTTCATATTATAGATTGTGTTGAACATCATTACTACAATTATATATTATGTGGTAGATAGTTTGATGTTCTATTAGTTTTACTACCTTAAAATCTACATAGTTCAAATATTTGTTAATTTTTTCTAGATTCAACTAAACTGACTAGAAAAAATTAGTATAATTATATTTTTTGTGCATTTCAATCTAAGTTGACTAACTCGACTTAGTAGGATTTCAAATAACTTTATATTTTTTCCTATCAAACTAAGCCAGCCAATTTGACTTAGTAGGTTTTCAAAAAAATGTATTTTTATATTTATAAAACTAAATTTACCATCTCGACTTAGTAGAATTTTAGAAAATTATTTATTTTTTAGCCTATGCAACTAAATTGATCATTTGAACTTGGTTTATTGATTTCCACTTCCATCTTCACTTGTCACCATGCAATACATTTTTATAAAAGTGAAATGAAAAATGAAAACAATATTAGTAATTTCACTAACCCCCCTAAGTATCCTCACTCTCACCTTCCTTATACTTCTATATAAAATCCATGTGTAAGTATTATCCATGTGGATACTAGAACCAAAAAATATGGATCACCTCCTCCTAAAATCTTGGATCCACTTAATCATCGCCCTAATGTCTCTTATCAAATATGAGATTGATCTCAAATATACTATGTAAATAATACTCTTTATCAATAAAACCCCCCCAAAATAAGGAAAATATTTTGAAATCATATAAAATCTCATGGTGGGACCTTACTTTGATCCTCCACTTTCACCTACACATAATGTATCTATAGGAATTGGGTAAAGTCATCTTATGACTTATTCCATGAAGTTTTACTCTTCAATACCCACTTATTATTTCATGCCTTCAATTTTCATACCACTTCTTATTCCACCTTGTTTAATATCTCAACTACTATGGCTGGTTTTTCCTCCAATATCCCACTCAAAGTGCCCATATTAATACTCAAGTCAAGGTTACCTCTAGTGCATCTCAAGCTACTTTTACTAGCTAAGATACTATCAAAACTAATCAAATTTTATTACAAGCCATGAACCAAATGGCCACTTTTCAAACTAATAATACAAATCAAATGATACAAATGCAAATCCAACTTTCATAATTAAAAAATTATCCTCCCTCAACTTAATCAATAGGGAGTGAAAAATCCAAATTATCCTCCACCCCCTTCCCCATGTATATATTCATAAGGTAACCTTGTACCTCAACCTCCACTTCTCAACAAGACTATCAAAAATCTGCCAAATTAACCCTTAGTCCCTTATATTGAAAGCATTGACATAGGTGGTATTTTTCATGACTATCACTTATAATGTGTCCACTAATCATTATTTTCACTTAAACTATTTCAAAAACCTATATAAAGATTTTATTAAGATCAATACCTTTTCTACCACTAATCTCCTAGCTAAAACTTTCACACATGACACTTTACAATGGTATAATTAACTAAAATCCCATACTATTGCTAGTTTTTAATATTTATTTAATGAATTATAACAAGAATTACAAACTAAAAACCTCACTAAAAATATCTTGTCTCACTTCATCAATTGTAATCAATCAAAATCTAAAACTACATAAGTGTTCATTGATTAAATGATGGAAACATTTTCCAATAAAGATGAACATAATATCTCAAAATAAAATATATTCCATTTATTCATCAATGATCTTAACCCTAAATTATAATATCACATTAGGATCCTTTCTCCCAAATATTTTAAAGAAGCCCTTGACAATCAAAATATCAAATTTTATCATAAGATAATTCAAGCCTTCCTATCCTCCTACTAGAAATTGAATGCTTATGAAAGATAAAGATTGGCATGCTACCAATTATGTCATTATGGATAACTATGATTATATTCACACTATTACTTGATGTGGGTCCAATGATACTACTTTTTCATACCCATTTTCTATGAACTCTTTACCACAACCTAGTACTATATTTTTTCATGTAAATAATGTATAATTTCACAAACCTCTTTCCATGGTGGAAATTCAAAAGTGTCTTCCTAGGAATTCACCATAAAATTTTGATCATACTCACCCTACCAAACATTGGTATTAAACACACAAGTTTTTTTTTTTTCATGCAAGTTAGGGCCAATCTCATGATACTTAACACCAATTACAAAACATTACTCTTGATTATATTCTTGGTCTTAATTTTGATCTTGAAATCCTAATTCATGAGCATCATCGAGCTTATGGAGTTGAAACCAAGGTTCAAGAAATAAAAAATAAACATGATGTCATTAATAAAGATAACACTGATATTTTAATTTATATGGATCCTCTTATTAATCTTCAACCAAGTATTTCTTAACTTCCCACCACCCACATTGTTGAAACTTATGTTGATACTAATGATGAGAGTGTTTTCATTATGAAAAGTATGAAGAGAGTAGTTTATTATATTTTTTATTACCCAAATTATAACTATAACAACTTTATTTGTTTTTTTACTATCCAATATTATTATCCATGTCATTTTACAGAACTTTGGCAAATGGAAATGACCTTTAAATATCCATCAACACAACATACTCCATCTACCATCCTAGACACTTTTACTCAAATAAAACATTTGGATACTCATTAACTCTCCATTGATACAACTTCAAATTATCAATTATAATAAAAATTCTCTCACTCCAACCTACCTAAAACTAAAACATATTCACCACCTACAAACACTCAAACCGGGATCCCTCAAACATCACCTACTTTGACTGTATCAGATACACCTAACAAAACCACATTAGATAAGTCCCAATAAAATATATTTTATCAACATAAATTTAAATGTACTTCCACACCTCTTTCAACAAATTTTATTAAATATTATGCACCATCATCTGACATAGCTCTTACCAACTATGATGAATGGGATCCTATAATATAATTTTCTCATATCCCATCTCAAATTCCTTTTATTGAACTCATGATTACTTAACCTCATCATCATAATCATTTGATGCAAATTTCATTATAAATGAACATCCCTTGACCTCCACCTATGTGGCATGAAGCCACTTTCTCTAGGTCTAAAGTTGTTATTCTTTAATAATGTGAAGAAATGTATATATACATTGATGAAACCATATATACTTCACTCTCACTCAAATCATATATCCCTTAAATGATTTTTTATGAAATTTTACTTCAATCAAATTATCATCCACTATATATATATATATATATATATATATATAATTAGTGATATAAAATTTAATTATGATTTTTTTATGAAGGTTATAGCATGTGTTTCTTCCCTTTATTTTATTAACACTAGTGTACCCAAATTACCTATAAAGGATATCATTTAAGAGAAATGCATTTTCTAGGATGTGTTTGGGTTCCTATCATAGTTATTCCTATCACTATTAACATTAAAATTATGATCTTCAATTTTTGTTATCATATAACATCATACTCAATTGACATTAGACACAATACATGAGAGATATTGACTCATAGGCATGTAAATGCATTAAATTTACTCATAATAGTGTTATTTACAATATTTAAGGAGATACAAACCCTTAAATTTTTTACAATTCCAAGAACATGGTATTTTTAAAATTTTGACCCTTGAACCTTCAAGTAGCATTCATTTTCAAAAGTCTCAGCAATTTAGTTACCCCATCAACTCTATTAGAGGTTATAATGGTCACCCCAAACTTGTGGGTAATATCCTACCTAACCTTTTAGATTCTAATGATGATAAACTAAATGAGATCAGTTTAAAAATCAAGATTTTGACTTCACACATAATTACTCAATTACCTCCTTATTTTCAACCTCAGTTTCAATAAAAACCAATTGATTGGATTCATGTTACTATAACCAAGATTAAATAATCCATTTCACATACCTCTTTGATAGATAAGATCATTGATTCTTTAAGTATCAATCTCCATACACTTGATTATGATGATTTTTATTCATTAATGTAAGATTTGGCGAAGATGTCCTAACAAGATTATTAGGCCTAATGGAATCACTCTTATGCTAGAGATTGAACTTGAATAATAAATGGTATTAAATTAAGGGATGTATAAATCATGAAAAATAAATGTAATGGATTGTAATTGATTCAAATGGAATCAATGGTTTTAAATTACTCCATGTTTTGCATTTTACATTATAAATGCACTACTAGAGTGAAAAATATATAGGAAAGAGAGAGTGGGGTGGAAAACCCATAATGGGTATGTCAACACTATGTGCACACACCAAAGTGGGGGATAAGTGGTATAAAACCCATAGTGGGATGTGGTCCACTCATAATGGAGTGATTAGATTTTGAACTAAACACATGTGCATATAATTAACCATGTAATTATGCACTAAACATAAGTACATAGTATTAAGTCCTAAGTAAGATAAAATTAAAGAAGTGTGAAAGGAATCCAAAGGTAAAAATATTTTAGGTGAGAACTATTTTCACACCAACACCCCTTTAAGTGGTTCTTAGGAGGAAAGGAAACTAAAAATGTGTAAAAAAAAATGGGTCCTAATAATGAGGCCTAAAGAGGTACCTATATATAAAATGATCCCATCAAAGACAAGAGAGGAGGAGAAAACCCATAGTAAAAAACTCCCCAATATGAGAGGATGATGAGAGAAGGTCAAGTGACACTTGCTAAAGTAGTGTTGAAGTCAAGTGTCCCTATGGACATCAATCCATATTACCAAAATACATGTGTGTCGAGTCACAACAACTACCTAATTATGTAGGAAATGTTTTTAAATACATGGATCACTTAAATTAAACACTATATTCAAAATTAATGGGTAATGAAATGAACCCAATGAAGCATTTTATGAATACCCCACTCAATGTTTAACTGGGAGAAGGTATTAAACATGTATTTAATGATGGAGCTGGTAGAATTGATGAAAAGTGAACACAAAGATGGTATCACTGAACAAAGTTCACCAAGATGTGAATAAGGACTTTTAGGTTCAATATATCTAAAACATGGATATAGAAGCTTTCCCACAAACCTAATTATAAATTAAAATAATTTCAATAAGTACATAAACCAAGATATGTATGAGTGGATGAAACCAATACTCAAACATCATCCTACGAATACTCTAGTCATTTGGAAATTGTTAGAGCCTAGCAGCAAGTGTGATAGATGTTGAATATAAAATTAAGGAAGACATAACTAAAAGATACACTAATGAGACATGAAATGGTCCTCAAATTAGTTCTGGAATATAATTGCCTAATAATATACCCATTTACAATGGATTAATTTTTTTATGAGAAAAATTACAAAAAAATCAAATCACTAAGAAAGGGTCCTAAAAGAGACACAAAATTTGTATAAGTGTGTGGAATGGAAGATATTTTTGTAGAATGTGAACACTAGATGAAGTCAAGATAGTGCCAACCGGGCATGTATACTAAGCATGAACACTATTTTATAAATGTATAAGATATTTTGTGAGGGGATCTCACCACCTATCAAATTGGGCCTCACCCACTAGGATTAGTTAATGAAAGGATGTATCAAAAAGGGTAGTGATACTTGCCATCATGGGTGACTGAATGAGGTGGCCACTTGTGAAATTATTTTGGCATGAGAAAAATTTGTAAAAAAAACTCAAGTGTATCCAATTTTAGCATGTGTTCAACTATTATTTTTTATTAATGAGAAAAAATAATTTTAAAAAAAAATTGAATTTGGCTCAGATTTGTAACCATAAAATATTTGACCACATGTGTAATTTGACCACATTTTCAATTTTTTTGTCAAGAAAATAAAAAACTCCATCTTTTTTATTTTAATTTTAATTTTTTTATGTTTTTTGAAATGTGTGAGAAAAAAATTTAAAAAAAACTCTCTTTTTTTAAAAAAATGTGATGAAAATATAAAAAACTCACATTTTTTAGCAATGAGAAAAAAAATCACATTTTTTTAAACTTAAAAAATCCATTTTTTTTAAATATCAATTTGTAGAAATGTAATTAATTTTATGTTACTAAATGAAATTTAAAATTTATAATTGTTATTAAATTTGAAAAACCAAGCACACAAAACCAAAAAAAAAAAAGCACAATAGTTTAAAATTAGTGAGTTATTTCAAGAAGAAAAAATGTGTTATTTGATTAAAAAAACTTGAATATGCATATATCAATGGTAGATCTAGCTTCAAATGTCCAATTGAGATAAAATAAGAGGTATATATGAATTTTTTAGGCACCTTAAATTTAATGAAGAGATAATGTTTTCTCCATGAATCTCCAAAAATATGCCTTTATTAAAAAACACAAATAATAAACCCTCCCGGAAACTAGAATTTCTTGCATACCTTTTTGATTCTCAGGACCACCCAAAGAGGAACAAGATAAGAGCATACCTAATAAGATAATAATATCTCCTAATATTATACCCAAAATATCTTCACCTATTATAATATCATGTAATATTTGGATAAGATATCCTAACATGATTCTAAGGCCTAATTGAAGCACTCTTATGCTAGAGATTGAACTTGAAGAATAAACTGTATTTTATCAAGGATTAAAAAAATTATGCAACGTAAATGCAATGGAATGGAGTTTATTTAAATGTATTTAGTGGTTAAATATCACTCCTCATTATTCATTTTACATTAAAAATTTTCTACTAGAGTACACAATATATAGGAAAGAGAGAGTAGGGTGGACAACCCATAGTGGGGTATAGTCCACTCATAGTAGAGTGATTATATTTTACACTAAATGCATGTGTATATAATTAACCATGTAATTATGCACTAAACATATGTTCACACTATTAAGTCCTAAGTAAACTTAAAGTGAAGAAGTACAAATGGAACCCAAATGTAAAACCAGTTTGGGTGAGAACCCTTTTCACACCGAAAATTAGAGGACCCATTTTTAGTTAGTTTTTCTCAATCTAAAAAAGTATAAATACTTAGATATAATTTTCATTTATAACATTCATTTCATACTATTAGTTTTATTAATGTATTTTCTTCTTCTTATATTTCACCTAGCATTATCTCTTCTTCACTTGATGTTCACAAGTAAAATATGGAGTGCACACACACTAATTATCACCTAGTCACTATTGAGCCTCTTCAAAGCATGATTCTAAATCATACCATGATATAACCATATAATTTCCCCATGTTTTTTTATCCCTCAAGTTTTCTCCCTCTTGATATGTCAACTACATTATGCTAGCCTATATTATGTGAGTATAACACACTTATTGAGCCTATAATAGATTAAACTATGATTTATAGTACTCATGGTGATGGAATCTTACCTTTACCTAAGTTTTACCCTCTACCTACACAATGAGAATACAAGTCTTATTGTGAGTTACATAATTTTTCTAGTCATTAGGCCAAGGATTGTCAATTACATTATAGGTTCTTATCATAGCAACAAAATTCAACTTCCAATCATACTAAATATAATAGATATTCATATTCAACTACTCCCAGATGTACTTGTTGTTTTCATGGTAAAACCAAGCATACATATACACACTATTGAAAACTTTGGTAGTTTATTGATATGCTTCATCCAAAAAATCATAGAATGTTGATAAGGCTTTACATCATCCTAAAATTCTTATAGAATACATACCTAAACATGGGGAGGTCTATTTCCTAATGCATCAATGTGTTACACATATTAAATATAGGTGTAGAGTATTGTAGTAATAATTTCATGATTTTCCATAGCTATTACCATCACATATTCACCAACATACCTAGGGGAATTTATGGGTGAAGGATACCCCTTCCCCACCACCTTCACCATCCTAGATATTATAAGCTTTCACTCACATTATGACACTAGATACTTACACTAATTACCCTTCACATAAGATGTGAAATACACAACCATATTATTATAGCATCCCTACATTCTCCATTGAGACAATGTAATAGGAAGTCCTCACATATCTCTCAATGAATATTGATGAGACTATGATCAAATATAGATTCTAGTTATAATAAGACTTATCAGATGTTATTGATGATGTATGCCATGAAATCTATTAGTATTTGTGTACAAATTATTTTTTCATGGCATTTTATGCCTCATATTTATACATGATTGATTTTTGATATTTGTACTTCATTTTAACATTTGTGATTTATTCTTAATCATTTGTTATAATATTTATCTCCTTTATATATACAGAAATGCCTTTACATATTTTCATCTTGTTTTGCCACTTTTGAATCTTCCTTAAATTAACTTTTATGCACTAATTTTAGATCTTTATATATGTTGTACACACTTGATTTCCCCCTCTTTGGGGATATTATTTCCTTACATAGATGTTTTTTATATATCACTTATTAAGTAGTATAGTCATTTATGTGACATGGAATTTACACTAAACCCTAAACTATCATATTCTCCTTATGGTCAACTACAAATCATATTCATCATTATACCATTACTTACACATTTCTCTCATAACACCCCATCCCCTTACCCCTTCCACCCCATTTTCACCATATATATCATTAATCTTAATCACGCATATGGTTAGTATTGATATTTCATATTTACTTTTGGGAAAGTCTAAAGCATTCTATGTTGCATAGGATTTTAGTACTTCTCTATTGTAACCAAAGTATAAGCTTCTTTGTCTTAGTCACATATATCAATCATGTTTGGTTTTTTGAATCCATACACATGAGGAATAAATAAAATCCAAATCATTAGAATGAAATTTAATGATTAAAAAGAAAAAATAAAACATTCAAAATTAAAAATTCCCACCAAAACATGTGATACTCCTTTGGCACTTTTATTCTAGTCAAAACTTAAAATCCATAGTTAGCCACCTAATAGAACCAAGGTCCATTGAAGTGTTATAAGATATCATAATTTCTATATGAGGTCTCATTATTATATCTCATGCCACCTAATTTATCATGTAAGTACCCAATATTTGATGTAGATTGACAACTCTATAAGGGGTCCTGAGGAATGGGGAATACATCATGGGGAGGTAAGCCCATTTTACTCTTTTTATAAATAACCTTCATGAGATTATCTAGGTACTTCACTCATTATAAAAATAATTTGTGTCTACTAGTAGAAGTATTTTAATATTTTTTTTCTAAACAAAATATTAATCACTTACACATTTAATTAATATGTCTCATTTCTACTAAGGGTTATTAAAACACATATATGGAGGCTTTGAATTCCCTATTTTCAAAACATCATTACTACACTTTGCTTGATGCATATTTATTTTACATTTATCATACCTCATTGGTTAATATTTTTTGATTTTTAGTGTAATACATTTGATAATATTAGGTCTTCCTCACAAAAATTATTTTCTTTCTAAAAATAACTTACATTTTCATACCTCTTTTGTGAGTTGTAATGTAAGACCTTGGATGAATATTATGAGGTAGGAAAAGTCCTAGTATATTTTTATGAGGTATTAAAAGTTTTATTTCACTATGAATCTACATCACATTCACCAAATTATCATATGATGTGCTATAGAATCACCCTATGCATCTCCTTATGGATTTTCCTATGGTGGTGCCTATAATGGTGCATGAAGTGGTGCCTGTGCATGCACCAAAACCTACCTCTATCTCTATTATCACTATGGTTTCTATAGTACCTATTATTTTATAATAAAAATCACATCTTATAATCCTTTATCTACCACTATATGTCTTCCCTATCACCATCACCATCATCATCCACACCTCAACTAGTATGGTCATATGATAAGAAAATTTGTCAGTACTCCTATACCCCCCACACCATAATGCTCATTTAAATTACATGCCCAAATTATGAAATTAATATAAGATATTTTAAGTGTGGTAAAAAAAATATTTTAGTAATAAAGGCACTAAATTTTTCTCCACCCATCAAGGATAGTGCTCAGTAATCCTCGCCTACACTTGTACTTGAAAATTACATGGCCACAAGAGCCAAGTATCTACTATGTCTCAATATGGATGCTAAATAATTTGTTCCCACATGATCATCTATAACACTAGGGTATATGATATAATATTCAATGTATGACCATGTTCCCATCACCACACAAACAATATGGCAATGTCAACTACATGTGATAACTACACAGGTTGATATATTAATAACCTATCATAAATCAAAATACATAACAAAATAATATGGCCTATATTCATCTACCTTCATGATAAATCATATCCAAATTGTTTACCAAATACAACCAAATCACTAACCCTAAATCATACATTATGCCCTAATCCAATATAGATCAACACAATGTAATAATATACGTCAACATATTCTCATCTGACTTATGATAGATCACATGATCTATCACAAGTCTAATAATTCCATTTTAAATATTTAGAATGATTGACCCATATGCATCAAATAGTCACACTCATAAGTTTTCTTTTATATATATATGTTAGAGATAGTATCCCATAGGGTTAGGGCTCATCTCTCTACATCTATATTGAGTGTATTACATGACATTAATAAACCTACAATCCAGAGTCCCAACAAATTATGGACATCTTCAAGGGTGATGCCCATCTAAATAGTATCCTGATCTACCACCCATATAAAAGTGTTAGTCACTCTTACATTCCTAATAACATGGTGAATAACTCCACACTAAGTGGAATACTTTTCATCTCCATAATTTCACTAATACCTCATGTGGTCAACTTATCTTGATCTACCACAATAACCTCTCAATATATTTGTTAACCAAACCATGTCCACTAGTCTCTAAAATCTTAATCGCCTTTTAAAATATCAAACAATAAAGCATAGATTAACTTTATATCCCAAATAATAATAAAATATACTATAGAAAATATCAAAAATATAACTAATTAACAAAATTAACTATTTCATCAACCTCTTATACCATTTCATTACCTTTATATATTATGTTATCCCACTTTTATGCAAAGTCAACCACACATTTCTATATATCCTACTAGATCGACCACTTTTCTACAAATTTGACCATTTAATTTTTATACATGTTCAACTATGTCCTACACCATAAATTATAATTATATAAAATAAATACATCATTCACTATTTATACTATTTCATCCACCTCTTGGTTCAACTACATTGGCCAGGGCATACATCATTTGTTAACTTGGATCTTTTAACTAAACTCACCACCTCAAATATGGTGGGCCACTTTGGAAATTTGATAGGTTTTCCACCTAATTAATAATCAACCACTTATTTAAATTTTATCAAACCAAATAAATCATCTAGGCTAATCTATTTCAAATTGTGTATAAATTTTTACCTATAGTGTAGCCCTAAACCTAATTTTTCACATTTTGGTTATTACACAATACCTAAAATTTAATATATTCATATCATATCCATTTTTATATGACTTAAAATGTTTTTTTATCAAGGATGTAAATTTATTCATATCCCATGTATTTTAATTTATTTTTTGTAAAGGAGTATATATACAAGGTACTCTTATCTATAAATTTCAAATTTATGATGGCAATATCAAGAGGTAATGATTATTCTGGTGGGTAATAGGTATAGCTCAAATTGGTCATAAAAGTGTTGAAAAATATTTTTAATAACTTCTTAGGATTATTTTTAACCAAACCAAATATTGTGAGTACTTATGGTGCCTAAAAAACCTAAAATGTATATATTCACAAATTAAAATCCAAAATCTAATGGGTGAGGCTAGAATCACTCAAAGGATATGTTGATGATTTAAAATTTACCAAAGGTTCTCTTTAGTGTTTATGAACACTAATCATTTTAGGATTTGAAAAATACAAGGCATGATTTGCAGTTTGTGACAATTCAATGATGTATGTGGTGAAATAGAAGCAAAGTATGAGAACTATCCACAATATTTGTTTGATTTAGTGGTTGAGAGCCACCAGGGTTTAAATATTTAGATATTAAATAGTTCCTAATGACTTAGAAGCTAAAATAAATGAGTATTAATAATGACCTTTAAGTTGGAGTGAATCTAAATACAAATTAGTAAAGAGAAGGGTAAAGTAAGAAAGAAATGTGATTGCAGGTTTTCATCTCAAATATTATGAAAAAATTACAATTACTTTAAGCAAATTTGAACCAATTTATGTTATAAAATAGAATAATCTCAAATTATATCATAAATTAGGCAAAATTCAAAGGAAAAATATTAATCATAAGCAAGAACCAAATTTAATTTAAAGATTTGTTATTATGATCTGAATAACCTAAGTACATCCAAATACAAAGCAAATAAAATGAAGTATACTTCAGATATTTATAGTCAATTTAGAATTTAATACAAATTAACAACCCTATGATGAAGAATGTAACTTAAAAAAAGAAGAATCATTCAAATTCAAGATGACTATCTATAATTGAGAGGTAACATGGACATTCAACAAAACTATACAGATAATCTTTTTAGAATTCCTTAGTTGTATTAAATGCTCCCAGTATACAACTGCTCAAAAAATATTCCTTACAAATGGTAACCATCTACTATTTATAAGAAAAATAGGTGGTTAAATATTTAAATTTAAAAATATCCACATGTGGATAAGGACAGTTGTCCTTGATATAAAGATACAATGTGGAAGGTCACATGTCAACTTGACAAGAAAGAGTATATACTAACAAACTAGCATATACTTTAAAAAAAAAATTCTTGTAGGAATTAAAATGGTGAGAACTTAAATTAGCCATATATAAGGAAGTATTTCACCTTGGTGTATTTCTCCTTGATTAGTTTAAAATCCACTATAGGCTTCATTAGATAATCCTATTCTTGATCTATTAATTTGTCAAATTCATTATCAACCTGAGATACAAGTTCCTTGATACATTATGCTTCTATAATTTACTTCCCTAAAAAAATAATGATATCAAAGATCTTTTGGTTGTCCTTAGATAAATGACCTTTGTTGTATCTGATGCCTTAGATGTGAACACCAACCTTTTTCTTGAATTATTCATCACTAATCAGGCCTATAATAGTGGTTTGAGAAGGGTTATCTAATAGATTCCCCAAAATTTTCTCAATCCAGGTTACCAAGCCTATGTCTCCCTTGATGAGTTCATTGACATCATTACTCCAAGTGGTCAAATCCTCTTTTATATCCATCA
This sequence comes from Torreya grandis, assembly GCA_037957365.1. NCBI lineage: Eukaryota > Viridiplantae > Streptophyta > Pinopsida > Cupressales > Taxaceae > Torreya > Torreya grandis. The sequence goes on along the minus strand of JARHVA010001217.1, from coordinate 1,612,907 downwards.
AAACTACCATGAGGATGTCTAGATGTCTAAGTTTAATAATCTTAAAGTCCAAGGCTTGCTTTGTCTTATGTACCTTGATGAGCTCCTCTATCTGAGCTTGATAATTATACCATTGAGTGATTAAGGCTTGTGCCATATTAGTTTGATGGTTTAAATCACTCAATCTAAGCTTTATGCTTTTCAAATTTACAAATGCATTCATCAAATATTTATTCAACACTTGCAATACTTCCTCAAGAATTAAAAGGAGGACTTGAGCTTCTAAACCTTGTTTTTATTTATCCAAGTTGAGAATCCTCTATTTCATTCCCTAAACTCTAGCCAAGGTCATTATTGACTGGGCCAGTACCATACTAGCTACATCTTCTTGAAATATAGGATGCTCCCCTACTACTTACCCTATAATAGGAGTTAAGCCCACAAATGGTTCCACCTTTTAAAAGGTGAACTCCTCAGTACCAATAGTAACCTTCTTAGTCACTACTCTCTCAATAATTGATGTATCTAGATTAAAAAGGATCTGAGGGTCAGATTCCTTTACCTGTGGCTATTCAAGAATCTCTACATTTAAACTCTAGAGGCTCTTAGGGTGGCAATCCCTTAGCTTTAATTATTTCGAAGGATTTAGATCCTTTTCTCTACTTGTCTATTTAGAATATCATGAATCTAAGGCTTAACATTATCTTGAACATCCATGTCAACTCAAGTCAAATCCAGTGAAGTAGAAAGAGATGGGATTTTTTGTAACTTTCCATAAACAAACTAATCAAAAATAAATAGTCTATAAATAATAATCTTATCACTAAAAATTTTAATTTCACTATTAGGGTAAAAAAAATTAACCTAGGCCTCTTTCTTGGGGCTAGAGGAACTAAGGATAATTATAACTATAGCTTTCCTCCATCCAATGAAACTAATTCTTTGCTTGCTTCCTTAATGGATACTCTTCCTTATCAAAACCATAGGTAGATGTGATGTTAATAAGGGTCCTTTCCACTATTTATCTAGTTTCTAAATAAATCATGCTAATAACCTCTACTAGGGAATAAGGCCTTATTGGGGATGCCTGAATTTTTAGACATTCACCAGTTGTCTACTCTATGTTAGAATCCTAAATCACATCTTTACCTTTTTCTTTTACATCCTTAGGTTTCCCAACTTGGGGTGACTTTGCCAATTCTCTCTACTAAGGATCAAAGGATTGTCCTCCAATAGACAAATCTTGATGTGCAGTCCTAAATGGTCCTAGCAATAAATGATAATATAAGGGATGTAGTTGCCATATTTTTCTTGAGGTATTTTTATCCCTAACCAGCCTATGTTCTAATTTGATGTTGTAGTTTTTAACCTTGGACAAGACTTCTTCAAAGTTCCTTGCCTTTGTGTAAATATCATCTAAAACACCTGGTTGATGTTTTTACTTAGTTTTTGGGACCTTTTAATCCTGAATATGGTTAGCCACACTATCATTGGGGTCCCACATCTTAAGATCATCCAGCTGGAAATAAAAAGAGTTCATATGCACCACTATGATCTCCAATTGTTTCTAATCCTTGATTGCAATTCTGCCAATGTCTAGTGGAAAGGGATGAGCCTAAGCCTTCTTATTTGTCTTGCATATCCAATACATTCCTTGGATGATTTGATAAGAAATTTGTTGCTCTAAAATCTTACTAGGAACATATATAGGTAATCTATATGGTTAGACCATGGTTTCTTCTATCCTTATTATAGTGTAATCTAGATAGAACCACACATCCCCCATGGTCTCCACTTGTCTTTTGATTAGAGGATGAAGTTTGGGCATATGGATTGCCTAAAAAATGATTGGGAAGATACCATCACATATGAATTTCATGTGATTCTTGTATTTGAATACATGTAATTTGGAGTAATGATGGGAAATGGTAGTTCCACCATTAGGGGACCAATTTAGGATGCCAAGGAAATTAATAAAGGCTAGGAGTGAATCCAAGAGGTAAGACATCATAAAGAATTGCTTGAAGGTCTTTATCTTGATGGTTGTAAATTTTTTGGCCAAGAAAAAAATTTATTAGATCTCCAATGGGAGGGGTTAAGTTCCACTCTAACATGCAATGGACATAAGATACCTAGACCTTACTCAAATAAGTAGTAGAAGAGGCACAAAAGTCTCTGTTTAATAAGGTCATAGCTACAATAACACCCTCCCTAAATTGGTAAATAGGAATCTCACCATTATGGGTCCTAAAAACATGGGAACCTTAGATTAACCAAGGTGAGAGGACTAGATCCAAGTTTTGGGAATTTTTCCATTCTCTTAAGGAAGGGAGATTGACATGAGCCAAAGGGAGCTTATAGTAAGCTTCAAAGGCCATGGGAGCTATACATGAAAATTTATTGGTACTTCCTTCATGAATAATCCTTTCACCATTTATTCTGTAGTCAACAAAAATAGGAACAAGAAGGTTGATGCCATGCATTACCTCTAGTTTAAAAACTATATGGTGAAGGCCTTCTAACTGAATTGATACTAGGTCTTTGTATCTTTAGTGCACCATAGCATTCTTATTTTCCTCCTAAGAAATTGGTTATAACTCCTCTATAAAGAAGAATAATTTGGACCAATTCCTAATTCCATGTACATTCAAGGCTATTAAATCTACCTATGTGTCTCTATAGACCCTTCTTTCACCATTTAAATTTAGATAAAGGTCCACTTCAATTTTCATCTATCGCCTACTTGCCACCATTGATAACATTCAATTATAGTTGATGAAAACAAAGATCTCACCAAGGCACTTGTTCTAAATTCAATTTGTACTTAATTTTATTTCTATGTGATCAATTGAACTGACTTAATTCCTTCTTTATAGAGGGTTTATGGTTTTTAGCTTTAATGGTAAAAATATCCAACTCTTGATTTCATAAATGCCTCAAATTTGATGGGACCTCATTCTCGTGTCTTCTAAAATATTGAGCATAGGATATCTTTCATTTTGATCTTCTATACCTATGTGGAGCTTATGTGGCAGGGTTCCATGCCTTTTATGGTGAATTTCATAAATTCTAGTTGAAGGCTAGCCATTAGCTTTCAAAAGTCTTCTTTATTTTGCTTTGAAAAACCAAATCTAGGTCCTTATATTTCATTGGTCTCTTGATCTTTAAGCTCTCTAATTATGTCATGTGTGAATCTTGTGAGGACTTTGAAATGTCCTCAACTTTTTTGTACCATTGAATTAAATATATCGAGTAAGTGATCACCATTGGATCTTGGCTAGGGCCAGATCATTAACCGTATGCCTTTTTAAAGTACTTTAGGCTTGATGCACCATTAGATTAAATCTAGTGAACAACCAATCACATTTAGATCATGTAAGATGCTTACCTTTTAATTAGTTCCATGATTATATGAATCTTAGGCTTAAAATTTTCATGTAGAATTTTATGTTAAAAAACACAAAATGTCTTAGGCTTAGATCTTTATATACTAGGTTTGTCTTCATAAAAAGTTAGGACTTATTAAAATGTTTTTTATAAATGCCCCTTTGTTTAGGCTTTAAAAATTTGTTTAAGTTAAATTTGATGGGTTTGGTCACATCAAATACATCCTCACAGATGTTAAATGATCAGAGTGAACCTATCAAATTTAAGACAATGGAATTTATTGATCCAATAACTGAACACCATGTGTAAATCCCTTAGGAGTTCCTAAGGATTTAAGGATTGTATAGGTTAAATTAGATAGATTTGATCATGTCAAATATGTCCTCATAGATGTCAAATGATGGGAATGAACCTATAAAATTTAAGACAATGGAATTTATTGATTTAATAACTGAATGCCACGTGTAAATCCCTCAAGAGTTTTTGAACCTTTGGCTTTAATTCACACCATTAGATTAAAACCTATAATCAAGTGATCACTATTAGATCCTTACTAGGGCCCAAATAATTAACTGTATGCTTTTTTAAAATATTTTGAGCTTGATGCACCATTGGATCAAATCTAATGTATAAGCGTAAAGTGTTAGATCTAAAAAAGTGCATGAACTTTAAGTTAAACCCTGATCATGCATGAAAATTTTTGACATATTTTCTCATTAATGTTTAAATTCAAACTCTTAGGGTTTATTTCTTGGGAACCCTAACTTATTCTATGGAACCTATAATTAATCACCTTGAAGATGATTATTAACAACATTAATCCATAAAACATGATCATAATTAGATATACCAAAACTCATATCTTCTTTTAAGATTGATCTGCCTTAAAAAATCAAGATCAAATAATCTTTCACACTTATTCTAGAATATAGAGGTTCTAAAAACAATCATAGGGGTCCCCTTTTTAAAAATAAAGATGGGGGGTGTTGGTCTCAACAAATGGCAACTCACAAGGGCAACATAGCAAAATGGTTGAACACAGGGCTCTAGTTTAAACTTGTATATGAATTTTATATCCCATTTGGATATATACTCTCTCCTAAATCAACTTTTAATTAAAAAACGTTCCTTATGTATAAAATTTAAACTTAGATATTAAAACATAAACATGTAGTGTGTTATTTGATTCCACTTAATTTTTGTCATGAATTTTAAGAAATAATGTCTAGGTTCATATCCTTTTGGTCCATTACACTTAACTTTAAGCACTTTAGATATTATTTAAGAATAATAACTCCTAATTTATGGGAGTCTTAGGCATTCTTATACTACCAACGAGGCATCTATAGCCCTGACAGAGATACCTTTGGTTCCATTCAAGGTCTTGCTCCACTACTAGCTAGGCATCCATATCCCCGATCGAGATTACCTAAATCACCTTTGCTTTTATTTCCATAGATTTTGTAATGAGTTTTTTTTTTACATTTTCTAAGTCTTTTTTCAAAGGATGGAAACCAATAAAACTTGGTTTTAAGGTTTGGTCAAATGCCCTGGAATTAGGATACTATCCTTTAATTGAAACTTTAGTCTATAACAAGGATGTGTTCTAAGTGTAAGCATGAATATGAGATAATAAACTAAATTCACATTGTGTATATATATGATTTTTATTAAAACCAAGTTTTGATGTAGGATAAGGTTTAAATTTGTGTAGGACATTAAATTCCTATACTAATTTGTACTAGTACCTCTGGTTGCTTCATACTACTTTATTTCCACCTCATGTTCACTTTTCTAAGATTTATACCCACACTTTTGAGCAATTCCAAATCAAAAAATAATATCATGAGACTTTACCACAACCAAGGAACACCACCAAGAAATAAAAAACAAAATACAAACAAAACAAATATATGCAAGCCCACCAAGGAAGAAAAAACAAAGAAAGAAAAGAAAACTAACTAGCCTACCTATTCTAACTTTAACAATCTTACACATTCACTCCATGAAGACCCCTGATGGAGTAGTATCAAAGTAATTTTTTAGGTATTGCCCATTGATGGGTAAAGTAAAGTCTGATCCTTAGAGATTTTTTAACCTGAAAGTGTTATTTCCCAAGATTTTTTCAATTTGGTACAGGCCAAACCATAAAGGGGTGAATTTACCATGTCTACCTTTAGGTTATGATGCTTTGTCCCAAAGAAGGACTAAGTCTCCTTGCCTAAATACCTTCACTTAGATCTCTTATCAAACCATATTTTCATAGTTGATTGGTGTCTACTAAAGTCTATAAATGCCTTTTCTCTAGCATCTTCCATTTAAATGATGTCTAATAGCCTAGAATTAGCAATTTTTTGGTTGTCCTCCATGTATTCTTACATGAATGTGAAAGTAGGAAACTTCAAGGTGATGGGAAAGATAGGCTCCTGACCATATACCAATAAAATGGTGAATCCTTAAGATCTTGTTTGATCCTAATTTGATCTACCCATAATGCAAATTTAAGAATTTTATGCCATGTTCTAGGTCTATCTTCAGTAGATTTCTTGATAGCTTTCATCAAATTTTTGTTTGTGGATTTAAAAACACCATTTCCTTGATGGTATTGATTGGAATAAAACTTGATTAAAATGCCTTGGTCATAATCCCATTCCATAATTTTAATAGAAATAAATGCAGATCCATTATCATAAACCAAAGAAACTAGGGTTCCAAATCTAGTATAAATATTTTCCTCTAAGAAATTGATAACCTCTTCTATTTTTCATTATTTAGTGGCTACTACCTCATTCCACCTAGTGCAATAGTTTTTAGCAGTTAGGACATACTTATGACCTTTAGAATAATTTGGGTTGATTACTCCTACAAAGTCTAATCCCCAATGTCCAAAAGGTTTATCGATTATCACATGTTGTAAAGGCATGGCTGCCTTTAGCTCCTTTATGATAAAAATTTAGCATGAATGACACTCCCTCACATGTTTATGAGCATATTTGAAGAGAGTAGGCCAATAATATTGAGCCCTAAGAATCTTGTGAGCTGTGGTTCTTCTTAAAGGGTGTCCACTTCCTAGTTTCTCATGGAAGGTAGGCATAATCCAAGATGTTTCTTCTTTAGACACACATCTCAAATAAAATCCCTCAAAGTTCCTCATATACAAGATTCCATTCCTGATGAGTTAATGAACTAATTCAAGCCTTAATGCTCTCTCTTTTCTCTTATAAATCCTAGGGGATAAACACCATTGATAAGTAAATTGATAATAGAGTCATACCACTCATTGGGTTGGAAATTTCATTGATCTACTTACATGACATGGAATTTTGGGTCAATACTAGTGATCATCTGAACTAAACCTTAACATTTCACTAATCTGGCTATTTTCATCTCTATATCATATTATTGTATAATTTCCATCCACTTGCCTCTTCTTTCTTTGAGCTCATTCTAACTCAACATAAGTTTTGTAGCTAGATCAAGTAATATGGCATGTACCTTATTTCTAAGTAGGTAATGTCTAAATGTTTTTACTACCTTTACCAATACATAATATTTTTTATCAATCATATAATAATTCACTTCTACATTTTTGAATTTGGTGCTCATGAAAGCTATGGGATGATCATTCCCATCAACTTTTTGAGTTAATACAGTAGCCATAGTATGTTCAGAAACAAATGAATACAGATAGAAATCTTTTGAGAAATTAGGACTTTTGAGGACTAGATCTTTAGTGATTGCATTCTTAATGTCATCCAAGGCCTTCTTAGATTATTCATTCTAATAAATTATAACATCTTTCTTAAGTATATCTTTCAAAGGTTTGATAATCTTCGTGAAGCCTGAAATAAACTTCCTCAAAAAATTAATCTTGCCAAAGAATTACTTAAGTTCTTTTTGACTATTGGGCAACCCAATTTTAGAGATGGCCTCTACTCTATTAGGATCTATATAAATCCCATATTTGGTAATTATATGTCCCAATAATTTTCTTTCAGTGACATAGAATATACTTTTCTTGGTGTTAAGAGATACACCATACTTTTTACATCTATCAAACACTTGTCTTAAATGTACAAAATACTCCTCTTTATTTCTAGAAAATACTATAAAATAATCCATATATATGATGATACATTTTCCCACTAAACCTTGGAAATCATGGTCCATGGCCCTTTGAAAAGTTTCCCCTATATTAATTAATCCAAAAGGCATTCTCTTGTAAGCATATGTTCCCAATTTAGTAGTAAAAGCTATTTTCATCTTGTCTTTTAGAGTAACAAGCACCTGGTTATATCTATAAAATCCATCCAAAAAATGGAAGATCTTGAAATACTTTGGATAACCTAGTCTAGAGAAGGTAAAGGATAATTATCCTTTTTATATGCTCTATTTAGATTCCTAAAATAAATGCACAGTCTTATCTCTCCATTCTTTTTTTAATTGGGACTAGGTTTGCCACCCAAGTGGAATGTCTAATAGGAAACACTATCCTTTCATCTAATAGCTTCTTGACTTCTATAAAAATCATGGATTCTAAAATAGGGTTGACTGGCCTTTGCTTCTATTTAAAGGGTTTGCAACCTTCTTAAAGAGGTATAGTATGAGTAATGACCCTAGGGTCAAATATTTTCAAATCTCCATAAGACCAAGTAATTACATCTTTGTATTTTGTAAGCAACTCTCTAGATTTTTTGTTTTCCATTATAGTGTAAGCCTTCCCTATATTCACCATTTAGGGCTGATCATGTGGACCAAGATTCATCACATGATAATCTCTAAAATTTGCCTTGGGTTGTTTAGTTGCTTCAAAAATCTTGTCAAGATCAAATAGTCTTTCTAATGAAATCATCCCTTCACGTATCTTATTGTCACTTAATTAGATGATTTTACCATTAATTTCCTTCTCAAGAAAAGTTTCATCAACCTCATCAATAATGTGATCTTCAAAAGCTCCAAAATTAATTAAGAATTTTATTATTTGTTGATCATCATTAAAAACTTGGAAATGATTTACATTCTCAAGAACTAAAGGACATGATACTAGCTCAATATTGATGCTTTGAGAATCATGATTAGGCATGAGATTATCTGTAGTAGAAACAATCCCATCATCAACTTTGTTTTCTTTTCTTGTAATAACTAAGATGTTGAAGGCATCGAAAGATTAAATCAAGTCCCACACCCTAAACTTATATCTCTTTAAGTAAGATAATTTGCACTAGTATTTACTCCTCACTTGTTTAACCAAAAGTTTAGAGTCTCCATAGACAATGAGTTCCTTAACTTTGTGCTTAATGGAAACTTACAATCCAAGTATGAGACCCTCATACTCAACTAAATTATTGGTGCAAGGAAATTATAACTTATAAGCTACATGGTATTGCTTTTCTGAAGGATCCATCAATAAAATACCAGATCCTGATCCTGATTTGCACTTGGCACCATCAATGTATAACTTCCACAAACTAAAAAATTAGAGAACTCTTATAAACTAGTTCTTTTGTAATTTATAAAGTGAAAACTCCCAAATTATAATCCAAGAAATTTACCCTTTATTTAATAGAATTATATTCTATTATCATGAATTTCATTCAAGGTTCCCTTTACACTCTTATTTTATTTGGAAATCCTTTCCAAGGAAGCCATAAGTACAAGCAATCAGTATACATATATCTATTTAAGGCCTTAGTCCATTTTCTACTCAAAAGAAATCCATAAGCACTAGGAATTTCTACCACTTGGATATCAATTAATTACTAAACCTTGAGTTCATTAGCTAGTTATATATGCACATTCAATAATTATCCTATAACCTTAACTTTGGATTTATCCAATTGAGTGACTACCCTATCAGACTTGATTGGAGTTAACTTGAGTTATTGACATATCCCAATAGGCATAATGTTGGTTAAGGCTCTACAATTTAAAATACAATTATGAACATTCTTTTAAAATATCCTGACTATAAGGAAAAAATGTGGAGACTATGCTTTGATTACTTGTATAATTACATTTGCACTATCATTCTTAGGGGGCTTCCCAATTTTCTTGGAAAAAGATTCCAAGAGTAAGTCTCTTTGTTATGTGATCTGAGTTAGCTCATGTAGAGATATTGGCTTTAATCATTTTCATAACCTCCAAAATATTTTTGTCAATTTTGCTTAGAGGATCAAAAGTTAGCTTAGAATAACTTCCTTTAGGGGGTCCAGGATTATTCTTTGATGCAGTGTCTGGAAGGGTTCCATAATTGTTAGGAGGGGTAGAGGTAGTTAATGATTATTTTTATTCCCTATTTCTTAGAGGATATGTCTTCAAAAAAAATTGGAATGATTGAATCTCCTCAATAATATCTTAGGCTCATTATCCTCTTGAAAAGGGAATTGAAAAGTTTCCACCATATGCACTTGGTCAGATGGTTTAGATTTATAAGAATTTATAGCAGCATATTTGTTTAGAACCACTTCAAATATGTCAAGTGCTTCTTGAAAATATTTAAAGGCTTTACAAAAATCAATGTAATCAATCTCACCATGATTGGAAGTAGCATGCACCCTATATTAATCTGGTAAGGTAATATCAATGAGGTTTATATCCATATTCATTTTTCTAGAGGAAGGCTCATTAGCTTTGTTATTGTAGAAATTGTCATTCTGAAACCTACTCCCAGGCTTGTTAAACTTTTTAAAAGTGAAGTTCATTCCAAAGTTGTCATTAGCATTACCAACTTGTTTTTTCAATTAAAAAAAAATCAATGTTAAGCTTTTGTACCATTTTCAATATGGACTCATTCTCATTTTTTGGAACCTCAAAATTTTTACCTTGGTTACTATTAATGCCACTAACATGCACCAAATCCTTCTAGTCATTGTCATGAAATCCAATGGTAACTTGATGACTCAAGAAACTTAAATTTTTATTAGGGGAAACATGACTAGTAGGCAATACATTCAAAGTAGGGAATTGGTTTAATGCTGGAGCATTTTGGTTATTATTAGGGAAAAGGTTTAATGTAGGTATTTTAGGATTAACATTTGGGATATGATAAGCCATCTATCCTTGGGGTTACATTTGGTCACTAATAACCACCACTTCAAAATAGGCTTGAGCCAATGTGATGATAAGTGGAAGGGCTCTCTTTAGAAACATAGAAGTCATGGGGTCAACAACATCTTTATAAACCTCCAAATCTAAAGCTTCATTAGGTTTATATGGATCCATGGTCTGAATAAACATATTTTGGAACCTATTATTAAAATACCTAATAGGTTCGCTTGTATCTCTCCTAATAGTTGTAAATTAATGATATATGACACAAGGGCTTATGATGTTTCCAAATGGATCAATAAAAATAGTGTCAAAGTTATTCCATGAGATAATACAATTGTCAAGTAGATTAAGGAACCATTCATTAAGGAACCATTCATATGCAACATCTTTGAATTTTAATGATAACAACTTACATGATACATCTTCATGAATAACATTTAATAATCTTAATGCAACTTTGAAATATTTAACATGTTCTTTGGTAGTCATAATACGAGTTAGACTAAATATTAGAAAATAGTTTTTTGGATTACATGGTAAATAATGAATTATACCCAATATATTGATAGGAGAAATTCTAAGCCATGCCATGTTTGGATGAATATTGAGCACAAGAATCCCTTGAAAATTTGATAATGGTATATATTTATAATACCTATGCTTACCTTTATCTTTCCTAGTCCTTCTATGGATTTCTAGTTTGATAAAGGGTTCTCTAGTCTTTGAATGTGATCTGGTCCTAATCTTTGGTAATTCTAACTTGAAGATTAAGTATCCTATTTTGAAACATGGTGTAAAACATTAATTTATAAATAATGACAAATAATATGCACTCTAAGTTTAATTTGCATAAATTTATTCATAAGAGGACAAAGGACATCAATCTTTAACTAAACAAGTTCAAAGATGTACTAAATTATGCAAAGATGACCAATCTTTACAACTTATGAATCAAATAAATCTCTTATTATCAAATAATTATCAATTTTGAACAAAATAATCCACCCTAACTCCTAATAATAATAAATTCTTAGTAGCAAAATCTATATTTCTGCAAAGGTCACCAATGTTTACACAATTTATGCTAAAAGAAACATAATCATAAAAAATGTAGAGTAATTTTGACCAAATACACCCAAAAAATAATTAATTATCTTTAAAGATGGACTTCATTTTAGCACCAGTGGAGCTTCTCCTATTAATGATTTGAAATGTATCATAGGTGCTCTTCAGTGTTGATGAACACTACTCATTTTAGGATTTGAAAAATCCAAGGCATGAGTTGTAGTTTTTGACAATTCAATGATGTCTATGGTGAAAAAGAAGTAGAGTATGAGAATTGTCCACAATATTTGTTTGATTTAGTGGTTTGGAGCCACTAGGGTTTAAATCTTTAGATATTCAATAGTTCCTAATGACTTAGAATCTAAACTAAATGAGTATTCATAATGATCTTTAAACTAGAGTGAATTTTGATAAAAATAAGAAAAGAGAAGGGTAAAGTAATAAAGAAACATGATTTTAGGGTTTCATCTCAAATATTATGACAAAATTCTAATTAATTTAAGCACATTTGAACCAATTTATGTTATAAATTAGCATAATCTCAAATTATATCATAAATTAGGTAAAATTTAAAGGAAAAATATGAATCATAAGTAAGAACCAAATTTACTTTAAAGATTTGCTATTATGATCTGAATAGCCTAAGTACATCCAAATATAAAACAAATAAAATGAAGTATACTTGATATCTTTACAGTCAATTTATAATTTAGCACAAATTAATAATATGACAAATAATGTAACTTAAAACAAGAAGAATCATTCAAATCCAAGATGACTATCTATAATTGAGAGGTAGCAAGGACATTCAACAAAACTATACAGACAATCTTTTCAAAATTCTTTAGTTGTATTAAATGCTCTTGGTATACAATTTCTCAAAAACTCTCTTGAAAAATGGTAACCACCTACCTATTTATAGGAAACATAGGCAATTAACTAATTAAATTTCAAAATATCCACTTGCGGGTAAGGACAGATGTCTTTGATATAAAGATACAATGTGGAAGGTCACATGTCAACTTGACAAGAAAGAGTATATGCTAACAGACTAAAATATACTTTAAAAAAGAATATTCTTTATGGAATTTCATTCGTGGGCCCTTAAATTATCCCTATCTAAGGAATTCTTTCACCTTGATGTATTTCTCCTTGATTAGTTCAAAATCAACTGCAGGGTTCATTAGACAATCTTCTTCTTGATCTACTAACTTGTCAAATTCATTATCAACATGAGATACAAGTTCCTCAATATGTTGTGCTTCTAAAATTTAATTCCTTGTATAAATAATGATATCAAATATCTTTTGGTTGTCCTTGGGTAAATGAACTTTTTTGTCTCTGATTCCTTGGATGTGAACACCAATCTTTTGCTTGAATCCTTCATCACTAATCAAGCCTATAGTGGTGGCTTGAGAAGGGTTATCTAATAAATTCCCTAGAAGTTTCTCAATCTAGGTTACCAAGCATGTGTCTCCCTTGATGAAGTCATTGACATCATTTCTCTAAGTGGTCGAATCCTCTTTTTTATCCATCAAAAATACCATGAGGATGTCCATATGTCTAAGTTTTATAATCTTGAAGTCTAAGGCCTACTATGTCTTATGTGCCTTAATGAGCTCCTCCATCTGACCTTGAGAATTATACCATTGAGTGATTAGGGATTGTATCATCTCAATTTTATGGTTTAAAGCACTTAATCTAAGCTTGATGATTTTCAAATTCTCAAATGCATGGATCAAATATTTATTCAACACTTGCAATACTTCCTTAGGAATTGAAAGGAGGACTTGAGCTTCTAAATATTATTTTTCTTTCACCAAGTTGAGAATCCTCTAATTCATTCCTAGAACTCCAGCTAAGGTCATTATTGACTAGGCCAATACCATACTAGCTATAACTTCTTGAAATATAGGATCTTCCCCTGCTACTTAACCTATAATAGGATTTAAGCCCACAAATTATTCCACCTTCTAAAAGGTGAACTCTTCAATACCAATAGTAACCTTCTTAGTCACTACTCTCTCAAGAGTTTATGTATTTGGATTGAAAAGGACCTAAGGGTCAGACTCCTTTACCTATGTCTATTTATGAATCTCTACATTTGAACTCCCAAAGGCTCTTAGGGTGTCAATCCCTTGGATTTCCTTGTTTCAAAGGATCTGGATCTTTCTCTCTTCTTTTCTATAAATAATATCCTCAATCCAAAGATTGACATTATCCTGAACATCCATGTTAACTTGAGTCAAAGCTAGTGAAGGAGAAAGAGATGGGATTTTTTACAACTTCCCATAAGCAAACAAATCAAGAATAGATGGTCCATAAATAGGATCCTCATCATTGAAAAGGTTAATTTCACCAGTAGGGTGAGTGAAATTAACATAGGTCTCTTTCTTGGGCTAGAAGAACTACGCCTAATTACCTATCACTTTCCTCCCTCTAATGGAACTAATTCTTTACTTGTTTCCTCAGATGGATCATCTTCCTTATCAAAATGATAGTACTTGTGATGTTAATAAGGTCACTTTCCATTATTTCTCTAGTTTCTAAAGTAATCATGTTAATAACCTCTACATGGGAAGAAGGCCTTGGTTGGGATGCTTAAATTTGGGGACCTTCATTAGGTCTATGCTCTATGTTTGACTCCTAAATCACATCTTTACCTTTTCCATTTACATCCTTAGGTTTCCCAACCTAGGGTGAATTTTCCAATTCTCTGTATTGAGTCTTAGAAGATTGTCCTCTAATAGGTGACTCTTGATGTGCAGTCCTAGCTGGTCCTAACAACAAGTAATAATGCAAGGGATGTAGTTGCCATATTTTTCTTGAGGGATTATTATCCTTTAACAACCTATTTTCTAATTTGATGTTGTAATTTTTAACCCTAGATAAGAATTCTTCAAAGTTCCTTGCCTTTGTGTAAATACCATCTCCCACACCTAGTTAATGTTTGTACTTAGTCTTTGGGACCTTTTTATACTAAATATGGTTATCCACTCTATCATTGGGGTCTCACATCTTAAAATCATCTAGTTTTAAATCAAAAGAGTTTATTTTTACCACCATGATCTCCAACTATTTCCAATCCTTGATTATTATTCTGCCAATGTCTAGTGGAAAGGGATGAGCCTGACCTTTCTTATTATTCTTGCATATCTAATCCATTACTTAGATGATTTGATAAGTAATTTTTTTCTCTATAATCTTACTAGGAACATATATAGGCAATCTATATGGTTGGACCATGATTCCAGCTATCCTTATTATAGTATAATCTGGATAGAACCACACATCCCCCATGGTCTCCACTTGTCTTTTGATTAGAGGATCAAGCCTAGGCATAGGGATACCAGTGATTGCCTCAAAATGATTTGGAAGATACCATCACATATGAATTACATGTGATTATTGTATTTTAATATATGTAATTTGGTTTAATGATGGGAAATGGTATTTCTACCATCAGGGGACCAATTTTGAATGCTAGAGAAATTAATAGAGGCTAGGAGTGAATCCAAGAGGTAAGACATCATAAATAATTACTTGGAGGTCTTTCTCTTGATGGATGTAAATTATTTGGCCAATAAAAAACTTATTAGGTCTCTAATGGGAGGGTTTAAGTTCCACTCCAACATGAAATTGACATAAGATACCCAAACCTTACTCAAATATGTAGTAGAAAAGGCACCAATAGCTCTGTTCAATAAGGTCATAGCTACCCTAACACCCTCCCTGAATTGGGCAATAGGAATCTCACCATTAGGGGTCCTAAAAACATGATAACCTTGGATTAACCAAGGTGAGAAGACTAAATCCAAGTTTTGGGAATTTTTCCATTCTCTCAAGGAAGGGAGATCGACATGAGGCAAAGGGAGCTTATAATAAGCCTTAAAAGCCATGGGAGCTATAACTTCAAATTTCTTGGTACTTCCTTCATGAATAATCCATTCCCAATCTATTCTATAGTCAAAAAAAATAGGAACAATAAGGTTGATGTAATGCATTAACTTTGGTTGAGCAGCCACATGGTGAAGGCCTGCTAGTTGAATTAGTACTAGGTCTTTGTATCTTTGGCATACCATAGCATTCCTCTTTTCCTCCTAAGAAATTGGTTTCAAATCCTATATAAATAATAATAATTTGTACCAATTCCTAATTACATGTACATTCAAGGTTTTTAAATCTAACTTTGTGTCTCTAAAGACCCTTCCTTGACCATCTAAAGTTAGATAAAGCTTTGTTTCAATTTTTATTTGTTGCCTACCCATCACCATTGATAACACTAAATTATAGTTGATGAAAACAAATATCTCATTAAGGAACTTGTTCTTAATTCAATTTTCACTTAATTTGATTTCTATGTGATCAATTGAACTGACTTAAGTCCTTCTTTATAGAGGGTTCAAGGTTTTTAGCTTTGATGGAAAAAATATCCAACTCTTGATTTCATTCGTGCCTCAAATTTGATGGGACCTCATTCTCATGTCTTCTAAATTATCAATCATAAGATATATTCCATTTTGATCTTCCATACCTACATGGAGCTTATGTGGTAGGGTTCCATGCATTTCATGACAAATTTCATAAATGCTATTTGAAGGCTAGTCGTTAGCTTTCAAAAGTCCTCTTTATTTTGCTTTGAAAAATTTAATCTAGGTCCTTGGATTTCATTGGTATCTTGATCTTTAAGCTCACTAATTATTCCATGTGTCAAGCTCGTGAGGCCTTTAAAAATTCCTCAACTTCATCACACTATTGGATCAAATCTAATGAGAAAATGATCACCATTGGATCTTAACTAGGGCCAGATCATTAACCATATAACTTTTTAAAAGACTTTATGCTTAACATACCATTGGATTAAATCTAGTGAACAAGAGATCACCATTGGATCCTATAATATGCTTACCTTTTAATCATTTTCATGATTATATGATTCTTTGGCTTAAAAACATCATTTAGAATTTTATGTTAAAAAACACAAAATGACTTAGGCTAAGATCTTTATATACTAGGTTTGTCTTCATAAAAGCTAAGAATTTCTTTAAAAGGTTTTTTAGAAATACCCCCTTTATTTAGGCTTTTAAAAAAATTAAGTTAAATTTGATGGGTTTGATCATGTCAAATATATCCTCACAGATGTCAAATGATGGGAGTGAACCTATCAAATTTAAGATAATAGAATTTATTGATCCAATAACTAAATGCCATGTGTAAAGCACTTGAGAGTTTCCAAGGCTTCAGGGATTGTCTAGGTTAAATTTGACAGGTTCAGTCATGTCAAATAAGTCCTCACAAATGTCAAATGATGGGAGAAAAACTATCAAATTTAAGACAATGGAATTTATTGATCTAGTAATTGAATGCCACTTGTAAAGCCCTAGGGAGTTTTTAAAGCTTAGGATTTAATTCACACCATTAGATTAAAACCTCTGATCAAGTGATCATGGTTGGATCCTTATTAGGGCCCAAATCATTGATTGTATGCCTTTTTAAAAGACTTCAATCTTGACACACCATTGGATCAAATCTAGGAAATAAGAGTAAAGTATTAGATCTGCAAAAGTGTACAAACTTTAAGTTAAACCCTGATCATGCATGAAATTTCTTGCTAGATTTTCTCATGAATGTTTGAATTCAAAATCTTAGGGTTTATTGCTTGGGATCCCTAACTTCTTCTATGGAACCTACAATTAATCACCTTGAAGATGATTATTAACAACATTAATCCATAAAACATGATCATAATTAGATATACCAAAACTCATGTCTTTTTTTAAGATTGATCTGCCTTTAAAATTTAAGATCAAACAATCTTTCACACTTATTCTAGATTACAGAGGTTCTAGAAATAATCACAGGGGTCCCCTTTTCAAAAAATAAAGATGGGGGGGTTTTCTCAATAGGATAAAAACCTATTAGGTGAAAATATGGGATGGGAGAAAATGATGAAAAATAAAATAAAAATGAAGGGGAATGGAAAGACAATGATACATGTATAAAATCATGCTAAATATGATACAATTTAATGCAAAAATTGGAAAGGATAAGGAAAAGAGTGACCAACCTTGCACAGAGTCAAAGCAGAAGAAGCTGAGAATAAATTTTAAATTTTTAAGTCTAGAATACCATCAACTATATAAGTAAAGTAATTCAAAGTTTTAATACAAAATGACACTTAAAACTTTATTTTTTAATGTGTCAACATCCATTTGTTTTTGTTTTTTTATTTGTAAATTATAGTATAAACCAAGATTCTAGGAACTTATTAAACACTTTTTTAATGTATTTAAATGTTTAAATTGTGTGTTATCAAGTTTTTCAATATTTTTAGGTTATTACACAACTTTCGGTACTAACTAATACTTGGTGAACTTTAGGTTTTTTTTGGGATATTTAATACTTATGGTATTCAAGGAAATTTTCTAGATTACCTAAAATCCCATAAATAAAATCACTTAATCTAAGACCCAAAAATGCTATTGAATACTTCAAACATTTCTAGGTTTATAGACATGTTAGACTTTTGAAAAAGTTACAAAAATTCCCAAAAAATTTGAAAGTCATAAATTTGTATAAATCAAAGTATACTTCAATTTTTTAATAATCATAAATAATGAATTTTTTTCTCACTTTAACTTGGTCTACACAATGGTGTGAAAATTGAGAGGTTTTATAGAGCTCAATTTCAATGATAATAAGACATGAAATAGAAATATAAGAAATTTTGGTAAATATAAGAAACAAATAAAAGGGAATTACTAAGGTATATAAAGAGTATAGGATTGTAGAATAAGTCAAAATTAGAATCAAATATAGAACTTACATGTAAATCAAGTTTAGGTATAGCATAAAAACCCTCCTCCACCACTTCCTTTAAATCTTGAAAAAGTTTTAGAAAACATCTTTGGATCCTTAGTTCATCTCCAAGTGAGGATTGGATAATATGAAAGCATATTTTTTGGTATTTTTTACCAACAAAACCAAACCTCGATGACAACCAAACACTGAAGACATTCAAAAAAAAGAAAGA
The DNA here is from genome assembly GCA_037957365.1 of Torreya grandis. NCBI lineage: Eukaryota > Viridiplantae > Streptophyta > Pinopsida > Cupressales > Taxaceae > Torreya > Torreya grandis. The sequence goes on along the minus strand of JARHVA010001217.1, from coordinate 1,594,393 downwards.
CTCCTTCATGTTCAAGAGGCAAATCCAGTTTAAAGATAACTTAATAAAGTTTCTCTTCTAAGATATAAAAAAATAAAAGAATTTTAAATTGATGACTATGTTGAGGCTTGGTTTTTCATCTTGAAAAGATATTTCTGACTACAAGATATCAATTTGAATATGTAGGACCATATTTTTATTTTTCCTTTAGAAGGTGATGCTTTGATATGGTGGGCCCACCTAGATGGAAAAAAATATGATAAGACCAACATCACATTAGAAAGTTTTGACATATACTTCAAATGGAGTTATGTATAAAAAATGGAGAAAGAAAATAATTTAAATTTAAACTACTTCAAACGAACATCTATGTTGATGAACACAAGACTAAATTTTTAAATCTTATTTATTATGTAAATTAAATGAGGGAAGAAATAATAAGGTTAATTTTTTAAAAAATTATGATGAAATATGTAATAATGCATGATTTAATCCTAAAAATTCCAAAAACTTTAGTTGAATCCATAGAATCAACCCATGTGGCTCAAAAAAATTAAATCAAAAATTAAATATTTGAAGGAAAGGCATAATAAGGATTCCCAAAACTAAAAATCTACATTAAATAAGGTGTTTAAAAGGGTAAATTTTATAAATATCAAAGGGAAAAAAAATCTCGGGAGGTTCCAAATCAACCCAAAATAAGTTCAAAACATCATGGATATAAAAATAATACATCTCCTCCTCAATACAACCCACAAAATTAAATGTGTGATAATACCATAGTGTGGTACAAATCAAGGTTGATGGATATGTATAAAGTTACACTATATTAAATAATTCCCATGATATTATGCTAACGAGGACACCCACAAGGTCTATATAGTTGTTTACAACCAACAAGAGGACTTACAATCAAATTTGAATAGGACAAGAGGTAGATTATGTGGTTTTATTTTATCTATATTAATTTATTTAGGGTATTTACTAAATTTAAATTTATATAAAATTATTTTATAATATAAAATAAAACTTAAAAATATGAGATAAGTGTGACAATTTAAATTTGGCAGAGGAAAATAATAACTAGTCAGTATGTAATTAGAGTAAGTAAAACTAGACCTATGAGTCTTTAAGATTCAATTGAATTTTAAAATATCCCCCTTGGGATCATAATATGTTTCCTTTGGAATATAATTCATCCATAATAACCAATTTAGAATATATTATTTTGAATATAAATTTCAATATCTAGATGAAAAGGGCAATCTAGTAACCCTTCAAGGTATTAAGAGTGGAAGATCTCCAAGAATGTTTTTATTATTATGTATTAAGAAATATATAAGAAATGGATTTATTATATTTTTGGTATAGGTGTGAGAGAGAACCAAATAGGTGGAACCTACCATTATAGACTATCCCATACTCTAAGATTTTAGGGATGATTTTCCTGAGGAACTATTGGGAATGGATATAATAGGATATATTCACTTTGATATTTCCATAGTACTTAGATCTACACCACCATATAAGGTTTATTATATAATGAATATAACATAATTATAAGATATTAATTTAAACTAAAAGGGATCCTTGTAAAAGGACTTATTATACCAAGTGTTTCCCCATGGGGAGAATGTGTTGTGTTCATCAAAAATAAGGATAATACCTTTTAGTTATGTATTGATTAATGCATGTTGAATAAGGTCGCTATTAATAATTATTTACCTTTTAAAATCATATATTCACTATATTAATTTGAATTGATTTATTCTTTAGAATATATCTCAGATCAAGATATCATCAACCATGAATCAAAGAAGAGGGTGTGCATAAAACAAAGACATTAAAAATTCATAGTGATGCCATTTGATCTTACCAATGCACCTTCAAATTACATTAATATCATGAATAACATACTCTATAACTATTTAAATCAATTTATTTTGGTATTTTTGAAATATATTCTAATGTATTTAAAGAATGAACAATAATAAAAATAACATCTAAGATTAATATGCACAAATTGAGGCCACATAGGATGTATGATAATATAGAGTGTTCTTTATATAAAGGTGAAATTCACTATTTAGGCCATGTCATATATAAATATTGTTTTTTAGTGGATAATAAAAAAATAAAGGCTATTAGGGAATGGAAACCACTATTATCAATGGTTTGTGAAATAACTTCCAAAGTAGCACATCTAACTAACTCCTTGAAATGAAAATTAAAAAGTTTGAATGGTGTAATAAATGTGAATATGATTTTTAAAATATTGAAAAAAATATTTATTCTTCTCCTAAGTTGATGTTCCCCAATCTTGATGGATCATTTATGTTGTGGACTGATGCATCACTAGATGAAATTATTAAGTTTTTGATACAAGATGTAAAATTTATGGTCTAAAAATAATTTAAGACAAATTAAAGTGAGATAAACTATTGAATGCATGATTTAGTGTAGGCTATAGTTTTACACACACTTAATATGTGGATACATTTTATTCTTGGTAATACTTTCAAAGTACTAATAGATAATCAAAGTCTTGAGAATCTTTATACCCAAGATAATTGAAATGATCAATAGCATAGATGGATGAAATTAAAAAGTGACTATGATATGGACATGAAATATGTCAAATCAAAGGAAAATAAAGTAGTTAATGCTCTTAGTAGGATAACATACTTCAATGCCATCTCTCGTATCAGGTTTGAGATAATAAAATATTTGTTAGAATAGCAATAAAAAGCTATTTTTTTCAAATAATTCAATCAATCATTTTCTCAAGTAACCATAAATATGGATAAATAATCACACTATTATATTGATTCTATTGGTATTTTAAGGTTTCAAAGGCATATTTTTTTACCAAATTAGGGTGTATTTAAGGAGTTGATCATGAAATAAGTTAATTTAATTCCATATTTTGCTCATCCTATTGTCACCAAAATGATACATGAACTAAAAATATATTATTTATAACCTAATATGATAAAATACATGGCATAATTTATTGCTAAATCTCTATAACTTCAGTGAGTTAAGGTCAACCACTACCATCTAGGAAGACATATTTAACATCACAATAGTATGAAATATAAATGGGTTGGTATCACCATTTCAGTTCTACCCAAATCTATAAAAAATATAGTATCTTATAGTGGTGGATAAAATTACCAAAGTTTCCCATTTTATCTTAGGAAATATCAAATTTGATGCACTTGTATAAAGATTTTAAGATAATTTTTTTGCCTTTATGGACTACTATAGGCTGTTATATGTGATAGATAAAAGTTTCTTACTTCTTGATTTTGGGAAACACAAACTTTAATTTTTAGCACAAGATTGAATTTTAGTTCTAATTATCATCTATAAATATATTTTTAAATTGAGAATGTAAATCAAGTGATATAAGGCATGTGTATAATGCATGTGATGGACCATAAATAAAAATAAGAAAATTATCTTCATGTGGTATAATTTTTAAAAAATAACACTTAACACTCTTCACTTCTAATGGCACATTTTGAGGATCTTTATGAACAAAATTTCAAGACACCTATTGGGTTGAAAGGATAATATAATAAATTGAGTACATGACCAAAACTATTACAGGAGTATGACACAAAATGGCTATCATTAGAAAAAAACTAAAGGCTACATCTCATAGATAGCAAATTTAAGCATATTTGAAAATGTATCCAAGGTAATTTCAAGTTGAAGAGACAATATTTCTAAGGGTACGTTTGTATAAAAAAAATTAATATTATAAATAATTAAAAATTATCTCCATAATTTGTTTGTCCATTTTATATCCTTCAAACTATTGTCCCTATTACATACAAGTGGGCATTTCCACCTTCTCTCTTAAAAAAATGTGTTTCATGTATCTATAGTTACATAATATGTTCTTAATCTTTCATATGTTGTAAATTAAAAAATATATAGGCATAGGATGGGGCAAATGTCTTTCTTGAACTATTTTTATCCAAGATCATCACAACATCAATATTAAAAGTTAATATTTGTATCAAGTTCAGGTTCAATGGGACCAATTAACTAATTAAAATTATACATGTGAAGATCAAAAATGTTTTTATCATAATAATCCTCACATGTTATAAATATTAAGCACTGGGATGTTGCCAAAAAAAAGGAAGGAAAGATTTTGTATCCACAATAATTTATCTTTACATGATAATAAGTGATAAGGGGCACAAGTTTTGCATTAAGAGCAACCACTTATGACTATTATGTGTTTTATTCATTGTTACATATAGTTGTGAATTACATAGTTTTGATTGCATGTATTGTTTTCTTCTTATTTATTTTAGTTGTGATTACATGATGTTACAGTTCTTGTATATAGTTATTATAATTATTGTGGCACATTTTATTACTATTTCATATATTAATAAATGCTTTGTATCCATTACTATTTTAGAATTTGCATCATCATGAAAAAAAACTCTATATTATATTTTATTGTACTAGGTACTAGTAATGTTTTTTTGTAGTTTTAAAACCATTTGATGGGCCAACATATCTAGGCTTGGCTATGGAAAAACATAAAATAATATAATCTAAAATAAACCATAAAAATAGAGAGATTAAGAAACCCAATTGACCCTATATGTTATTATTATTTAGGTTGAGTTACTTGGTTATATTTAATTACATATTTAAAATTCATTGTGTTTTATTAGACACAAATTCAAAATATGAATTAATCGAAGTTATGTTTTCACATGATACTCTTGTATTGTGGTAGTGGTGTCAATATATGAAATAAAGACATGGTAGAGTAAATTTTGTATCAAAATTTATAAAATTGAGTTTTTTATATTTATAGTGTGGATAAATTTTATTGGAAATTAAAAAAAGTGAAAGGGATATAAATTCACTTCCACCTTTCTCCAATTAATGCAAATAAAATTCTAGATACTTCATTTTACAACAAAGGCAATAATGTGGACAAAACATAATGAGGTGGTCTCATTTCATGTTCCTAACTTATTTTCACCACCACATCCCTATGAGTTTACCTTTTTATGTTTTTCACTCATTAGAGAGTTACATCAAGGATGTTATAAATGGAAAGAATAGATAACCACTAAACTAGGTGGTCATTTTCATGATATATAAATATTTTAAGAGGATGAATTGGAGACCAGGTTGCTTCTCATCCCAAGTCAATAAGGATTTCCTCTTGAGTGGAATTAAGCACAAGTTGAGAATTAAACTAAGAGGAAAGAGATAGGGCTCCATTTTAGGAGAAAATAATAAGGATGATAGTCATCCTGAGGATGATAAAATAGTCAAATAGATTGATAAATAAGAAGAGGTAAGAGGGTCTTTATATGACTTAAATAGTTACAGCCTTGACTAATGTAGAACATAAGAAATAATATAAACATAGGGATATATAAGGGTTGGGAATTAGCCACTATCAATGGAAAACTCTACCTTAACTAGGAAAAATTATAATGAAGATTTATATAATATTATGGATAGGTCAATGTGTGAAATTAGTATCACTAAGGTTGAGGAGGAATTGGATCTATAAAAGTCCATCCTAAGGTGGTTCATGAGAGATAAATTAGCCTTAAAGGACTAGGTAAACATTTTATCCCTAAAAAATGATCATTTAAGTCTAATTATAAAACCCTCATAAATTTTATCTAGTCATCCATGAAGCATAGCCTAGACACTATAGATTCTCTTAGATGCATTTTGGATGTCATGAAGCAAGGAGGAAAAAAAGATAAATGTAGTGAATGTAATAGGGAGGTTGAGTAATCCCAAGTTTTCTTCAGACTTGAAATATAGATGGAAATTATGACCAATAGTTGGAAAAAGGACATGAGTGTCCAAGGGCCTTGGTTGTTCTCTTATGTTATTAAAGATGATTTTGTGTTTTCATTTTATTAATCTATATATTTTTGTCTTGGTAGCAGACCGTCATGTTTATTTGGCCTTTTTGAGGCCTTGTCTATAGTTTTTTTGAATAGGGTCTACTCCCTAGTTAAAAAAAACCTATTTTATCAATAATAACAAAATAAAGGAAGTAATATTAGTTCTCACATTAATATGTTACTTGGACATCATTTTGGTGCATCTTGAAATAATAGATAAATAAATTTATTATAAAATTCATCAAAAGTAGAAAAAATAAAAGGAATTGGGAATCTATAGCCATACCTATAAGAAAAATGGTAATGTCAATAATTTTTAATTTATAAAGAAAAATATATGAAAAAGGTAAAATATTCAGGAAAGAAACCATCATAACCCAACTCTAAGCTTGATATGACATGTTTTTACCCATGAGGGGAGTTAAATAAGTTAACTCCTTAAAGTTTTGTTTTAAACAAACACACCATCATTATTAGGTTCAAATAAGCTTGGCATGGTTGACAACATATAATATGTTCCATGAGTTTTTTGACTATTAGTACTCTCCTTCTACATAGAGGCCATACAAAAGATTATTCCCATGTTTGGGCAATAGTTTAATCATGTATAATAAATTAAAAGGAAGTTGATTATGGAGAACTCCTTGATTCAGTTAATAATGGAAGTTATGCATCACTAAATGACAAAATTATTAAGATGAAAATAATATGGTTAAGGATAAAGGGAGAGAATTAGTTTTCTTTGAAATACATCTCCTATAGATCTCAATGCAATGGTGAAAAGGGGAAAAATGGGAAGGAGTATATGGAAAAATATAGATCAGTCTATGTTGAATGTTTTAAAGATTAATAAGTAAATTAAATATCCCATATTCTCTCTCTCTCTCTCTCTCTCTCTCTCTATATATATATATATATATATATATATACATATATATATATATATATATATATATATATACATATATATATATATATACATATATATATATACATATATATATATATATACATATATATATATATGTATATACATATATATATATATGTATATATATATATATATACATATATATATATATATACATATATATGTATATATATATATATGTATATATATATATATATGTATATATATATATATATATATATATATATATATATATATATATATATATACATATACATATATATATATATATATATACATATATATATATATATATATATATATATATATATATACTACCTTATTTGACATTTAATGGATCTTTTAACTTTAGTATGGAAAATCCATGCTCATTTTATCAACATATGAATGGATATAAGATAGATTTTTTCTTCCTCCTATGGTTGTATTTAGTGTAAATTATGGGTTATTAATCTTCTTATGTGTAACCAAATTTTTCTTCCTCCTATGGTTGTGTTTAGCATAAATTATGGGTGATTGATCTTGTTATGTGTAACCACCTAAAAGTTGTAATTATATTCTAAGAGTGTCACTTGAGTCACTCTATTATTAGATTGTCCCTAGACCCATACTAGAGCTTTAGACTTACTTTTATAGTCATTAAGAACTAAGAAAACAATATATAGAGGCAAAGGCACTAAAAACACTAGAAAAAGGCAAAGGAACTAAAGATATTTTAGTTCCTTTTCCAAAGCATAAAACTAATGAGATGGGGATAATATCAGGTGTTCACTATACATACCAGGCTATTCCTATCACATAGTTATAGAGGAGACACATCCACCACATAACATTATTGGCATGTATCAAACTATAGTACCACCTAGACCAATTATCACATTTTTAGAGTAGGATATTATGGGTGATGACACATATTTACATATCTCAATCTTAACAATATCACCTCCCATACTAAAATAATAAAGCTCCCAAAATTGCTTAGTGCAAGTGACAACATAGCCAGTATAATAGATACATATTCTTAAGCCTTTAACATAATAAAAGGGCTAAAATCAACCTCATCACCTCACCTTGTAATAATTGTGAGGATTAACCATACTTTTTCCATGCTCATGCTTCACCTTGGGGTTGTCCCTCAATTGTCAATTCATGTCAATATGAGAATCATAATAGTTAGGGCAAGTAAGGAAATGATTTCCCTCATTCCAACTCACTCTATAAACATCACTCCCTTTCATCATTAGCTAATCTATCTTTATTTTTATCCAGCTAGCTATCTCAAAATTCTATTTGTTGACCATGTGTCCCTCCCTTTTCACTTTAGGCTAGATGAGTATCTAGTCAGCATGACCCACTTTGATTTGTTTCCTTGAATTCTGACTAAGCCAAGAATTTTACTAAAGCTTTTCCATTTTTTCCACATGCCATCTAGGGAGATTTAGGTGTATAATAAATAAATTCTCGTGAATAATAGGAATAGGCCCGATCTAATTATGATCCAATAAAGTCTTCTTGGAATATAGTCTCGGTTTTTGGAATAACCCATATCAAAGTCATTTTAATTTCTTCCTCTCTTCAAAAGATAGTAGCCTCCTTCTATTAAACCAAGATATAAAGTAACTACAATCCCATAGAGTTTAAACCATATGGTTATTTTCATATTTTTTTAAAAGAGTTTGATTTTATCAAGTAAAGCTGGCAATGTCCTCCAATATCACCACCCATCACTATTAATTCCTAAATTGGTCATTGTATCCATAATTGTATTACCTTATTTATACATATGAGTGACTATATGCTACTCCAAGGTATTTAAAAGCATCTTAATATCTCCTATTAAGTCTTTTAGCTTCCATCCTATGTCCATTATTCCAAGCGTGGCATTGACTATTAATTTAGAGTCCCCTTCAACATGAAGTTTTTGAATGTTGAGAGAAATTACAAGTCTAATGCCCCTCAACATTGCTTGGGTTTCCACCTCATTTTTAATTTTGATTCCAATTCCCCCAAAGTAGGCTACCACTAAAGTACCTAAATTAGTTTTAATAATAGCTTAGCCACTAGCCACTCCTAAGTTTCCTTTGGCAGCCCCATCAAAGTTGAGCTTGTGCTAGCCTTCCTAAGGTAATGACCATTTGGTATTACCCCTTTCCATATTTTTAGTATTATCAATTTGGAAGGTGTTCAAGTTCATATTTCATTGATCCAATAATTTTTGGGCTTCTGGTCTTGGGGGGTTCTCCATAGTTTTGAATTTGTAGGCATTAATATTTTCCATTAAAATCTTTGAGAAAGATAGAAACACCTCCATAGGGTTTTTATATTTATCTCTAAATATTCTATTATTTCATTCTTTCCACAAACTCTAGGAAAGATGAGGGGGGATTTGTGACCATAGTTCCTTCAGAATAGGGAAACAAGATTTGGATAGGGGTCTCCAATTTTTAACCAAATCTTCCACCTTCTTATTAAGCACCCAACTCAATTTAAGTCTCTATATAGTGATTCTATAAACATCCTAGGAAAATTTACATTACAGAATAATGTGAGTGGACATTTCCTCTTCCTCTTTATAAAGAATGCACCTATTAGGAATTTGAATACTTTTCTTCTTCAAATTGTCAATGGTCAGTATTTTGTTATGCATTAGAATCCACTAGAAGAAATTGATTTTAGGAGTCAATTTAGGAAGCTAGGTTTTCCCCATAGGTTATCCTTTCCTGAGTCTATAAGTAGTCTATAAACACTATTCATAGTTTTTATCATCTTTGTCATAGATCAATTGATATTATTTAGGAAAAATTGGTTACCTAAACTCAAATAGCTCCCCTTGTATTTGTATAGCTAGGTTTTTATTCTCCTCTTGATCCTTAACACAATAAATAATGTTCTTTCAGCTCCTGACACTCCCATCTCTTTGATGTAATTGTTCACTTTAGCACAAAAAATTGTTAGCACTAATCTTGATAATCTACCATAATCTAAGTCTTTGAGAGGTTGATCTTTCAACCATCTATCTTCCTAGAAGCTTACTTGCCTACCATCTCCAATATTCCATCTGATTCCTCTTTCAATAATATCTCAATTTTTGAGAGTTTCATTCTATATAATAGATCCTTTAGGGAGACTATGTTTATTTAGTATCTTGTAACTATCTCTATTGAGGCATTTGGCCTCCATGATACCACTCCATTCCTTATTACCTTGGATCAATTTATAACCAATATTTGACATGAGGTATTTATTCATTAGGTGGCTTATTCTCAATCCTAGACCCCCTTGATACTTGGGGGTGCATAAATTATCCCATCCTACTAGTGTCAATCTTCTCTTTTCCTCCACCCTCAACTAGAGGAACTTTTTTTTAATATGTTCTATCTTATTAGCCACATATCTAAAAAATTAAAGAGAGTAAGGAAATAATAGGGGATACCATGTAGAGATTATTTTAAGAGTTAAAATTTGTCTGCCTGTCTCAGTAATGCCCCTTTCCATCCAACTAATTTCCTTTGAATTATTTCTATGATCATATTCCAATAATTATCTATGACCTTAGATATAGTGATTGGGAGTCCAAGGTATATAGTGGGTAATTTTTCATTAGAGCATCCCAAGATTCTAATAATTTTCCCTTGTAACATCCTAGGTGTTAAGGAAATAAATGTGGCTTTTCTCAAAGTTAATGCTCTATCTAAAAGCCCTTTCATAAGTGTTGAGAAGGTTTTTCCACCTTCTCACTTCCATAATCAAGGTATTTATAAATAATATAGTATCATATACAAAATTTTGGATGACTTAGGTTAGACCATGTAAGTAGGCTTGATACCTCTGAGGTCTCCTTGCCCCAAAAGGTTGCAAGCGATTCTACCCATTACCTCTACTAAAAGGATGAATAGGTAAGGGGAGAGGGGATGTCCCTACCTAAGACCTCTACTAGATGGAAAGTGTCTTTTGGGAGAACCATTAACCAAAATAGAAAAATTTACCATGGAGATACACTCTTTAACCATATTAATGAAACCATCTTGGAAGCTAAATTTCCTAAGGACCTTGATCAAAAAGTCCTAGTTGACTCTTTCATAGGCTTTAGAAATGTCCAATTTGAAAAACATACCTATAAATTTGTACTTAAGAAATTGAGTGGATGATTTCATGCATGGTGATGGCAGCATCCAAAATTTGCCTACCTAGATTAAAACCTTTTTGACATGGGATAATGAGTTTGATCAGCAATGGTTGTAATCTAAGAACCAAGGTCTTAGTAAAGATTTTGTAAGCCATGTTTTATAGACTAATAGGTATAAATTCCATCATAAAGGAGGCATCCATATTAATTTTCACTAAGTCTATATAAGTGTTGTTTAATTTCCATAGGAGCCTACTTGTTCAAAAAAATCTTTCGCAGCATTGGTGATGTCTTTCCCTAATATGTCCCAAAATATTTGAAAAAATATTGGGGGAATCTATCCAGCCCAAGGGCTTTGAGAGAACCCATTGAAAATATAGAAGCCCTAAATTTCTCTTCCATTATTGGTTTATTCAAGAGGCTATTATCCTCTTTAATTAAAATACAAGGGATGGAGTTTAGGAGCAACTCAGTATCTTCAGGTAAGGAGTTGGTTTGATGAGTGATTTAAAGTATATATTGGCTAGTTTTCTAATTTCCTCCACTTCCTTAACTATTAGGCCATTTTCATCCACAAGTTTGTTAATGGAGTTCCTCTTCTTGTGATTTAGAGTGGACTTGTGAAAGAAGGGCATAATCCTATCTCCCTCTTTAAGCCATTATACCCTAGATTTTTGTTTCCATAACATTTCATCCTCTTTTAGGGTTTGAATCTAATTTTTTGAGAGTTTTCTAGAGATAGTAGCTCTTCTGATGAGTCACTGTAATCCATTTTGGTTTTAATATCCAATATCTATCCCATGATGTTCTTCTTCCTAATTAGGACATTTCTAAAAGTATACTTATTCGATCCCTTGACTTTGTTTCTAACATTGGCCAATTTTTGAGATAGCCTATACATAGCCATCCCTTGGATAGGAATGTTCCACCACTCAATTAGATGGTCCCTAAATTATAGATGGATCATCCACATCATTTCAAATATAAAATGGAAAGGGCCTCTAGGCTTGTTTTCTTGCTAATTAAGCAATAAAATATTATGGTCAGAACCCACCTCTGGGAAGGCAGTCAAGTAGACAAGGTTGGTTATGTTCCAATTATAGGATATTAATAATATATCAAGTTTAATCTATATAATATTATTCTCTTGTCTTTTATTGGACTAATTGAAGGATTGACCCTCTAGGTCAATATCCATTAGGCTCATATTGCTTAGGAAATTTTCTAGGTCTACCATCCTATCAGAGTAGTCTATCAGGCCTCCCCTTTTTTTGGTGGGTATAGAGGGGAGTTTAGATCCCCTATTATCATCCAATTGGTATTCCTAGAGTTTTTAATCTTGGCCAAGAGATTATCCAAAACCTCCTTTCTCCCAAGGTGGGTGTTTGAGGCATAAACATTAATCAACATCCATTATGAAGAATTATTATGGAAAGTGATTTTGATATAATGCCTAGAATAGGTCACCACCCTTCTCTTAAATTTATGAGTCCATAGCATGGCAATGCCTCCCAAAGCTCCCTAAGTTCCATTAATAGCATAGTTAGCATTAGGCCAAATACTTTTAATCTCTAGTTTGAAAATTCCCTCAATCATCTTGACTTCTTGAAGTAACAAAATATCTATATTATTATCTATTATACAATTCCTAACAAGCAAATACTTGTGAGGGTTGTTAAACCCTCATAAATTCTAGGAGACTATCTTCATTTTTTAATCCTCCTAGGGGGGCTGATAGGGTAGACTATTTACCCTTAGCAATTTCTTTTTCTATCTCTCTCTACCTTGCCTACATGTGTGTAGGTCTACCTTTACCTTTCTCCCCTCCCCATATTTTTAGTCTTTCTAATGTTGCCTTTGTCTTTCTTCTTTGCTATAAACCAACCTTCTTCCTCCTCTGCACTCTTACTAGTTCTCACACTTGGGTACTGGGAAAAGCTTCTCTACAAGGGACTTAGGACTATCTTGAGGCTTTCTTTTTTAGTTACTGAGCTAAGTGTATCTTGGACATTACTTTGTTGGGTATTCTTCACCACTAATGATCTAGGGGACTGGACTAGTTCTCCCTCCTCCCTTTCTTTGGTTCTACCAGCCATATCATCTACCTAATTATTGGTGTTTTCTTTTGCTACATTTTCCTCTAGGTATAGATCTCCCCCCATGGAGGTCGATACCAAGGTTATAATAGGAGGTTCCTAATATGAGTCTTTTTCTAAACCAATCATCCTATTTTTTTTTTTAATGAAGCCCTAAAAAAGCTTAGGTCCTTTGATTGATTATTAAAGCTTACCCTAGGCTCCTTTTCCTCTAAATTTTGAATTTTTCCTTTCGATATCACCCCTTGGAAAAACCCAAGGGGTGTCTCATTCATTATTTTGGGTGGTCCTTAAGATTCAATCACCATCCTAACTACCTCAACCATTATTCTAGGTGAGGTAATATGGGAGTCAATAAGGTTGAGAATGCCTCCCTTAAAGGGATAATCCTTCGTAGACTCCACTTGGTCCCTGTACACCTCTTCCTGGGGAGGGGGGACATTTTAGAGATTTATATTAAGTAAAAACATGTTTAAATTTCATGTAATTTTGATATAAAACCCTAGAGTTTTCATATTGAATGCTTTGATTCCATTTCCCAAACTTAGACTCTAAAATGATGGAGGTAGGAAGTGTTTTAAGAATATCAACATTAAAACAAAAATGAGCATAAACTAACCTTGTTTTTGCCTTCATGACTTTGTCAATAGTCACATAGTCACCAAAGGAGTTACCAATCCATCCAAATATTTCCTCATCCCAAAATTATAAGGGAAAACATAGGAATCTAACCAGATAGGAGCCAACTGGTTGAGGTCCACATTAGGATCAAAACCAAGTTTTCATTTACACAAAGAAATTGAATGCTTCCCATAAATCCATGGCCCTTTAGCTAAAATAAATATCATACCCTCATGAGAAGTAAATATTAATAGGAATAGTCCTCCCACCATAACATTGATTGAGACACTTCCCTTAAGAGTCCACTTGGTGGACACCCATTTCTTGACCAAATTAATGTTGGGTCTGAATGCAAAGAATATTCCCACAAGTGTATTAGCCATGGAAGATATAACCCTTAACACATCTTGGTTTGGAAGTTTTATGTTTTTATCACCTTCACTCTCCAAATACAAAGGATTATTCACCTATAAAAAAATTTTAATCATCAAAATAGCAGATTCATAAGGATATTTACCTAACAGAACCTCTTTCCATCCCTTTGAAATGTGAGTCATAGATGGGCTCATATGCTCAGAGCTTAGGCCTTTGTCAGATGAAAATTATAATTACCCCAAAACTAGGGGAGGAGGTTGTGTCATGACCCCCCATGAATAGTTGCCATCCATTTCTACCCAAAAACAAAGAGCAAAATTTAAAATCTCTATTTGTTAGATTCATGGAAAATCTATATTTATTTTATATAAATTTGATCTTAGAGATGTATCTTAATTTTATGTTATCATTTTTTATGGGATATAAAATTATTAAGTTGATTGTGTTTGGCCGATTTGTTATAAATAAGTTATAGTAAAATTCTATAATTTTATATTAATTATTTATATCTAATTAGATTTCTTATCTAGATGGAATTATTTATTATAACTAGTTAGTAGAAATATTTTGGAGGAAATAAAGTGAGCAAGTATCATTTTAATTTTTCTTAAGTATCTATAGGGAATTTAAACATTATATCATTAAAAATTTTAATATGTAACTAGATGTAATCATGTAAACTCAGTTTGACTTAGCCCACGTAAAAAGGTAAAAAATATATTTCTATGATTTTGTTATTTGTGAAGAATTTATTTAAAGTTTAGTTAGTTTTTATATAGTTATAACTATGGCTAGTAATTATGTAACCTAATTCCTAAAATTTAAGGCATGACTTATGGATCACTTTTTATTTTAATATTGGTAAAATATGGGTTTAAATAAGGACCCTACCATTAAAATGAATCATGCATACCTAGCCTATAAATTATATATTACAAGAGAGTCTATCCAAAATAGTAAATGGATAAATATGGTAGTAAAAAAAATAGTAGAAATAAAAAACCAAGAGAACAAGTAAGAATCCCTAGTCATTCATCCTTTTTGTTTCCAAATGCATCCTCCCAATTGTTCATGATTGTCTTAAAAACACTTTCCATTTTAAGTAGATCTTGGGTTTGTATGTCATTTTCTATCTCCTTAGATTTTCCTTTACATATTTATTTTGGGTTGTTATAACTCTCCTCTTTCTTTCTCTTGATGATGAACAAGAGTTTATCCATATTTATTAAGTATTATTTCATGGAAACATTACTAAGTTTAACTAGGATGTGAAAATTTTATTTGAAGATTTTATTTTCTTTTTCTAGGTTTGTGAGAATTATGTTTTAGTCTTATTATCTATGTTTAAATTTCCAATAGCTCCTATTTAGTATAAAATATACCTCCCTCTTTCTTCAAATTATTGATATACTCCTTCATCATGTTTTGTTCTTTCATAAACCATTTTAATAAATCCCTATGAATATCTAGTTCTCCTTCTAGTATAGTGATATTAATTTAATTTTTAAGATTTTACACCACATTCTTAAATTACTCTCCAATATTGTGTTTACCTATAATAATTTCCTCAAGTTTTTCCTTCTTAAGTCCCCCAAATCCTTGAGATCTAAGGAGATTTAGACCTTTCACCAGTTAAAGAATATTATTATCAACTAGATTTTCTCCCAAATTTTCCTTATCTTCAAATTTATTTATCATAGACTGGACTAGATGGACCTTTCCATGCTTTATAAACTCTTCTCTTGGTTGAATGGTTTTGATTGAGCTATGAAAGTCTCTTTTAGTCCCTCTTTAGCTCTGAGTTTGGGACCCACTACTATGATTATGCTGACGGACACAGTTTAAAGATTTATCAAATTTATGAATGAGAAAAATAAATCCTTGGTGAAGAGATAATTTCTTCTTACCTATTTTAAAATCCAATGCTAAGATTTTATAGGAACAGAGGAGGTAAAAAGGCAAGATGATAGGAACATGGTTTCTGAAGTAATTCATGAACACAAAATGATATTTGTGAACTACCATAAATTGGCCCTTTAGATTTAATTATTTGATATTTTTAAGAGTTACATCACCATAGATTTATTCATTTTACATAAAAACTTATCCCTTTCAACTATAAAATCTTTGTCAAACTTAAATTATTTGGAGACTTCAATGTTTATACATGTGATTTGTTTTATCAACTCTTCTATGATTTTAATGTGGTTTCCTTCTATATCAACCATAAGGTCTTTCCATCTATTGGTAAAAATTATTGATACATGGGAGTCATGTTTTTTAATCCTCTACATAAGATTAGTGAATCTTTCCTCCTGAAGGATGTCCCATACCTCTACGTTCTTGTCTACATTCTCATTTGAGGATGGTTCAATTATGTAAGGGTATCTTCCCATATTGAATAAGGAAAACTCAAAAAATTAACTCACCCAAAGTGATCTCAAATAAGATGTGAATGTGAGGCCTTTCGGTAAAATACACAAGAGTCTCAAGTCTTATCAAATTGTTTCTTGAGGAGGAAATTAAACCAAAGCCCTTGGATGTACCATCAAAGTTCTTATCATCATTATTTATAATATTGATATTATTCTTTAAAAAAAATCCACATCAAATAACTATGATTATTAATGAGATACTTTATAATGCCTCAGTACATGAGACTATGAGTGTTTGTTGAGGTCAACATACCCCCATTTCTAAAAAATGGGGACCCTTGTTTTAAATTGTGAAAATTTGTACCTTTAAATTGAAAAAATCACTTGATCATAATACCACTAGCATGTTTGCACATGGTTCATTACTTGCATTTGGATTAATGGACATATTTTCATATGATCATGGTTTTACCCCTTCCAATGTTACTAAAAATTTATATTTATGTTTATGTATTACATGTTCAATGGAATCTCATTTGGGAATGAACATTCTTAGGGTTTTGTGATTCAATGTAAGTTGATATTTTATTAGCCTTTTTTCTATCAGAGATTAATTGCATCTATTTTAAGTCATGTTAAAACCCTATTCTAATGTTTCAACCTAGGTCCCTTTTGAATTAAATTCAAATTTGTGCAAGAATAATTTATGAGGTAACAATTATCCATGTCATAGACTTAGCTTAATTTTTTATCCTAAAGCTTAGTCATGTTTTTAAACATGACCAAACCTTAGTCTAAAAATCTTATGCTCGGTCCCTTTATGTCCTGTGATCCCTTGGTCTATTTCATTATTTTCATGGTCTAACTAATGTAGGGTCCCTTTTGCTATATCCTAGACAAGTCATAAAGCTTTATCCTAAATTTTTGATTATATTTATGAATACAATAAAAACCCTAAGATAAAACTTTGAATTATCTCTTATCATTCACAGGATCCCTTTCATTATGTTTTATAACTTAACCTAAAAAAATTATCCTAAGTTCATTATATATTCTTGACCCTAACTTATTATTTTCATTGACCATAGGATCAATGATATGTATTTACTTACGCAAGATTGATCTAATGACATATTTTTATTCAATACTTAAATAAAGCCTCAAGATAAGTGAGATGGTGACAAGCATCACCATCATGGGAACATTGTCAAAGATCTAATGGTATGCAGCAAAATATGATCTAATAGAACATAATTGATCAACTGAGTTAATCTGATGGCTTGAGATAAATTTTGACAATTCAAAGCCCCAATACAAGTGAGAAGGTGGAAAGTGTCATAATCTCAGTGAAAGAATATTTCATAGCCAATAACATTTCACCCTTAAATAGAGATCTAATGGAGTGCATTAATCAAGTCAAATAGATCTAATAATGCATGATGCAGGTTGAAAAGTTAAAATCCCTAAGGACGAACATAGAGATGACATGTGGCATATCTATGAGCCATAAATTAAAGCTTGAGAATATTTTAAAGATTTATGGTACACAAATGAGCATACATATTTTGATTAATGGTATGCAAAGCAAAAGGAATAATTAAGTATATCAAGATTGATGAAGCATGATTGATCTATTTAAACAATACCAATGGTGTGATATCAATTTTAACATTTAAACAAAACTTAGAATTAATGAAAAAATTATAGGTGTCATAACCATGGGGAATGTAGCAAGTAGCCAATAGTGTTTGAGTTCTTAGATTGGGATAAACAAACTATGTTGATCCAAGTAAATAGATCCAATAATGCAAGGTGAGGAAAAATTCTCAAAGGGCTTGCAACCAATAAAAGACTAACACATGTCCAAGTGCAACAAATGGTCATATTTTAAATATTAATGAGTAGGATGACATTATGATGCCACATTAGAGCCACATAAGTATAATATGACAACTTGAAGATTTTATAGACTCAAAAAAATGCAAGGGTATAAATATGCAATCTAATTAGGATCTAAGTCACAAATCTCACACAATTTCAAATAGATACCACCATTAAAGCATTGTAAAAACCTTTAGGAAATCCCTAGCAAGTATGAAAATAATTCAACCCTGTGCTCATTATAATCAAACCAAAGAAGATTGGATTGTCATTTATGCAAGGAAATTTGATCTAGAATTAAATTGAAAACCCTAGCAAGCACTTTAGAAAATTCATAGCCATGGCAGCCCAAAAATGTGTTTCAATATAAAATATGGAGCTCTATCTAACTTCAAATCTATATTGAAGACATTTCTAAGGACCTCAAATAGAAAGAAGATAAAATGTTGCACATATTGTATAGTTTGATCAAATAACTTACCACACTTAGTCTTTTAGGTCTAATAATTGATGAGGAGTTCAAGGACAGAAATATTCAATTCATGCAAGAAGTAAGGAATCAAGGACAAGGGAAAATAGGGGATAATAAAAAGAAGGTCATGGGCCTGATTCTATCATCAAAAGAAAAGATAGCAAATGCCAAGGATATCAAACAAGCTTTGGAAAGGGTTGAGAGGGATCTCAAGCGCCTAGAAGATCAAGAAAAATAATTGTTCATGAGACCTATCATTGATCTCTAGCTAATCAATGAATGTCATTATATAATGAAGTTCCTGTAGGGAAAGCAAAAGAATGCAACAACACAAGGGTTTACAAGATAGTTAAGATAGGTATATTATTTTTGTAATTAAGATTGTATACTTTTGAAAAGAGATTATTCTTTTGTAAAGGCATGTGTAACTTTTAAAGCACATTTCATGTAGGTTAGTCATTTATAATGTCTAGAGGGTTCTTAAAAGATTGTAAAAAGATAGTTGTCCTTAAATTTTGACATGAATAACCATCATGCCATGTGAAAGGTCTATACAAAGAGGTATTACATATTTTAAAAAGAGAGGGGGAGTTCTTAGAGCCAAAATTACTTTGTAAACTTGGAGAAAGTAGTACAAGGAAGGAATTCTACAATTTTTTTCCAATATTTGTCTACGTTTTTGCTATCATGGTTACTTTCTTAATTATATTATTTGATATTCAGATTTGAATTGTTTTTATGGATCCAAGATGTGCACATATTTATGTAGAGTTATCAATTTTTGCTTATGCTAGGTTGATTTAAAGATCTTAGGTTCATTTCATTCTCTTTACTTTTATTGAAGATGTGAAAAAATTATTTTCTTATGGAAGTAAACCTTTAAAGTGAACCTAATTTCTTATTTTCATTACCTTTCCTTAGAAATTTGCCTGATATATAGTAGGATTTATGCCTATGGAATTTCATGTTATATATTGTTTTAGTACATGTCTTGATGAAATTTAAGCTCTATCATAATGTCTGGATTGAAGATTAGAAACACCTTCTTTTTACCCTACCCTCCCTTTTGCTTCTTTTTTGTCTAATCATTGTAGTTTAAATTTTCATCATAAATATTCATGTTAGATTAGGGATAGACTTTAGGTTTTAGACATCATTAATTGGATTTAGTTTAGATTAATTTCATCTTCACAAAGTTTTATGACCACGATTGCTCCCAATGACCATTTACATGTTCATTTTGTGAAACAATCATTTAGCTTGGCCATTACTCCACCATAGATCTTAGGAAGATCATAACCAACAACTCATGCAATGAATTCTTTGAATCCATAAATGAGATGTGTTTCTAAAACACTTTATGAACCTTCTAATATATTTAGGTACATCAACAATATCCTTCATCCTATGATGCACCATTAGGAATATCCTTGTTCATTTTTTGGATAACATCTAAATCAAGGTCATCTATACCATACAATTTATTTAGATCTTGAGATACTACTACCACATTCACAAACCACTCAGAAACTTAGTTAACTCCCAAGTAAATATTTTGAATATAGATGTTGTGGAATGATTTAATAATGTATAATTTTTTCTCCATAATTCACTAATACTCGATCTAGTTGGAGTCTTCTTGTTTAGGAAATTTATGTTGTTGAGGGAATCCAATTCATATATTAATTGATTAATACCAATTTCTTTGGCCAAATTAACACCATAGAGGATAACTAATGCTTCTTCCTAGTGATTATATTAGATGCCCATGTTGCTATCATAAGCTACCATAGTCTCCTAGTTTTCATAGCTAAGGATCTAACCTCCTCCAAAGACACCCAAGTTTCCTTTAGAAACTCCATCAAAGTTAAACTTAACCCGAAATTGGGAAGGAACATACCATTTAACCTTGTTTATAACCTTAGATATAGAATTCACCACTATCTTTTGATGCCTCTAAGTGTATCACATGTGCTCTTAGTGTTTAAAAAATACTTCTCATTTTATAATTCTGGGAAGTCAGAGCATGAATAGTAGGTTTTGGTAATCTAGTTACTTGTGGTGAAATAAAGGTAGAGAAAATTAAACTGTTCCACAAATTTATATTGATTGTTGGTTGGGAGCCACCATGGTCTTTAATCTTTATGAATTTTAAAGTGTCTATGCTAATCTTAGTGAGTTATGATCCAAGTTCTACACTAAAGCTAATCTAGATGAATATTTATAATGAAATCTAAACTAAAGTGATTTGATCAAAAAAAGAAGTAAAAGGAAGGGTAGGGTAGAAATAAAGTATGTGATTGATGATCATTACCTTAAACATCATGACAAATTTTTAATTTCAACTGAACATGCATTTAGCTAGTATATAATGTAAAGTAACAAAATCTCAAATCACATCATATACCAAGTAGTTATCTAAGGAAAACATTGAAGAATACAAGTATGAACTAGATTTATTTTAAAGGTTTGCTGTTATATTCAAATATCATTTTCACATACTAATACAGAGAAAATAAAATGAAACAAAGTCTAAGAACTTTCAACTAATATATATTTAGCATAAATTAACAACCCTATATCAAAGATACACATTTAGAATTCATGAAAACCATTCAAATTCAAGGCTTAGAACAAGTAATTGAGAGAGAAACCAAGTAAAAATTGATACAAACAAACTTGGATAAACTTTTAATTATTCCTTGCTTATATTAATTGCTTAGAAGTATACATGTTTTATATCAAAACTCCCCCTCTTTAAAAAATGGTAATATTGCCTTTTATATAAGACTCATGTTGTATATTGGTCAATCATAAGACTACACATGTACATAGATAAGGATAGTTGTCCTTCTTCATAGTTTTATAAATACACTTCTCTTTCCAAAATGGATTGACCTATAGGCAAATATGCTAACAAACTAGCATATGCCTTTACAAAATAATATTCCACATTGAAATATCATAATGTTTTACATAAAATGGAATATTAATTAATTGGTAGGCCTTGGGATAAAGAGATCCTTTATTTCTCTTGGAGAATCTCCATAGCTCTTTGGTGTTGCTTGCTAACAAACTCCAAATCAACAACTAGATTTAAGAGATAGACATATTCTTGATCAACCAAGTTATTAAAGTCCCTATTATTTCTTGTCATAACCTCCTTAATGTTCTTGGCTTCTAAAATCTTCTCCTCAATAGTGAATATCATGCCTAAGACTCAAATGTTATCACTTTTAGATTGGCCTTGGATTTTTCTTCTCACTTCCTCCATCACCAAAGTGACTCTGCATTTTTACTCTTCATCATCAATGATGCCTAGGGTGTTGGAATTTTTAGGATTGGATAGCATGGTGTTAAGGAGTTTTTTTACTATACATATCATCTCCTCATCATCCCTTAGGAGTCTATCTAAGCTCTTTGACCAAACATTTAAACTTTGGATCTTATCAACAACTATCCCCAATATTGCATTCAATTGGGCCAGGATAATGGTTTTGAAGCTAAGAATCTACCTTTAATTATTATATTGATAAGATCCATTATTTTATCCTTTTCATCCTACCACTAGGTCACCAATCCTTTAGCTATTTCACTCTATTGGGTCAATGCATCTTACCTTAACTTTAATGACTTCAAAGAATCAAACATGTCAAAGAAAGATGCCTCAAACATCTTGATTATTACCTCTAAGATTGATAAGATAACTCATGTTTCTAGATTCTCATTTTCCTTTTCCAAGTTATGTATCTTTTGACTCATGCCCCTGATACCTAATTTGATCTAAGCTAAATGAGATTCATCCAGTCCTTTTATGTCCTCCTTATGGATAGGATGCTCACCAAGCTTCTAACCTCTAATGGGGGTTAGACCAACAAAGGGATAAACTCTTTTAAAGGTGAATTAATCACCTCCAACCATGGTCCTCTTGGTCATCACCCTCTCCAATCCTATTGTTTATAGATTGAGATGCACATTGGTTGATGACTCTATGATCTTAAGAGGCTCAGGAGTCTCCACCTGTGTGACTTGAAGCTCTTAGAGTGTCAATTTATGTGCCATTTGATCTTAATATATAAATTATTCTTCTCTCTTCCTCCTCCATCAAATCCAATATCCATGGCTTGACTTCCTCATGGGCATTAATGTGAATTATTTATGTTAAGTCCTAAGAATGGGATAAAGTAGGAATATTTTGCATTTTTACATAAAAAAACCTTTCAAGGATAATGGGTCCATGAATGGGGTATTCATCACTAAATAAGTTGACCTCACTCATGAGGTGAGTGAAGGTTAACTTAGTCTTCTTTTCCCCAACTAGGACCAATGCTAATTTTTCTTTCTTTTTGTGTGGGGGTGCTATTGGAACTAAAACAACTTCCTTCCCTCTATCTTGTTTTTCCTCCTCAACTTGAGCTTGGGGTTCTTCAATTTTCTCCTCTTCATCTTATGACCCATATGATTTAGCAAGCACCCTAAGTGCATCTTCTACTATCTCATTAGGTTCTAATATAATCATATGCATGAACTCTATAGGAGACTATGGTCTTTTAGGTGGGGTTGAATATGATCCTTCCCTAGGTCTCTCCTCTAGTTTATCTTTACCAAGCCCTTATGTAACATGTGTTTAAGATTTTTTCATGCTAACTTGTGGTTTTTTTATAGGGGGCCTTGAGAATGGTTTGAAAAAAAATGATATTTTAGGGGACCCATTTACCATATCTCACCTAGTGGGTTAACATTTCCCCTATCTAACCTTGGCTCAATCTTGATGTTATGCCTTTTTAATTTGGCTAATACCTCTAGGAAACTAGAGGCCTTGATGTAGAATGGGTCATGGGTGTGAGGCTAGTGCTCATATACCTTGTTTATGGTTTTAGACTTTAGATTCTGGAGACTATCTCATTAGGGTCCCATTGCCTCAAATCATCTTTCTATAGGGTGAATGAGTCCTTGTGTCTAGAAATAACATTTACATGTTCCCAATTTTTTAACATAGTTCTACTAATTTTAAAAGGAAAGGGATGAGGATGGACTTTCATTTTCTCCTCAAAAAACCCATCTATACCATGAAAAATTTGCTAAGCCACTTCTTATTATACTAGCTTGGTTGGCATATAGATGGGTAACTTAAAGGGCTATGTCAAAGTCCCTTCTATCCTTATTACTGTGCAGTTAGGGTAGAACTATATATTCCTTATTAATTCCACATATTTATTAACAAAGGGGATGACCCTGACCATGGGGATTCTTGTCATGGCCTCCACTAGAGATGGATAAACACAATCACAAATGAACTGCATGTTGTGTCTATATTTGAATATGTGAAGTTTGGATTAATGATGGGAGATAGTAAGTCTCCCATCAGGTGACTAATTCTTTATATTTGGGATATTGGTTATGGATAATAATGCATAAAGTAGGTAATACATCATGTAAAAGTGTTTACTTATTTTCTTCTTGATGGTTATGAATTGTGACTTCAAATGGATATTGATCATCTCACCCAATAAGGGAATGAGTCCCTTCTCAACCATTAAGTAAAAATAGGGCACCCAAACTTTGTCAATATGTTTGATGGAGGGGGATCTATATAACCTATTCAATAAGGTCATAATTATTATAATCCCTTCCTTGAATTAGATAGTTGGTATTTTTCCTATGGGGTCTTGGACTACTTGGTTCCTGGTAAGTAACCATGGGGTTAGGATTATGTTTAGATTATTCTCTCTACTTTTAAAATGTTGAAAAGTTTATCTAGGGCTAACATAGTTTATAGTAGCTCTCAAAAGCTAGAGGGGAAATGTATACTATTTTATTAAAACTTCACTCATGCACTATCCAATAATTCTCAATTTTATAATCAATAAAAAGAGGAGAAAGGTTATTGATGTAGTGTAATACCTTAGGCTTGGTGGCAACATAATGGAGGCTAGTCATCTAGATATCAACTAGGTTAATGTATTTACACAAGATGGTTGCATTATTCTATTATTCCCTCATAAGGGCTTACATCTCCTTAATAGTCCAAAAGAGTTTAAACCAAATTATATTCCCATTGTTCAATGTTGTAGTATCTAGGTCCATGTCTTTAAAAAATCTCCCCTCATTGTCTGAGGTCAAGTATAAATAAATTTCATCCTTTTGTTGTTATTTTTGAGTTGTCATGGTTGTGTAAGTTACTACTACTTACTAGTGAATTGAAAGTAGCCTCTAGTTCAATTCACTCTTGCTCAAATTACAATCAAGCTCTTTTTGGTTTGAATGTGACTAATCTGAGTTTGAATTGGGGATTTTATAGATGATAGGAATTTCTAAAGATTTATTGGAAATGGTAATTCAAACTTAGGATCATTCATTTATCATATTTGATTAAGACCTAGGCCTTTATACCTTTATCTTTTTTATCACACAAAATTTTAATTTTATCATTTTTTGCTTATGTGCCACCCATGTGGCATCCCTTAGGTAACTTTCATGGAATTTTACATAAATGCCTTGAGGGACTAGCCATTATATTTTGAAAATATAAATTTTCCTTCACACTATTGGATCCTTGTTCATAGATCAATACAGACCATTGATCATGATCACAGGGCTTGAGGATAATAGGCTTCTTTATGTTGAGCCCTGGAGTTGTGCCACTTGGTAATTTTGAAGGCCCCTTGGGCCCTACATTTTATGTAGTGAAGTGTGCTTATCACATGTTGATCTAGTGGTCACCTTGGGTTTTATTGAATAGTCTCTGACAGTTGTACTCTATCCAGTCATCCTTTCATGAGAAAGCATAGACTATTGATCTTAATCTAGGTGGATGCACATAATTGGTCTAATGGATCAAATTCCTTGGATTCATTGGCTATTTTTTCTATGTTTGATCAATCTCCATGATGAAGCAAGGATGTTGACCCTAAAAATGGGTGAGAACTTTAATTAGTGTCACAATAAATGAAGGGACTTAGGATTAAATATTTTAGGCTAAGGTTTAATTTTTGTTTAATAAACACATCATAAACTTTAGGATAAAGTATTTTAGCCTAATTTTTTTGAATACGTATAAAAGGGCCGTAGGTTAAATAGGTTAGGATAAGGCTTATGTTGTGTTAATAAACACAACATATACTTTAGGCTAAAACATTTATTCTAAGTTCTTAGAATATGCCTAAAGGGGCCAAATAATAAAAAGACCAAATGTTAAGTTTTAACCTAAGGTTTCATCACATCAATAAACATGATTAAACCTTAGGTTAAAATCTTTTAAAGCTTCATGTCACATGGACCTCTTGAAATAAGACTTAATATAAGTCTATATCCTAAGGTTTATTATATCTAAATAAACACAATTGGAACCTTGGGAAATAGACTTAGACTAATTCCATGTCTACAAATATTGAGGCCATAAATTCATTTTATCATTTAAAGTTCAAAGATTCTAATTATTTGAATGTCTCTCGAGGGGTCCCATTGATTTGAAAAGCAAGACATAATATTTTAGAAATATTTTGAAGTATATCCTTATGTCTAAGAAAAATATTTGATTAGCTTAAATTTGATGGTCTTGAAAATGTCAATGATGGCCTCACAGATGTCAAATGACAGTCAAAATAATGTCAGTTTTAAGTTATTGGATCATTGGGTTGATGGGCTTAAAGTTGACAACCTCACAAACATCAATGATGTCTTTAGGGATGTCAAATGATAGTCTTGAGAATGTCAAATTTAAGCTCATGAAGTCCTTTGGTCCATAGATCTTGGATTTGATATGTTCTATTGAATCATCCTTCATGATGAAGTGGGAGTCATTGATTAAGATTTGGGGAGATGCATGCCATTAGTTCTTGCAACCATTAAGGAGATAAAATTAACTTGGGACCATGTCATAAAAAATAAATTAAGATAAAAATCCTAAACTTATAAGCATAGTAAAATAAGTCCTTTTGAATGTTATGGTCATACCCTAAAGTATTAGTCTAAGGTTTATTACATTTAAATAAATTTAATGAACCTTAGGATAAAAACTTAGGTTAATTCTAAATGTTAATGTGTGAGACTCCTTTGTTATCAAGATTGAATGTGAGAGTGCCACGTGGTAACTCCACAAGGTTCCCTAATATTTTGAATTTTCATTACAACGTTCACTCTATTTGATCATTTCTATACAAGTATTTGTGGACTGTTGATCTTGATTTGAATGCTTTCATCTGATTGGCTTAAGTTTGTATAGTAAAAGGGGATCCATTTAAACTCAAGGATAATATTGCATTATTTGATCAATGGTCCCATTAAAGCATAAAACATCGATTATGATCCTAGTGATCTTACAATATTGGTCCATCAGATTAATCTTCATGATGAAGCAAGAGCCATTAGATCTGTAAAGAAGTAATGTGTTTAAGCTAAGACACGGGTTAACATAGGAGCTTAGGCTTAAGGATTTAAGACTAAGGTCTTGTTTATGTTGATAAATATGAACAAGGCCTTAGGGTTAAGACTTTAGGCTAAACATATAACAAACGGGACCATGATAAAATAAAAGACCTTACAAACATAAACATTAGGCCATGCTAAAACATAAGGAATGGATGGGGAAAATAAAAGGGGACCAAGAATGATTTTTAAGCTAAGGTTTGGTTACATTGAAAAACATGGCCAAGTCTTGGCATAAAAATTAGGTTTAAGTCCATAGTTGATTTAAAACATTCCTACCAAATCTATTCCCACCAAAATTTGAATTTGAACCAAGGGTTTAAACTAGGATTTGTTGAAAGAGGGTTTCAAGACATGATTCCAAATGTGAGATCTTACAGACCAAAGGCTAGAAAAAGCTTGAATAAAGCTGATCTATGAGAATCCTAGCATAATACATTGAAGGGATAAAACATAAAAGTCTATTGTTAGCAACATTAGGTAAGGTTAAAGCAAAACCATGAACAAATGGGTTAATTTCATCAAGTGTGGATGATCTTTATATTTTAGTAAAGTGCAAATTATCAATTTTTCAGTGTGGAGGTTCAAAGTAATCACAAGGTTCCTTATTTTTCATAAATGGGGGTATTTTGACCTCAAAAAATGGCAACTTCTAGGGGAAACATAGCAATATGTTAGAACTTAGAGAATCTAGTTTAGACAAATAAATAGGTCATTCATTATACTTAATCAATGCCATTATCAAGATCAGCCCATGGTTGAAACAAACCTCACACATGTAAAAGTAGGATCAAACATCAATACATATCCATGTTGTGTTTGTGATTTGATTCCACTAACTATTTTCCATGGGATTCAGGGGACAACTTTTGGGTTTCATACTTTTAATCATTAACACTAACTTGGAACATGTTTAGATATTCATTAAAAACCATGCTTATAATTCAAGGAAGGCTTGGGCATTGCTCTACTACCAACTGGGCATCCATAGCCCTAATAGAGATGAATTTAACTCTAATAATTTCCTTTTTCTCCTACCATCCATGTATCCATATCCCTGGTGGAGATTACCAGAATCAGCTTTGCTTGAAAAGCTTTTGCTTTTGCAATAAGTTCTTGTTTTTTGTATTTTGGGGTCTTTAGGCTTTCAACAAAGGTTGGGAACTAGGGTATTCATGTTTAACAATTTGGTAAAGTGTTTGATCCTTAGATAATCACCTATGGGTGAAAAATTTATCCCAATCAAGGATGTTTTTTAAGTGCAAGCATGACTATATCTTAATGGATTGAGATTTCATTCTACATGTGTAATTCCTCTTAAAACCAAGTTTGGGTCAAGATAAAGCTTAAGGTCTCATGGGATGGTTAACCTATCCATAGGTATTTACTAGTTTCTTAAAATCATAACATCAAGCTCCTATCTCAAATACATGGTCAACATATGTATGGGGCTCATACTAGCATTTAGACATTTCTAGAGTTTCAAGCAAACTAAGGAACTTTAAGCTGAGGGCTAACCAAAAGGACTTAATAGAATCAAGGGAAAAATCAATAAGAAAAAAACACACAATAAAAAGTAGCAAATCAAGAAACAAAAGGGAATCAAACAAATATATATATATATATATATATATATATATATATATATATATATGTTTATGTACAAATAAGGGATAAGAAGGAAAAATTTGAAGGAAATTAACTAGCCTACCTACACTAACTCTAGTTATCTTACAGGTTTACTCTATGGAGACCCCAAGAGGAGTAGCAGAGAGGTAATGTTTGAGATACTATCCATTGGTGGGTAGTGTGAACTTTGATCCTTGTAGATCTTTGAGTCTGAAGGTGTTATCTCCAAGTGTATCTATAATCTGATAGGGGCCAATCCATAGAGGTATGAACTTGTCATGTTTTCCCTCAGGCTTAGATGTTTTATCCTAAATAAGAACCAAGTCTCCTTGTCTGAACTCCTTGATCTTTGATCTCTTTTCAAACCACCTCTTTACTATAGTTTAGTATCTACTAAATTTATCAAAAGTTTTTTCTCATTCATCTTCCATCTAAATAATGTCTAATAGCCTTGAGTTTGTAAATTCTTGGTCTTCCTCCATATACTCTTGCATAAAATTGTAGGTTGGAAGCTTGACTGTGATATAGAATATAGTTT
This sequence comes from Torreya grandis, assembly GCA_037957365.1. Taxonomy (NCBI): domain Eukaryota; kingdom Viridiplantae; phylum Streptophyta; class Pinopsida; order Cupressales; family Taxaceae; genus Torreya; species Torreya grandis. The sequence goes on along the minus strand of JARHVA010001217.1, from coordinate 1,565,028 downwards.
CCTAGACATATAATAGTAAGAAGGGGGATGATTTGAGACCCTACTTGACTCTTATTCTATCTATCCCAAGGTCATACTTAAGAAGCTTATACCATGTTCTAAGTTTGTTTGTAGAAGACTTCTTAATGGCTTTCATCAAGTTCTTGTTCATTGATTTGAATACTCCATTACCTTGAGGGTAATGATTAGATGAAAACTTGAGAATAATGTTTTTTTCATATGCCCACTCTATCATTTATATGGATGTGAATTTTGACCCATTATCACATACCAAAGAGACTGGAGTCCCAAACCTGGGGCATATGTTTTCTTCTAAAAACTTGATCACTTCTTTTATTCTACATTGCTTGGTGGTGACTGCTTTAGTCCACCTAGTGTAATAATCAGTAGTTTTTAGAATATACTTATGACCTTTTGATGAGTTATGGTTTATTAGCCCTAAAAAGTCTAATTCCCAATGGGTAAAGGGTTTGTCAATCATGACTAGTTGTAAAGGCATTGCTACTTTTGTCTCTTTAGTGTTGAATATCTAACATGAATAACATTCTCTTACATGTTTATGAGAATATTTAAAGATGTTAGGCCAATAGTAGCCAAACTTTAAGATCGTGTGCACTATTTTTCTCCTAGATGGATGCCCACTTCCCAATTCTCATGGAAAGTGCTCATTACCTTAGTAGCTTCTTCTTTGGAAACACATCTTAGGTATACACCTTCAAAGTTATTTTAGTATAGGGCTCTATTTTTTATGAGATAGTGTGTTGCCTTGAGATTTAAAGCTATTTTATGTTCCTTAGTTATCTCTACAAGATAAGTGTCATTAATTATTAAGTAAACAATAAAGTCATACCATTCATTATCTTGGAAGCTTTACTGATCAACTTACATGATACTTAACTTAGGGCTGGTATTGGAAATAATTTGAATTAAACCTTGACACCTTACTAGTTTTCCAATATTTATTTTGATGTCATATTCTTAGAGGATATACATCCCCTTACCTCTTCACTCTCCAAGTTCACATTGGTTTAGCATTAGCTTAGTGGTTGGGTCTAGTAGAATGATTTGCACTTTGTTCCTAAGAATGTAGTGCCTAAATTTATTGATAGCTTTAACTAATGAAAAGTCTTGTTTATCAATTAAAGGGTAATTTAACTCAAAATTATTCAAATTAGTGCTCATAAAATCAATTGGATGGTTAGATCCTTTTATTTTGAGTTAAAACAGTAGTAATAGTATGATCAAAGGAGAAAGAGTAGAGGTAAAAATCCTTTGAAAAGTCAAAACTTATCAAGAATGGATCTTGGATTCTTGAAATTTTTATGTCCACCAAGGCCTTTTTTGACTCTTCATTCCATGAGACTTTATCATCCTTCTTCATCATATCATTCAATGGTTTGACAATCTATGCAAAGCTAGAAAAGAACTTTCTCACAAAGTTTATTTTACCAAAAAATAATTTCAATTCTTTTTTACTATTAGGAGGCTCTATCTTGGATATGTCTTCTACTCTTTTAGGATCTATGGAAATTCAATCCTTAGTGATAACATGGCCTAACAATTTACCTTCAGTAACATAAAAAAATTTCTTCTTAGGGTTAAGGGAGATCCCATACCTTTTGCACCTTTCAAATACTTGTTGTAGATGCATGAAAATGTCTTCCCTATTCTTAGAGAAAATAGTTAGATCATCCATGTAAATTATGATGCACTTACCAATTAGGCCTTGAAGGCATGGTCTTGGCCCTTTGAAAAGTGGATCTTATGTTTATCATCCCAAAAGGCATTTTCTTGTATGTAAAAGTGCCCCATTTATTTGTGAAAGTTGTCTTAATTTTGTATTCCTTGTCCACCAACACCTAGTTGTACCCTAAAAAACCATAAATAAAAGACATCATGGCTTAACCTAAAATAATTTATATTACTTGGTCAAGAGAGGGAAGAGTATAATTATCCTTTTCATATGCTTTATTCAGATTTACAAAGTCAATACACAGTCTAATTTCACCATTTTTATTTCCAAATAGAACCAAATTAGTCACCCAAGTAGAGTGCCTAATGGTAAATATAATTATAGCATCTAGAAATCTTTTAACTTCTTTGAAGATCATGGGTTTCAAGACAAGGTTCATAGGTCTTTACTTCTACTTGAAGGGTTTACAATTTTATTTGAGAGGTATAGTATGGGTGATGACTCTTGGATCAAAGATCTTTAAGTCATTATAATACCAAGCTATGACATCTTTGTAATTTACCAACCTCTCTTTAGCTTTCTTATTCTCAATATTAGTGTAGGCCTTTCCAATGTTAACTAGCTAAGGTCAATCTTGAGGCCTAAGATCAACTACATTGTAGTCCTTTCCACTTACTTTAGGAATATAATAAGCTTCATCTAACTTTTCTTGATCAAACAACCTTTCCAAGGCAATCATCCCTTAGGGGATTTTGTTTTCATTAAGTTTAATGACTTTACCATCAAACTTGCCTTCTTTAAATGCATTTTCATCAGCCACATCAATTATTTAAGCTTCAAATGCTCTTAAACTAGTCATGAAGTTACGTATTTGTTGGTCATCACTAAAGACCTATAGATGGTTCACATTATCTTAGATAGAAAGACAAGGCATGAGTTCAATACTAAATTTTTGGGAATCTTGGTTAGGCATGAGATTAGTTGTAGTAGAGGTAGGTTCATCAATAACTTTATTTTCTTCCCTAGGGATAGAAATAATATTGAAGGAATCAAAAGATCACACTAGATCCTATACTCTAAATTTGTACCTCTTGAGGTATGACAACTTGCACTAATACTTGCTTCTTACTTGGTTTACTACTAGTTATGAATCACCATAGAATACTAGATCATTGACCTTATTTTTTATGTCAAATTACAAACCTAAGATGAGGGCTTCATAGTCTACAAGGTTATTTGTGCAAGGAAATTAGAGTCTATAAGAAGCATGATATTTCTTACCAACATGGTCAGTTACAACAATGTCTACTCCAGATCCATCTTAACACCTAGGCCCATCAAAATGCAACTTCCATAACCCAAGCACAATAGGAGAAGGTTTAAGATCACACACCTTGGTAGTCTCTAGTGTGAAAAATCCTAAATCATAATCAATTATTTTGATCCTTTTATTGATAGCATTATACTCAGTAATCCTATGTTTCATCCTTGGCTCTCTCTCAACTCTAATCTATTTGGGAACTCCTTTCTAAGGTAGCCATAGGTGTGGATAATCTATCGACATATATATGTTTAGAGCCTTGGTCCATTCTCTACTCAAAAGTAGTCCATAGGTATCAGGGATATCCACTACTTAAATATATATAAATTGTTTGAGCCTTGGCTCAGAAGCTAATTTCATGTGGTCATTTAACAATTCTCCAACCACCTTGAGCTTAGACTTATCTAATTGGGTGACAACCCTATTAAACTTAATGGGGGTTAAACCAAGTTGATTATAAACACCTACATGCATGATATTTGTAGAGGCACTAGAATCCAAAAAATAGTTATGCAAGTTTTTACCAAATATTCTGATTGTAAGTAATAAGGGCAGGGACTCTATTTTATATTTATACATAGCTAAATTTACATTATCAGTCTTGGTCATCTTGTTAGGCTTTTTTGACAAGGATTCTAATAATAGATCTCTTTATTCTTTGATTTGTGTTAATTCATGCAAGGTAATATTAGCTTTGATTTTCTTCATGTCCTCTACAATGTTATAACCAATCCTATTGGAAAAATTAGAAGCATCAACACTAGGCTTAGGATTAATTCCCTTTAGAGGCTCTAGATTATTATTTAAAGTAGTATCTGAAGGAGTACCAAAGTTGTTTAGAGGAGTAGAAGTAGCCAAAGGCTACCTTTGTTCTTTGTTGCTTAAAGGGTATGTCTTCTTCAAGAACTACTGCAAGGCATGAACTTCTTTAGGAACATCATCAAGTTCATTGTCTTCTTGGAAGGAGAAATCAAACATTTCCACCATGAAGGTCTGGTCAGTAGGCTTGGATCCTGAGGTACCTTCACTATTATATTTGTTATTCACTACCTCAAAAGTGTCCAACTCTTATTGATATGCCTCAAAAGCTTTAAAAAATTTAATGCAATCAATCTCACCATGCTTAGTAGTACAATGGACCCTATAATAATCAGGTAAAATAATATTAATAAGATTAATATCCATAGTATTCTTTTCATAAGATGGCTCATTTTTCTTATTATTTTGGAAACTATCATTATTAAACCTATTATTGGGTCTATTGAATCTTTGGAAAGAGACGTTTCTCCAGTATTACCAACTTGTTTTTGTAGCTGAAGGAAATAAATGCTTAGTTTTTGGACCATTTTTAGAATGGACTCATTTTCACTTTTGGGGGTTTACAAATTATGGACTTGGTTTCTATTGGCACCAGTGTCTGGTACCAAGATCCATTGATCAGTTGCATTAAACCCATTATTAAAAGGGTGGTTTAAGAACCCCAAATTCTAGTTAAGAGTAGCATGTCTTAGAGGCAATTATTTTAGATTTGGGAGGTGGTTGAGAGTAGGCACATTTTGGTTATTATTGGGAAAGACATTAAAGGTAGGCATATTTGGGTTGATATTGGGAACAAAATAGGCCATCTGATCTTGAGGTTGCATTTGGTCATTAATAATCATATCCTCAACATAAGTTAAAGCTAGAGTGTTCATTGGACCTACAACCCTCTTTATGAATATTGAGGTCATGAGATCATGAGAATATTTGTAGATTTCTAAGGCCAATGCTTGATCAGGTTTATAAGGGTCAATGGTTCTATTGTACATCTTTTGGAACCTAGCATTCAAATCTCTTATAGGTTCATTGGCATCTTATTTCATGGTGGTGAATTTTTGGTAAAAGACATAGGGGCTAATTATTTTGCTAAATTGGTCAATAAAGATGTTATTAAACTCATCCCAAGTGGTGATGAAATCATTAGGTAGGTTTAGGAACCACTTATATGTAGCATCTTCAAGTGTAAAAGGTAATAACCTACATGTTATATATTCATGAATTACATTTAATAATCTCAATGCAACCTTAAATGATTTAACATGTTCTTCTATTGGTACAATACCATTAAGACTAAAAGTTGGCAAATACTTGTTAGGATTGTGAGGAAGATCATGAATTTCATCTTATACATTGATAGGAGAAATTACCAACAAAGCCATACCTTGATGAAGGTTGAATGTAGGAGTACCTTAGAGTGGTAAAGTTGGCAAATACTTTAAATGCCTATATCTACCTTTATCTCATTTGGCTCTCCTATGGACTTTGAACTCAATTAAAGGCTTTCTTGTCTCTAAATGTGATCTTGTCTAAATTATTGGCAATTTTAGCTTGAGAAATTTAGACCCTATTTGAGATACGACGTGTTAAACCAACCTTTACAAAGAATAGGACTCAGATCCACACATTAAGCTAATTTTGTAAAGATATATGTGTAAAACAAAAAAAAATCAAATTTTAACTAAGTTATCTCAAATATGTGTCTAATTATGTAAATATGGTTAACCTTTACAATTCCAAACTCAAATGAACCTAGATCTATGAAAGAAACACCAATATTTGATCAAAACAAGATATTCTAACCTCAAATACTATGGACTCTCAAATCTTAAGCTATCTTCAGTATAATTAAGCATCTATCCTCAATATATTTGATCTTTGTCTAAAAGAAGCAAAAAGATGGGTCAAAGACCACAAAGATCAATGATCTTTATGCTTTTGAGTGAAAAAGATGCAAAAGTTCAAAGATAACACCAATCTTAGATCAAAACACACCAAAATTAATAGAGATTCAATAAATTCATGCCCTCCTTCTAGCACCAGTAGAGCTCATCCTATTTATGCCTCTAACTGTATCATATTTGCACTTAGTGTTTAAAGAACACTTCTCATTATAGAATTTTGGGAATTCAAAGCATGAGTAGCAAGTTTTGGTAATCTAGTTTCCTATGGTGAAATAGAGGTAGAGTAAATTAAATTGTTCCATAAATAGATATTGATTGGTGGTTGAGATCCACCATGGTCTTTAATCTTTGTGAATTTTAAAGTATCTATGCTAATCTTAGTGATTTATAATCCAAGTTCTACACTAAAGCTAATCTAGATGAATATTTAAAATGAGATCTCAACTAAAGTGATTTGATCAAAAAAATTAAAAGGAAGGGTAGGGTAGAAATAAAGTATGTGATTGTTTATCCTTGCCTTAAACAACATGAAAAAGTTTTAATTTCAACTGAACAAGCATTTAACCAGTATATAATGTAAAGTAACAAAAGCTCAAATCACATCATATACCAGGCAGATATCTAAGGAAAACATGAAATAATAAAAGTATGAACTATATTTTCTTTAAAGTTTTATAGTTGCATTAAAATAACATTTTCACATATTAGTATAGATTAAATAAAATGAAACAAAGTCTAAGAACATTCAACTAATCTAGCCTCAACACAGATTAGCAACCCTGTATCAAATATACACATTCAAAATTCATGAAAACCATTCAAATTCAAGAGTTAGAATAATAATTTGAGAGAGAAACTAGGTAATAATTGATACAAACAAACTTGGACAAACTTTTAAGTATTCCTTGATTATATTAATTGCTCATAAGTATACAAGTTTTGGCTCAAAACTCCCTCTCTTTACAAAATGGTAATACTACCTTTTATAGAAGACTTAGGTAGTATATTGATCAATCATAATATTACATATGTACAAAGATAAGGATAGTTTTTCTTATTCACAATTCTAAGAAAAAACTCCTCTTTCCAAAATGGATTGACCTATAGGTAAATATGCTAACAAACTAGCATATGCCTTTACAAAAGAATATTCCACGTTTAAATATCACAATGTTTTACATAAAATGAAATATTAATTAATTAGTGGGCCCTAAGATGAATGGCTCCCTTGTTTCTCTTGGATAATCTACATAGCTCTTTGTTAGTTCTCATTGATAAGATCCAAATCAATAGCTGGCTTTAAGAGTCAGACATCTTCTTGATCAGCCAAGTCATTAAAGTGTTGATAATTTTTTTCCATAACATCCTTAATGTTCCTAGCTTCTGTAATCTTCTCCTCAATAATGAAGATCATGCCTAGGACTCAATTGTTATCACTTCCATATTGGCCTTGGCTTTTGATTCTCACTTCTTGCATCACCAAAGTGGATATGTGCTTGTACTCTTTGTCATCAATGATGCCTAGGTTGTTGGACTTTGTAGGATTAGCTAGCATAGTTCCAAGGAATTATTTGATTCTAGTTATCAACTCATCATCATCCCTTAGGATTCTATCTAAGCTCTTTGACCAAGTATTTAAACTTTAGATATTATCAACACCTATCCCTAATATTTCATTCAAGTGGATTAGGACAATGGTTTTGAAGCTAGGAATCCTTACCTTAGTTAGTATATTGATAAGATCCCTTATTTTATCCTTTGCATCTTACCACTAGGCCACCAATCCTTTGTCTATTTCACTCTATTGGTTTAATGCATCCTATCTTAGCTTTATTGATATAATGAGTCAAACATGTCAAAGAAAGATGCCTTAAACATCTTGATTATTGCCTCTAGGAATAATAATACAACTCATGTCTCTAGATTCTCCTTTTCCTTTTCTAGGTCATTTATCTTTTGATTCATGCCCTTGATACCTACTTTGACCTAAGTTAAATGAGCCTCAACCAGTCCTATGTCCTCCTCATGGATAGGATGCTCACCAAGCTTCTAACCTCTAATGGGGGTTATACCAACAAAGGGCTCAACTCTTTGAAATTTGAATTCCTTACCTCCAAAAATGGCCCTCTTAGTTGTCACCCTTTCCAATCCTATTATTTCTAGATTGAACTACACACTAGTTGATGACTTTGTGATCTTAAGAGGCTTAGGATTCTCCTCTTGTGTGCTACTTGATGCTCTTGAAGTGTCCATTTGTGTGTCATTTAATCCTTCTATGGCAACTATTCTTCTCTCTTCCTCCTCCTTCATCAAATCCAATATCCATAGCTTGACTTCCTCATCAACATCAATGTGAATTGTTTGTGTTAAGTCCCAACAATGGGATAAAGTGGCAATCTTCTACATTCTTTCACAAATAAACCATTCAGGTATAGTGGGTCCATGAATTGGTATTCATCACTAAACAAGTTGACCTCACTCATGGGGTGGGTGAAGGTCAACTTGGGCTTCTTTCCCCCAACTAGGACCAATGCCAATTTTGCTTTCCTTTTGTGTGGGGGTGTTATTGGAACTAGGTCTAAAGAAACTTCCTTCCCTCTATCTTGATCTACCTCCTTAGCTTGATCTTAGGGCTCTTCAATTTATTCTTCATCTTCTAACCCATATGCTTAGCAAGCACCCTAAGTGCATCTTCTACTATCTCATCAAGTTTCAATGTAATCATATCTAGAAACTCTATAAGAGACTCTAGTCTTTCAGGTGGGTTGAAGATGATCCTTCCCCAAGTCTCTCCTCTAGTTTGTCTTTACCAGGCCCTTGTGTAACATATGTGTCAGGCTATTTCATGCTAACTTATGGCTATTTTTGAGGGTGCCTTGAGGATGTTCCAAGTAATAAATGATATTATAGGGGACCCATTTTCCATATCTCACCTGGTGGCTTTCCATCTCCCCTAGCCAACCTAGACTCAAGTTTTATGTTATGCCTTTTCAATCTGGCTAATACCTATGGGAACCCAGAGGACTTGATGTAGAATGGGTCATGGACACTAATTTGATTTTCATATACCTTGTTTATGGTTTTGGACTTTATATGCTTTGAGACCATCCTATTAGGGTCCCATTGCCTCAAATCATCTTTTTGTAGGGTGAATGAGTCCCTATGTTTGGTACTAACATTTACATATTACCAATTTTTTAACACAATTCTAATTATTTTCAAAGTAAATGGATGAGGGAGTCCTTTCCTTTTTTCTTTTGAAAATCCCTCTATACCATGAAAAATTTGGCAATCCACTTCTTGTTCTGCTAGCTTGTTTGGCACATAGATGTGTAACCTTAAGGGCTATGTCAAAGTCCTTTCTATCCTTATTATTACATAATTAGGGTAGAACCATATATCCTCTATCAATTCCACATTTTTATTAACCAAGGGGCTAACCATGCCCATGGGGATTCCTTTGATGGCCTCCACTAGAGCTAGATAAACACAATCATAAATGAACTACATATTATATTTGTATTTGATTATGTGAGGTTTGAATTAATGATGGGAGATAATAGGTGTCCCATTAGGTGACCAATTCTTTATATTTTGGATCTTGTTTATGGTTAATAAGGCATCAAGTAAGTAGGAAATCATGTAAATGTGTTTTCTATTTTCTTCTTTAATGGCTGTGAATTGTGACTTCAAACAGATATTGATCATCTTACCCAATGGGGCAGTGAGTCTTTTCTCAACTATGAAGTAAACAAATGGCACCTAGAGTTTGTCAATATGTGTGGTGGAGGGGGATCCACATAACCTATTCAATAAAGTCATAATTAATCTAATCCCTTCCTTGAATTAGATAATTGATATTTTATCTATGGGGTCCTAGACTACTTGGTTCCCAATAAGTAGCCATGGGGCTAGTATTGTGTTTAGATTATGCTCTCCAGTCCACTTTTTAATGTTTTTAAAGTCTATCTAGGGATTACATAGTTTATATTAGCTCTCAGATTCTAAAGGGGAAATGTATTCTACTTTCTTAAAACTTTGTTCATGCACTATCCAATCATTCTCAATTTTACAATCAATAAAAGAGGAGCAATGACATTGATGTAGTGTAATACCTCAATCTTGGTCATAAGATAATGGAGGCTAGTCATTTTGGTAGTGATTAGGTCATTGTATCTGCATAGGATGGTTGTATTCTTATATTCTTCCCTCATAAGGGCTTGCATCTCCTCAATGGTCCAAAAGAGTTTAGACCAATTCCTATTCCCATTGTTCAATGTTTGAGTATCTAATTATGTGTCATTAAAAACTCTCCCCTCATTACCTAAGTTAAATTATGACTCGGTTTCATCCCTTTGTTGTTATCTATGAGTTACCATGGTTGTGGAAGTTTTTACTACTTACCAATGAATTACAATTATTTTATGGTTCAATTCTCTCTTTCTCATATTTCAATTAAACTCTTCTTGGTTTGAATGTGACTAATCTGAGTTCAAATTGGGGCTTTTATGGATGCTATGGTTTTTTAAATATTTAATGGTGATGGTAATTAAGACTTGGGCTCATTCATGTCTTGTATTTTATTGAGACCAAGGCCTTTATACCTTTGCCTTTTCAATCACACAAAATCTTCAATTTTATCATTTTTTGCTTATGTGGCACCCATGTGGCATCCCTTTGGTAACTTTCATGGAATTTTTCATAAATTTCTCAAGGGACTAGCTATTTTCTTTTGAAAATACAACTTTTCCTTCATGTCATTGTATCCTTGTTCATGGATTAATACAAACCATTGATCATGATCATAGGGATCAAGGATAATTGGTTGCTTTATGTTGAGCCCTAGGGTTATTCCACTTGGCACCTCCATGAGCCTCCTAGGCCTTTCATTCTATGAAGTGAACACATTCGCACCATGTTTCAATCCCATAGGTATACTAGGTTTCATTAAATAGTCTCCAATAATTTTGCTCTATCTGATCATCCTCTCATGAGCAAGCATAAACCATTGATCTTAATCTAGGTGGATGCATGTAATTGGTTTGATAGATCAAATGTTTTAGATTTATTGGGTCTTTCTACTCCATCCGATCAATCTCTGTAATGAAGTGAAAGTTGTTGACCCTACAAAAGGGTGAGAACTTTAATTAGTGTCATGATAAAATAAGGGACTTAGGCTTAAACACTTTAGGCTAAGGTTTAATTTGTGTTTAATAAAAATGTCATAAACTTTAGGATAAAGTATTTTATCCTAAGTTTTTGGAATACATATAAAAGGACACTGGGTTAAATAGGTTAGGCTAAGTTTTATGTTACATTAATAAACACAACAAATACTTTAGGCTAAAAAATATGTTAAGTTCTTAGAATACGCCTAAAGGGGCCAAATAATAAAATGACCAAATGTTAGGTTTTAGCCTAGGGTTTCATTGCTTTAATAAACATGATGAAACCTTAGGTTAAAATATTTTAAAGCTTATTTGTATGTCACATGGACCTCTTGAAATAAGACTTAACTAGCCTAAGGTTTATTTCATCTAAATAAATGCAATTATAACCTTGGGAAAAAGACTTAGACTAAGTCCATGTCTACAAATATTGAGGCCATAAATTCATTTTATCATTTGAATTTCAAATATTGTAAGTGTTTGAACATATTTCAAGGGGTTCCATTGATTTACAAAGAAAGTCATAAGCTTTTAGAAACATTTTGAAGTATATCCTTATGTCTAAGCAAAATATTTGATTAGATTAAATTGGACGGTCTCATAGACATCAATGATAGCCTTATGGATGTCAAATGACAGTCACAAGAATGTCAATTTTAAATTAGTGGATCATTAGGTTGATGGGCTTAAATTTGATAGCCTCAAGACATCAATGATGGCCTCACAGAGGTCAATAATGATCATGAGAACATCAATTTTAAGCTCATGAAGTCCTTTGGTTCATAGATCTTTGATTTGATACGCTCTATTGGATCATCCTTTGTGATGAAGTGGGAGATATTGATTGAGATCTAAGAAAATGTATGCCATCAGTTATTATAACCTTGAGGAAGATCAAGTTAACTCGGTACCATTTAATAAAAAATAAACTAAGACAAAAATCCTAAGCTTATAAGCATAGTAAAATAAGTCCCTTTGAATGTTATGGTCATAAGTTTTAGCATAAGTTTTATTGAATTTAGATAAATCTAATGAACCTTAGGATAAAAACATAGGTTAATTCCAAATGTTAATGTGTAAGGATCCTTTGTTATCAATCTTGAATGCAGGAGTGCCATGTGGTGACTACATGAGGTTCCTAATCTTTTTACTTTTTAGCACCACATTCACTCCATTAGATCATTTTTGTGTGAGTAGACATAGACTATTGATCTTAATCTAGATACTTTCATCTAACTAGCTTAAGCTTTTATAATAAAAATGGATCCATTTAAACTCGATAATGATCTTGCACTATCTGATCATTGGTCCCATTAAATCATGGCTTGTCGATCATGATCTTGGTGATCTTATAGGATTGTTTAAATGGATCAAAACCTTAAGTTCATTGATATTTCTACACTTCATTGGATTAATCTCTATGATGAATTAAGAGCCATTGATTCTATAAATAAGTAATGTGTTTAAGTTAGGACATGGGTTAATATAGGAGCTTATGATTAAGGATTTAAGACTAAGGTCTTATTCAAGTTGATAAATATGAATGGGTCCTTAGGGTTAAGACTTTAGGCTAAGCATATAACAAAAGAGACCATGCTAAAATAAAATACCCTATAAATATAAACATTAGACCATGCTAAAATATAGGGAATGAATGGGGAAAATAAAAGGGGACCAAGCATGATTGTTAAACTAAGGCTTGGTTGTGTTGAAAAACATGACCAAACCTTAGCATAAAAATTAGGTTTAAGTCCATAGTTGATTTAAAACATTCTCTCCAAATCTGTTACTACCAAAATTTGAATTTTAACTGAGGGTTTAAAGTAGGGTTTGTTGAAAGAGGGTTTCAGGACATGATCTCAAATGTGAGATTTTGTAGACCAAAGGCTAGTAAAAGCCTAAATAGAGATAATATATGAGAATCCTAGCATGATCCATTGAAAGAAGATCCATGAAGCCTACAACTTAAGACATGAAAGTCAACTTTTAGCAACATTAGGCAAGGTTAATTCAAAACCATGAACAAATGGGCTAATTTCATCAAGCGTGGATGATCTTCATATTCTAGTAAAGTGTAGATTATCAATTTTTTAGTGTTAAGGTTCAAAGTAATCACAAGGGTCATTATTTTTCAAAAATGGGGGTATGTTAACGTCAACACTATCTTAATTTCATTACTAATATTCTAGTTCCTAGTTATGTAATCCTCTTTAACTGATAAGTCCTTATTCTTAGTTGGTTTTTTGCACTTGAATTTTTCCAATAGGAGGTCCATGATACTATTAGCAACCCTATGATAGGATATTCTATTTTTTATAAAAATCCTCTCATTTATCTCCTTCTATATCCCTAAGGTGAAATAAGGGAGTGTCTATATTCATAAAATTTGAAGGGCCTTGTTATGAAAAGGAGATTTCCAAGAGAGCCTAAGATCTAATAGATGAGCTAGTTGGGTCATTGAAGTTGAACTAGAAGGATACCCCAGACTCTAAAGGAGAATGTACACTCAATCAAACTATGATTCATCAAATCATGATCTACTTCACATAATGCACATCTATTAACTATAATCAAACCTCTCTTTTACAGGTTATCCAAAATGAATATCTTGCATAGCTAGCCAAAATTAAATATTAATTTTAAGAATGATAAATTTATCCCATACCTTATCCTAAATAATTCCTTCATGATTAGAATTGATCATACTGATATAACCTAATTTCACTTGATAGTCACCATCAAAGGAGTTAGTCCACACTAATCAATCTCCATTTTATAAACAAGTAATGGTATCCCCTCTAATAAAAATATTCAAATATGAGAGAGTATAAATATCATTATCTTTTAAACCCTCCATCTCAAATATTTTCCATCTTCTCTCTACCCCTAAAAAATGAATATATTTAACAACTTGATTACCATACTTCCTTTAGAAATATGGTCCTATTTGAAACCAAAAATCAAGAAAATAAATAGGATAATAAAACAACCAGAGATCATCCCAAACTATAACATGGCTACCATTCTTTATCTTCCATTTACATCCTTTGATCAAAGTATACTTACTTTTCACTAGGAATTTCCAAAAGTATGAACCTCTTACAAATTTCTCCTTATAGAGAAAAACAACTTCTATAGATTCCAAATATTTTGCATGAAGTATGATAGTATAGTGATTATTTTATTTGATGAAGTTCTAGCATAACATAGGCACAAGGACCATGTCATGTATTTCAATATTATAAGGACAAATATTTCCAGATTATTAGTCATGTAAAATTTGTCCCAAGTAGCCAAAGGAGGTTTAGTTTTATCTTTAAATCCCATACATAAGAATCTCCATTGAATTTTTTTCAAGCTTATAAAACTCTAGCTTAGGTATTTCAAACATGCACATAAGGTAAACTAGGAATATTTGAATCTTACTCTTGATAAGAATCAATTTTACTACTTGAGATAATATTTTCCATTTCCAACCTTCAATCTTTCTTTGAAATTTTTTTATCAAGGGTTTCTAAACTTTTTGAGACATCACACCATGAAAGAGAGGCACCCCCAAACAAAAAATGGTAGTTAATTCGGTATCCCAATACTCGGGCTATATTGAGTTGTCTAACTTGAGGAGTGTTGAAAAAATATAAAGAGATCTTATTCAAAATTATTTTTTTGATTGGAAGCATGCTCATAGTTGGAAACAATATCATTTAGTTCATATAATTCCCTAATATAATCTTCAAAAAGGATCAAAGTGTCATCAAAAAAAAAAATATGAATAGGAGTATCCCCATTATCAACCCTTAATCTTTTCAATTTTATTTTCCTTAAATCAAAAAAGATAAATATGCTTAGATTTTATGCCATAATGATGAACAAGAAAGGATACATGAACTCTTCTTATCTAATGCCTCTTTTGTTATTAAAAACATTTAGGAACCCCATTGATTAAGCTAAAGAACACAAAATAATAAATAGAATTTATAATCAGTTGTATAACATGAGTATTGGTGCCAAAAATTCCCAAAACATTATCTAAAAATTCCCAATAAAGCCTATCATAGTCTTTGTTGATATCAAGCTTGGAAATGATACCTTCTTGATTAATTTTTTTCACGGAATGAATGGTATTATACACCATGATAATACCATATTTTATTTTCCTAACTTATACAAATCCTCCTTGGTTGATGGATATGAGCTTGTCCAAAATTGGCTAAAGTCTAGATGCAATAATTTTAGTAATGACCTTATAAAAAATGTTTCATAAGCTTATAGTCGAAAGTCCTTAAAATAAAAATCACCAATATTATTTGGGACCAAAACAAGGAATATGTTACTAATTTATCTTAACAACTTTCTTGAGTATAATAATTATTCTATAACTTCTACCAAGTCTAATTTGATTATGTCCCAAAAATTCTAAAAAAAGGTGGTAGGGAAACAATCATGTTTGGACACCTTGTCTTTATCCAAAATAAAAACAATTACTTTGAATTCATCCATAGACATCTTCATGTTTTATTTTTGACTAAGGAATAAAATCTAATATCTTATGCAATTTATAGGAATTCAAATTAGGATTGGCTTCAAAGAGATTCTTGAAATAATGAATAACTTTAGCCTTAATATCTAGTGGGTCCAAGCAAACTTCTCCATTTTCCTTATAAATATTCAAAATATTATTATGGTTTATATTATTTATAGTAGTAATGTGTAAAAATTTAGTGTTTTTATCACCTTCTTTAATCCATGTTGCTCTTGATTTCATTCTTCAAAATTTTTATTCCCTTGCCACAATAATATGATATTCACAAAGAAAAATATGGTCTTTACAAAAGGCTTCCTCATGCAAAACATTTAAAGTAATAGAGTCTTCCCATTTATCTAAATCATCCCTCAAATTCTATTTTTGGAAAAATATACTATGCAATACTAATTTATTCCACTCTCTAATTTTCCACTTGACTATTTTGATATTTTTGACCAAATTGTACATAGTAGTCCCTAAAACATCTACCTCCACCATTCCTTGATTCTATCAACAAGATCAGGATGGATGAACTACATGTTTTCAAACTAAAATGGGGTGATTTTATTTTTTTATTATATCATAAATGTTAAGGATAAGGGGATTGTTGTTAGACCCAATCATGGGAAGGGAATTCAAGAAGATGACCTATTTTAATAGTCAATTTACTGAAACCAAGACTCTATCTAGCCTAATCTAAATAATGTTATCTCTAATCTTTCTATTTTACCAACTGAAGGATGATCCTATAAGTTCTACATCCAAAATCTAATTGAAATAAATAAACTTTTCTAGGTCTTACATACTTTTAGAGTATATTTGATTACCTCCTTTCATCTCCATAAGTAGTAAAAGAGTGTTGAAATCACCAATTACCATCCACATAATACCTTCATAATTTTATTTGAATAGTATAATCTCATCCCGTATCTTTGTTCTCCCAAATGGGTAATTTGGGGCATAAATATTAGATAATATCCAAGTCAAGCTATCTACTTTATTAGAAAACATTATAGCCAAATGATGAGGGCTTTTATACAACATCTCACCTTCCAACTCTTTGTCCTTCCAAAATATGACAATTCCCCTTGAGGCTCTTGAAGAGATAGAACAATCAACTGAAGTATCTTTCCATAAGAAGTTCTTATTAGCCTCAACCTGACTACCACCTGTCTTCATTTCATGAATAGCCATAATGCAAGGACTATTATTTCTTCTTAGGTCTCTAAATTAATGTGTTTATTATTTTTATTCATGCTTATAATGTTTCATATGAGGACCTTCATTTATTTATTATAGGTGGAGTTTTTTTTACCCCTCATGGGTAACATATCTTGCACCCCATCACCCATGTCCTTATCTATGACCTTATTTAATATTTCCTTTTGAGATGGTTTGTGTACCTTCCTCGAAGAGCCCACATCAACCTTCTTTATTGACTTTATCTAACTATATAATGGGTATCAATATCTAATCCATTTCCTAAAAGAGGAAAAATACATTTTTAATTCAAGGTCTGATAAATAATAGGATGTTTATCTTCTGCTAATGTTTCTCCTTCCTTCTCTAAGGAGACTGAAGCACTATTTTTAATTAAACTATGTTACTAAAATTTAAATTAAGTTATGGATATGTCACTAACATAAAGCTATAAGTTTTATTACTTAAATCTTTAGTGCAGATTAATTAAGTTCCAATTATTATTATTTTATTAACCCGAGGGTGGAAGTGGAAACATAATTTTAATTTCAATATGTGAAATGTTATATGATGAGGTATTATAGTTGTCACATGCATGTGTGTATAGATTAATTTTGCACAATAACCATTTTATACTTATGTGTGAGGTTGAATAAGTGAAGATATGATTTAAGTAACAGGCATCATTTTTTTATTATTAAAAAAGGATAATGAAAGGCTCAAGGATCAAATAATATTATTTTCTTGGTTGTATTGAATTGTACTAAATATGATTAGTAGTGTTAATCCACCCACTATGGATTTATTGAAATGACACTTGTAAAATTATCAAAATGAAGTTTTAAAGTAATTAAAAGGGTGATCTTAGTCATGACTTAGTAAAGTGAATAATTCTAGATGATAAATAAGTGGGAATGAGACATCAAACCATTATATACATAGTATAGTCATTAAAAAAATAAATGTTGTTTTTATTAATAGTAAGTACATGGGGAATAAATACATAAATTTATCTCTCTAGTAAAAATACTTATGGGAGACACTTAACCTTTTGAACGGTTTTTCTTAAAGTTGTAATTTATCCCCTACTATAACATTATGAGTTGGACATTTATAAAGGTAACTTTATGTAAATGAAATAGTTTAAATATATAAAGTAGATATTGAACATTTGGTTCTAATAATTTTACCATGTGTTATTACTTTTTGTATCAATTGGTTTTTAAAAATAGTTATTGGTCAATTTTTACAAATTATGTAAACATTAATGACCTGATTAAATTTTGATTATCATTTAGTGAAGGTATTCTAATGAACATATTTATATTTAAATACAGTGCAATTTGAGAGGTTGTTTCACTTGGTGTCAGATATAGGTTTAAGCAATATGGAACTTTGGGTCAGAAATATAATTATTCATTTTTTTATTACTAGGAATTGTGAGGACATGAAGAATAAATGTAATCAATACAATCAATGGTGGTAATGTTGGGAACCAAATAAGAGGGCTAGTTAAGGGTAGAGAAAGAGCCTAGACTAGGAGAAGAGGTAAGAACTAGAATCAATGTTAGAACATATATTATAATCAAGAACATGGACATAATGAAACCCCACCTTCACCACCTCTAATAAATAGTGTTGAATCCTTGGAAAATATCTTGGATGTTTTAGGAACTCTTCAATATATGATTGAAGAATAGGAAAACTATTTGGATAGTAGTTTTAACCATAAAAAAAAACATTTATAAGAACCACCAAGCTAAACACTTTAAATAATAAGAAATATACCATGTCATTTAAGATGGAAAACCATATCTAAGTCAACTTTAAAAAGGTACTCTTTCAAGATACTGTATACACCATAATTTGGTCAAGAATCCACAATTACTATGTGTTTTATTGCTCTTTCATATGAAGGTCTTAGTGATGAATATATCCCTTGTTTTCATGGTCATTTTAGGTATTTTAAGCTTTATTATGTCTTCTTTTCCCTATTTTTTACATCCCTAGTGGTCTTGAGTCACCTCCTCCTAGTCACAGGGGGCCCTAGCTTGTCCTGCCTAGTCTTAAAGCTATTTTTTGGCCGTAGGACACTAACACCCTTATCTAGATAGTATCTTGTGTCCAATTATGGTTCTATTATCCAATGGTAATTTTATCCTATGTTTTGGGTCCTAACTCTACCTCAATCCTTCTCTTAAGTTTTTGTCCGTCTTTTGCATCTTGTCAGAAAGTGAATAAGGTCTTACATTCAAAACAAATTTCCTTTTATATAAATATATTAACAATGCATTTTACATCTATCACTTACAATATCGACACATAATTACAATATCAATCAATAGTACAACTCAATACTTTATATATTACTTAGCTATCACATCTAGACTTGCATGCTTTATCAAAGAAGGGACTAAGTGAAATTAATTGTATAATACTATGTGTTTTTATTATGCATGTTCCCTAAGGGATAACTACATGTGATCTAAGACCCCTATCATTAGGGTTGGTGTAGTAAATGACCAATACAATAATATTTCTTCTCCATGTGATTGTAATATCACAAAACCTAGTTTTGCATTTGATCTAGTTGTTATTTCATGTTAGCAGGCATTCATTAGGGTTCTAAAAGATATTCATTTAAAAAAGTGACACAAGTGAACTTACATAAGTCATATAATCACTGATAGGTCCCTCAAACTCTCCTAATTCTTCCCTAAAAGTTTTAGATAACTCCTCTAAGAAGGACACTAGCCCCATAAATGAAAAATAACACAACATGGCATTATTGTCCTCATAAGGGCACTATTTTTTGAGGCATGATTTTAGCTACAATCATGGAATAAAATATTTAAAACTGATTCACAAGCCTATTTTATCCTCTTGAGTCATTTAATTCATGTTTTTCTCTAGACAAGTACTCTTTCTTTACATCTTTGATATTTTGGGAAAGGCTTGTCAAATCAATTAGTCTTATTTTCATTCTAATTTATTACTATACTCATCCCTTTAACAACCTAGAATTTAAATGCACTAATCCCTAATAGTTAAAACAATTAATGAACCTGACTTACTTTGAATATTGCTTAAAACCCTAGTTTAATTTAGGGTTTACCTTCTTCAATTTTTTTGTACTAAATCAGGGTTACAAACTTCTATTTTTTCTTTATTTTTGGAACAATCTAGCTCATTCAAATTAATCCTATATTAGGTTATAATTAATATAATTTAATTTATTCTTTTATAAAATAACCCTCATAAAACCTTATATCCACATGTTAGGTCCTTATACATCTAAATACCAATAATTAAGGTTTCAAGTACCATAAATTTGTATACACATTGGGTTGAATATTTCTAATAATTACACATATACCTATGTTAGATTACATTATACCTATTATGTTCTTTTTATTCATTATTTACATTATCTTCTTTAGGCAAGTTTAAAATGACATCCAAGAAGCCTCTTACCCCTCAACCAATTGATGAATTTTCAATTTTTTTCTCATAATTATAATAATTAAATGATAAATTTTAAAGATTACACATTATCACATGATAATTATTTCATTTATAATGATGATGATGATGATTATGATGATGGTGACTATTTTTGTAATGATGGATATGAGAATAAAAGTGTTGATGAGGATATACTACATGCATCTTCTTCTCTTTCTTCTCTCTCTTCTCCTACACATTAAAATCAAACTAAAAATATACTATAAAAATAACCTTTTATTAGTAGTGATTTGTTCCAATGTGATCCTAAATTTTAATTTTTATACCTCATTATTGAAATTAAATCAATAGAAGTGCAATACATGAAATGAATTTTTGCATGATTTAAATAACATAAAAAAGAGAAATGCATCTTCTTTGCCCTTATTAGTTAAATTTGAAAAAGTATGTACCGATGATATTATACATTTTACCAATGCACAAACTAAATTAGTCAAAATTATTTTATTGCCTTCTTTTACATTCCAAGCTCAATGCAATGATTCTTTGAAAAATATTGATAATACAAATGTCTCTAACTCTTCTCCTACATGTCATAATATGCCAAATGAAAACATGATTGTTACTTCCTCTACCCTCAACTCCAATATTGAAATTAATAATCATTCATGCACTCCACACATAGATATTGAATAAATGTATTGTATTAAACACACACATGATGATATATTACATAATAGTAAAAATTTAAAATATTCTCTTACTATCTCTCTTATTGAGAATGTGAATGATACTTCTTATACTCTTAATTCTACAAGTGAATTAAACTCTAATTTTGATAAACCTTAGAATAATGATGATTACTATAATTTTAGTGAAAAATACATTGAGTCTAAACCTTATAGTTTTATCTCTACTTCACCTATTTATCATGTTCAAACTAATTCTAGGTCAAATTCTAAAACACACACACACACACACACACACACACACACACACACACACACACACACACACACACACACACACACACACACACACACACACACACACACACACACACACACACACACACTTATTCTTATGTTCATCTTTTACATAACTTACATTCACATGATAATAATCTACCTTATAGTCCATTATCATGTGATACATCTTTGAAAATTAACAAAATAAGAGATACCAAATAATCTCCCTCAACCCCACCTTACTACAGTAGAAATAATTTCTCAACTTAATCTACATGAGGGAGATAACTCATTTACCTCTAAGCAGGTCCAAGTTATCACCCCTACAAAGGTTATAGAGAGCAAACCAAGCCTCCCTAAAAAATATTCCAAATGAAATATACCAGTGGATAAGATAAATTATAAAATTCAAGAGTTAAATGAACCCATTGATTATGATAATATACCTCACAAGTGGTAATATCATTGATGCATGCCATGGGTGATTTACAAAAACAAGCACAACATATCATATTGGAGAGTAAATCATACCACTCTTGTGATGATTCCAATGCCATCCATGGAAATCATATTCTACCTAGAATCTTCACTACGAACTTGTCATGTAACTTTTCAATACCCATGTTACCAAAATTTGATGGACATGAAGAACCATACTTGCACATTTAGGCTTATGGGAAAGCCATGGCATATGTTACCAATAATTTGACTCTAATACAGTTATTACAAAGTCCTTATAAGGGGAGGAACTAAATTAGTTTCATCATGAACTCCCTAGTTGGCCATTACATACATATGATGAGTTACAAGCAATCTTTATCAATCACTACATACATAATAATGGACCTCAAGTCACATATGAGAATTTTCCTTCACTACGCTAGGGAGAGACAAAATAATTAACTAAGTACATTATAAGATGTAAGTCATGTATACATCATTTTATTTACTAGCTAATAGATTTATAGATACAATACATTTTTTCCAAAGGCCTTATTTTTCCTCTTAAGGATAAATTATTATATCATACATCCAAATCATTTTGACATCTATGTAACATAGCTATAACATTAGAGATAAAGTTGGGATTATTTGCTACACATCAAGAGTGGATTTGGATGTAGGTTTCCTAGAGCCACAATCATATAACATGGTATAATAACCTACTCCACTTATTATTAAGAAATAAGTGGAATAAATACAACCAATAAAAATACTTTGCAAGAGAAAAGATCCACTTCACAATACACCTCCCACAATGAGTAGAGCATAGGACACAAATATAAGGGTTATATATTTTTTAAATAGAGATAGGCCCCATGATATCTTTATTACATTATTATATAAGTATATGATCATACTTCCTTCTACTCATCACCATCTTCATGGGATATAAAATAATCCATATTACAATTTTCATAATATAAATGGGCATTCAGATAACTGTTATGCACTCTGAGATTATATTAAATCTCCTAGATCACACTCATATGTGATCAAGTTATCCTAAGATGTTCCCTTTAAGTAACTATTGGTTACTCATCATATGAGCCATGTGGTTTTTAAGACACCTATTTATGAGATATGTCATGCACCAGAGGTTTAATAGAGATGTCAGCCAATTCATAGAGATCATAGCACAAACTTAGTTCACCCATTGATTAAGATATTTGTAAATAATCATAGAGATTATTTGATATTCTTAGTTCACATACATATTAAGATATTTGAAAAAAATCATAGATATCATAGCATAGTCTTAGTTTTCATACAGATTAAGATATTTAGAAACAATCACAGAGATAAGAACACAATCTCAATTTGACCACTGATCAAGATATTTACAAGATATCATAGAAGTTATAACATAGTCTAGTAACCAATAAAGATATTTACAATAGATCATAGAGCTTATAATACATTTTTAGTATGACATCCAATCAAGATCTTTGCTACAAAGTATACACATGTAGCTGCTAGTAGTGTATCACACATAGTACTAGTTCTAGCATCTACCTCTAAAATAACACATCATAAGTAGTATGGTCATTTGTTCACCATGCCATCTAATTTTAGATAGTGCATACCATAGTTACATGATCCACACATAGATATCCTATAAGGCTCCTATAATATCTATATTAACAAATAACATTCCTAGTCTACTATACATGTATACTTAAACATTTATAAATAGATAAATTTCATTACCATTACTTATACACATACCATATTCCAATATCACCATTTAACAAAATAAAAAAATCAAACATGTAAAAATGTACAATGTAACCAAATATATAATAATATACAAAGTGTCCATTTAAAAAAAAACATCCATATATATAACTCAAAACATAGTTTCAATACAAATATTATAAATCACCCAATAATTTAGATGTGACCACTAGGACTAGCCCCCTCATTATCACTCTGTAATACATGCATACTAGAACTCGAGGCCCCACTATCCCTTAAAAACCTTGATTGAGACCTACATCTACTATCTCTCTCTCATAACACACCCAACTTGACCATACACTCTACATAATCTCATTATATATGTATGTAGTCATCTATTATCTAACTACCTACCCTACCTAGACAATTAGGTGTGAGCATTATGCATCTCTATAACTCTCTACATGCCTCATCCCTATCAGTAGTTGCTCACCTATATGTCATAGTAGCTATGGCTACTCGATAAAATAAATGAAAATGGACACCAACATCTTTATCCCTCTCCACTAATCCATCATCAACAACATCATCAAAGATATGATGTGTTAGTACTCAAAGCACATACTCAATGGTAGTCTCACAATACTCATCATCAATTAAACCTACACATACTAACATAATACATCATATACATACCCAAGTAAATAAGTAACTAAGTAATTAGAATATATAAAAAAACAATATAAACCTACCAATAATATCCCTAAGGGTTTCCACATCTAACACATCCTCTATAATGATCCCACCTCTCAAGAATAGAGGTGCCCATATCCTCCACTAGGTTACATAAGCATCATTGCTCCTATATCATCCATATCTATTATATCAATCACCATAACCCTCTATATCTATAAAATTAGAGATAACTCTATATTTAATGGTTTGTGCCTACTACCTAGCCTCACTAGAGCCTGATAACTTCTTAAACACACCAATGGCACCATTGGCACATCCTATGTAACACCAAACTATCATGTCACTCACTCATACTATAACCTCTTGAAAACATTAACCTAATTATCATGTATCCATTAGCTCACTCACACACATCTCAATTGAACATCATTATTAGGCTATCCCTCATATCCCCTATAGGGCCTCTAGATAATGTCTCTAGCCATCAACATGTCAAAAACCTACCGAAATTACATCATGTCCTATTAGGAATGTGGGTTATACCATTCCACCTCTCTAAAAATGCATGATGGTAAACTCAATCAACTCATCAAGGCAATGTCAGTATACTCATGGATATATGCTCATACACCCAATAGTGTAATAGTGTGGAAGACCCAATACCTAGTAAGGGGTCACACTATGTACTAAGGGGTTCCACATCTCCTGAGTAAATTATAAATCATGATAAAAGTGGGATAGCATAGTGTGACCCCATTAGTACATAGTGTTGTGATCGTATATGTCCTATAATATCTCATGCATCATGTATAATATCAATACCTTGCTCCCATCCATAGCCACAAATAAATCCAATAGAATCAATAATAACTTCCACAACTATGGAACATTTGTTGTGACAATCAATGACAATAATATATCATTGTGTCTCCCTACTCAATGAATCCCCACATACATCACAAAAAAATACCTTAAAACCTATTGTATATCTTGATCACAAGTATCCTCCTATATTACTACTCTCTACCCTATAATCCATAACCTCATAATCCTTTACAAATCCTCCAAGATGATAGTCATCTCCCCATTAGTGTCATAATCTTAGTTTTGGCACCTATCGATGGCTAGGTATTAGCCAATTGGAGTTCGTTATTGTTAATATTAGTCATAGGTATGTATATATAGAGTGTTACTCCATCTTTGAGGCCATCATTATCTCTTATTCAAACTAAGCACACTCATATCATTGTAATTAAGCAACATGAGGTCTAATTTGATGAGTCATTATATACACACATAATAATCATAAACCAAGTCTATTTTGGTTGTAGGTTTTGCTTTGGATAAGTTTGTTATGGGATAATTATTATAAGACATTTTTGTGTTTATTAGGATTATTATCCTGAGCCTCATGCAAGCATGGAATATGTAATCATAAAAATCATTAAAGTTTAAATTATCAAGGCCAAAACTAAAAAAATTAATCTAATCATAAATTAGTATGAGGTGATTCTACTATAGTCCATGTTATATATATATATAAGTAAAATAATAAATTCATGACAAAAATTATGTTTTATTATCATTATTTTAATTGACTAAAAGTCAATTTGGGGGAAAAGCTCAATTTAGGGATTTATACATGTCTTTCAACTGCCACTTTCCATTTGTTGGTAATAGATAAATGATAAAAATTCATGGTATCCATGGGAAAGTTGTAGGTGCATGAGAAATATTCTTAGGGATGCCATGTGAATCCATTAGGAGACATGTTTGTGCCTATAAAACTCATAATTATTACTTGCATTTCAAAGAGGAGAATTTGGAAATAAAAGGTTTCTCTTAATAAGATTTTAATGGTGTCATGTAATGAAGGAAGATGGGTGAAAGACTCTAGTTGGTAGTCTAGAGCAATGATTTTAGGCAAATTTCCCTCCTAAATAATGTTGCATTCTAGTTTAAATTGCATTGTGGTAATTTGTAAATGTTTTTGTTGATATATAGGCCTTTATAAGCATGTATAAGCATGCATATATGAGACTTTAACTCAATAAGTATCATGGTTATTTGGGTTATAATTACATAAATTCCATGCCCTACCTAGTAAAAATGAATGGAGGGTGTAATAAATTAATTGACCTTGACTAGACCTGTTAGTTCACTTTATATTTTATTGATGCCATGGGTTTTCTTTTAGAAAATGAAAAGTTATAGCATTGAGTGGAAAAACCTGGAGGGTTTTTCAATCATATTTTATATGCTCTACTCGAATTGGATTTATGTGAGTAATTTTTTCATATTAAAATATGATTTATTATTCTAGTATGGCTAGCAACAAATAGATTTAAAATATGGTAATATGGCCTTGGTGAGTAAATTAGACAAATTCAAAAAATCATGCAAAATTAATTAATATTATTCTATTAATTATACTATGGGTTTTTGTTAACAATATGTATTTTTATAATTTGGGGCTTGACCCCTATATCATTGCCTATAAAATAAAATGTTAATTTTATCTTGTGTTTTCTTATTTTGGCCCTAGTTGGGTGATGTCTATAAAATTTTGGGTTACCGCTTTAAATTTGACCTAGTTGTAACAAAGGTCTTTCTTGTTTGATTTTATTTGGACTCTTATGAAGAGGGAATTGGGTCAATTTAGTCCTCCTAGCTATGTTACATTGGAGATGAATTTGGATAAAAGGTTAAATAAATGAGCAAATGTGTGAGTGAACTTTAAAAGTGTTGGATATTTCATAATATTGGTTTTAAAATCATCTTATGTTTAATATTTTTCCTTATGATTGTATGTGAGTGTTTCCTTTGATTTTGAGATGTACATTCTTATTTTTTCTATAATGGGATGTGAAAATTAGAATTTTTGTAATGAGGTTTTGAGGAGGATTTTGACTTGAACAGGTTATGCATGGTCAATTTAAGTAAGTCAATTATGTCAAGCTTGTGGTCTATGTAAATCTCATTTGGTCAAAATAAAATGGATTTGTAGTCATCTTATTGTTCTCAAAAAATGATTTTAGTTCCAAACTATGCATAACCATTTATAATTGTGGGCTACATTTATGTAAGGAATCATGCAACCGTATGTGGGTGTTAGAATTGTTGGGGTTGCATTAATTATTTTATATGCAATAAAGTTTTAAATAAACTTTAATAATATGTATAGTCATTTTTAATGCATATAAAATTATACTATGTGATTAATACATATTGAGGGGTAAGTCCTTTCTTAATTTTATCATGTCAGCATGATTGTTTTTTGAATTATTAGAATCAGAAGTGTGTGGAATTTAGTTTGAATTTTGTCAATTTGTTTGATTGTTTTAACTTGTGTCTATAATCATATTAATTAGATGGTTGATAAACATGGGATGAATTTTATTTTATTTTTATATTTGATGTGGTCTAGGTTGGAAAATCAATCTGAAGAACAACCTTCAATAAATACCTAAACCTTTTGTTGATGACTAGTAAGAGTTAGGACATATTATTTTATCAAATGAGAAATATCAACAACACTCAGATTAGTTATTCCTAACTTTATTCACTTTTGGTGGTACCATTTCTAGAAGAAACTTGTAGCAAAAACTATATTTTTTGGGTTATACTGGCTACAAGCTATCCTCAAAAGATTCTTAGTTTTTTTAGTATTCATCTCATTTTCTAAAAACTAAAACCTATAATAGATTCTCCCTAGAAAAAATTGTTCCTTGTTTGGCCTATTAATTACAAAGGCACTTGGAATTGTCTTGATCTAATTAAACAAAGTTAGAGTGTTTTTGTTATTTTATTCTTGGCATGATTTTGGTTTGTAAGAATAAAATGTTGAAAGAACATTTGCCTTATTAGGATCCTTATAGTATGAGAGTTGGAATGAAAGAATAAATCATTGCATGTCAATATTATGAATATTATGTCAGTCAATTATAAATTTATAAAATGTTATCCTTTTATGTGAGTACTTCTAGTAAAAAGTGTTCATTACTAGCTGCATCTAAATTTAATAAATAAGTGGTATAAGAGGATTGTACTACATTAAATGTTGAGTATGTAAGTAAGGATTTAGTTGGAATAAATTTGTTTACTAATTATTCTTGTAAATTATTTTTATATCATAACCTTGATATATGTTTAATGATTCATAAAATATGAATTATCATATTATAGTTTTAAATTTTATGGAAAACTATTTAGTATGAATACGGTGATTTGTCAGCTATAAGCTAACTTGTATTGAATTGATTTTTAGTGTAGGAAAAGACATCCTAATTTACTCTCCTTTTTCAAAATGATCTCATCTAGATGATGTACTTGTGTTAGATTGGATGAAGTGCTATGGTTTCTACTATATATTTTTTATATAGATGTAAACTCTATAATATGGAGTTATTATTGTTGTACATAGTGATATTATGCATACCTTATGTATTAATTGTTTATCTTATAAAAATCCTTTGTATAGTATAGAGTACTATATGAAATATGTCAAGAGTTTGTAATTCATACTCTATTGGGTGTTCTTGAGAATTTTGTGTAAATCTAATGTTGTAGGTTGGCTATTATGCTCTTATAATTGTTGTATATAATGGATTTGCCATTAATGCGTGAATTACCAATAGTATTCATTATATTATTATGTGGGGTATGAGGATGGTTGATTTCTTGTAGACTTGTGTCAAATTTTGGACCTTTAGTTTTATGGGTACCTTTCAATTTAGCTCGATGTTTCCACCATAGCATTTGTTTAAATTTGTAAAAAATGGTCTAATGAACATTGTGATTAATTTATTATTGTTTTATCAATTCTAGTTTTTATTGAGTGGTAGCATGTAATATAGGATCTACTTAGTTAGTTACTATAAAAAAATTAGAATGCTACTCTATCTTAGGAAGAGTAATATTTCCTGAATGGTTGCTCCTCCATCAAAGAGCAGAAGCAACCTACAGTAAATAGTTTCATCTTAAAGCATAACACCTATAACTACATCTTATAGCACAACACATGTAGCTACATCTTGCAATAAAAAATAGATTATGAGAGGAGAGAATATAAAGGCCAAAATAAATTCAATTTTTTAATGTTAGTTAAAATATATTATCTTGAGCATGACGAATCATATTTCTCTTTAATAAACCTTTAAGGTTGTTCTAGATTTTATTTTGGGATGTCTCCTAAAAAAATGTATGTGGGTTTATTGGGTTAATTTCACTTTGTATCATAACTTATTTTTTGATGTTTTTTTGTGAAATTCTCACTGCATATTGCAACTAAACTTTGTCTTTCTAGTAGAAAACATGTTACCTAATTGTGATTGGAATGAGAAGCATTATGATAGGTAATCCTAAGGTGTCAAATGATGCTAGCTTACTTTGGAACCCTTTAGGATATTAAATATTTATTGACCATAATATGTTGATCTCCATTACCTTAGCTAAAGTTATCCCTTTCCAAAAGTTAGTTTATGTTAAGTTGGACTTCGCTTGACTACAAGTTGAATTGTAAGGGTGGGTCAATATGAGTCAATGTGATAAAATTCCACTATTGGAATTGAGAATGAATACTCAATATCTGTTAGTGATTTTCATGAGTAGGTCACCATAATATTCTTAAGAAATTAATTAATTGAATGGATTATGGGTGTGACTTATTCCTAAAAGGTTGTTTGAGGAGAAAGCAGTTGATTTACTTGAGTAAATCAATTAGTTTTGAATCTTCACTAGAAGGATATCAGCTTGAGCTTTTCATTTCTAGGAAAAAATGGTTTTGGTAACCATTATTAGTCCTATGATGGGACTTCTATAACTTCTCATTCATTGATCTGATTATCCTAATTTAAATTATTAAAAAGAGCTCAAATTTTTAAATTTTTAAATTGGTATGACACTCTTATGATGAATGGTTTTAAGTTGAGTAAATTATCTCAACAAGTTTAACCTACTCTTAGTTGATCAATGCTATTCTAAGGCAAATATACCCTTGGAAAGCAATGTAATTAAAGACTAAATGCATAAAATTATTAAGAAATCCCTATAATTTAATGCTAGAATTTTTATAAATACTTATAAAATAAGATACTACTATTATTGTTGATGTACATTGGGTAATTAAAAGGTAATTTATTTTAAAAGAATAATTCATTATTGATTTTATGAAGTTATTTTTTTAATAGCTATGGCAAGTAGTTGTATATTTTGCTTAGCTTTATGTGTCACTATAAGTGACTAGTTATAATTATGCAAAATTTTAAAAATCACTATGACCAGTGCTTGGGTAGCATTGTTTGGTCCAAGTGGTGGACTTGTAATCAAGACTAGGAAGGTTTTGTTAGCTAAAATATTGATATGGTTGTTTGATTGCAACCATCATGTAGCTCAAAAGTGAATAAGTACTATTTTATATGATATTTAGGTGATTGAATCTATGAATTTCAACTAAAATTAATGATTGTTGGAAGCTTTAATTTCCACAGTAGTAATTAAACTTCACCCTGAGGCTTGGATGAATCCACCCTTCCTAAGGCCACATTACATAGAATAACCAACACTAGTCAGCCATTGGCGTGTTTGGACAGGCCAATTAAGGGACTGGTAATAAAATCTTGACATTAAAAGCAAAAGTATGAATGTTTGGTGTTTAATGATCGCTTGGATAGATGAGTCCTCATAATATACTTGAGGTATGACATTATTGGGAGGATCAAGGGTGTGACTTAGGCCTTGAACACCAAGTGGGGGTGAATGTGACTAACTTGTTTGGGTAAGTTAGAAATTTTTGGGGATTTCTTATTATTAACAGGTATTGTGAGCCATCTAATCTATGAGGCATGAAAATTATTGGTAACTTTTTGAATTCCATGGATATATATTAATGGGATTTAATGAAATACACCTTTCCTTGAAAAAAAAGTGATAATAAACTCAAGATCCCTAAAACTAAACATATTATGATAAATGATTGATATTTGATGTCACCTAGGATGGCCTTTGAACATCAGGTGGATTGATAAAATTCATGGACCTTGTGATTCACCTATAAGTGTGATTATGTGTTGTGATGTGAAAATACCCTTGGCATAAGTTACCAAAACACCTTAGTTAATTATATGTATCCTATTCCATATGGTTCCTTCATTATATGTAAAACTTTTGTATGTTGTGAAAACCCCTACATCCTTGGTGATTATATTAAACCATGTAAAATTGTAAATTCTTGGTGACATGTGAATGTAGTTAACTATGTAGATTTTCATATTTGTTCCATGTTTTCAACATTGTTGTATGAGTATTTCATATGCATGTCAAGAAATAAGTGTCACATTGTGTTTTTAACATGTTAATATGTGGAGATGTGATGATAAAACCATTTTGTGATGTAACTTTTCCCTCTCAAAATCAACCTCTATTAATTAAAATCTACTAAGGTATAGTGTTATATTTTATGATGTAATCCTACATCATTTCTCTAATAATGAGCATTGATGAAAGTATGAGGTTTATCATAGATAATAACTATATACATAATGATTTAGTCTAGGTAAAAGTTAGGAAGAAGAGTCTCTCATAGGCTGAAAACCCACTTTTCCCCTTTGCTTGAGGTAGCCACCTAATTCATTTGGGTATGTGCACCATGTGTGCCATAAGTTGGGCATGGGATCTCTGTGCATAATGATCAATTTATGGGTTAAGTGTTTCTTTAACCTCCTCGTAGAGTTTATTTTAAAAAAAACCCTTGTGTAAATTCATTAATGTATCCTTGTGAAGCACCAATTGGTTCTATAAGTTGGATTCTTATGAATTATATCAAGCCTATACTTGTTATAATGTAGGCACATATTGACTTGTAAATGAAAGCATGTTATGAATAAGTAATGGATATTTTACTTTGATGAATATTCTATAATGAACATCCTAATTTAAAACATGACTAGAATGTATGATTATGATCAGAAAGAGCAATGTAAAGTCTTGATCAGGAAATTTGAAATGTTGTTAAATGCTACCAAAAAATAAGTGCAGGATGATGGTGGGTTTGGGATCCCCTTAACCATCATGTGAGATCAAAAAATTAGTAGAGATCATGTTGAAATCCTTAAGGTATCATGTGAATTATGGGTATGGCCTCTCCAATGTTCAGTGTGTTTGGTATGGGACACTGCACTAACTCATGAATAATAAAAAATTTAGCAATCATAATAGTATGGTTAGTTGAGTGTTGATTTCATTCTGGGATGAATGATAAGCAATTATGCATAAAGCATAATCTAAAATGGTGTAAGGACCATATAACAAGTATGATTACTATAATGGTTTATATTTTATGGTGAAAATTACAAAGTTATTCATGGTACATAGATAAATGTTGTTAAAAATATCACATCCAAACATGGAAAATGCCTCAGATTTAGCTATTTTGTGTTAAATCTGCTATTATCTTAAATTACAGGTTGTTAATTGGGTAGAAACATTTAATTTATTTCAATTTCAATTATGAAATTACTACTTTATTAGACATTATGTCCATTTTATGATGAAAATCTTGACATGAAATTGTATTATTTTCAAAACTCCATTTTAGCTTTTGGAATCTTGCTAAGATTTTATGAGAGAATGTATAAGTTTATGTATGAGTGCTCTAAACATGAACTTTGCTCATATGAGGTTCAAAAGTCAAAAAATTTAAATTATACTTGGTCTTGGATACTTTGATGTGATCCTTTCTCTATTGTTTATGGAAATCTATAAATCTTTATTTAAAAAAGCATAAAATAATGAATCTTTTATTTTAAGAGTTTAGATTTTACATTTAATTATTAAACATTTTATAAACCACTATGTTAAGTAAAATTAGTAGATGGTTGATCATACTCTTAAAAGGAATGGAATATTTATATAGGGATAAGGATCATTAAGTGGTCCTATTGGGAAATTAATTCACCTTTATAGAGCTCAAAGATTATAAATATGAACCCACATAGTGATATGCCTTTAGATATGTGTGTGTGTAGTGTGTGTCTATGTGTGTGTATACACACACACACACATTGTAAAAATGATATTCTTCTCTATAGAACCCTCTAGAGGTATTTACCCTTAGATAAGAGTCCATAGTGATATAAATCTAGTCAATATTTATTCTTTTTGTCATTATTCATCTAGATGGTTCCTCTTTAAAAATGTAAGGATGCAATAATCCCAATTTTATCACCTATCAATGGCTAAGTATTCACCAATTTGAGCTAGTTGTTATTAATATTAGTCATAGGGATGTTTACATAGAATGTTACTCCATCTTTGAGGCCATCATTAACTCTTACTCAAAATGAGCCCACTCATCTCATTGTAAGTAAGCAATATGAGGTCTAATTTGATGAGTCATTATATACACACATATAATATTCATGAACCAAAGCTATTTTGGGTATACGATTTGCTTTGGATAAGTCTATTATGGGATAATTATTCATAAGATAACAAATTCAAATCTATCTACTTTAATAAAGATGAAAAATATTTAGGAATACTTACCATTGGAGACAAACCTGATAAACCTCAATTTCTCCCTTGGACAAGGTACTTAAAAAGAGTTGGTTGTGGTTTGTAAGGATAACAAAGATAAGTCATCTCTAGGCTACATGACTTTTCCTATGAAGACAAAAGACTTCTCCCACAAGACAAGATTATTCTCTCTAAAATAAGTATGAAACCCTAAGAAATGGCTCTTCAAGTAGAATGGTGGATAAACAAATGTGCAAATAAATGATCAACTCTATCTCTCTCTAATTAAAATGGAAAAAATGATGTGTTTATATAGATGGATATAATCTTAAACCTTTATAAAGTTTTAGCTAATAGAATTAGACCAATCAACCTTGTTCTTTAATAAATAAAGTAGTTAGGTCCTAGACTAGGTTAGTTGAGTCTGACCTAATCCCATAACATGCTTATATTTTAAGAATAGGGTCAACCCAAGCTAACATTATTTGGTAAATGTCAAAAAGAGGTTTTGTCTTAGGTAAGGGTTGTTTGAGGTAATGAATTTCTAATAAGAGTATGTAAGGGAGGTGGAAAAGCTTAGGGAAATATATATATGAGAGGTTTATGTTAGTTTCAAGTGGTGATATAGGGGAAAATAATCTTATGAAGCACCAATGGTCTGTCCACCCCTTTCTCAATGCACCCTTTATGGCATGCACTTAGAGAAATTGAGATTCTATAAAGAATTATAAAAGATAAAGCATTAGTAATTCATAAAGTTAAAAAAATATCAAGTGTATACATGGATAAAATATTTCCAAAACATGCCCCCATTGTAAACTCCATATGTTACATACTAAATAAATGTGGATAACATGTTTCCAAAACATGCCCCCATTGAATCTAAAACTATGACAAATGTGGAGAACATGTTTCCAAAACATACCCCCACTAGAATATGAATATGTGAAGTAATGTGGAATTAATGCCTCTATGGCATGCCCCCATTGATATACCCCCCCCTCAGCCTTTTGAGGTGAAGTAAAGTACCAAATGGTACTTACCTTACATCAAAAGGATAAGATAACCATGTAAATTGTGAATGTCCCATGCAACATATAAAAAGAACATGTCTAGGTAGATATATCATTGAAACATGAAGAATTTGATCACAAAAAGACCTAAGATGCTTAATGTAGATCATGGAAATATCTAGATAATAATAGTATAATATCAACAAGAAATCAAGTGCATATATAAAATCACTCAAAAATTAAATCAAGAGACAAAGGTCCAAGGAGAATGTAAACAAGGGGCATGTTTAAATGCTACATAATTGAAGGGACATGACTTAGTCAAATGTCCACAAAGAAAGAAATGACATATATAAATGTTAGAAGACAATAACCAATGACAGTAAAATTTCAAAGAGGTAAATAAAGGTATGGGGGCCAAAAACAATGGAACATATTCAAATTCTCAAATAAGCAAGACAATAGCAAGGATATATAGTCAAGGAAGTGAATATTTGAAAGCATAAGCAACCACCATGAATATATCATACTAGTCTCTGGATATATGTGTTAGAAAAAAATGTTTAATAAATAGCATATCACATACAATAAAAAATATATAAGCATGGATAAAGGCATGTATAAGTATATATATGAACTCAAACATGATAATGTATAATAACCATACAATGACATAACCTAGATGTATCATGATAAAAGAGGTAGATGCCCCCAAGGTCCTAGTGATGTGAATAGAGTAAAAGCCCAACATCCAAAAGTGCATAGATATGTATCTGTGTATGTTTTAATCACACTCATAATATGTGTGAAACACTTGTATATAGGAAATATTGGTATTCCATCTACTAACATAGAACTAACAACATATATGCCAAAGAACTAATAGATTATGCAAATGTTGAACATATTTTTGGTTTTTTGGAGTTTTTTTTACTTTTTAAATATTTTTGGCATATGTGAAAGGAAAATAATATCCTATGATCACATCCAATTAAATGAGACTATGTCTTCTCTTGAATATTATTATATGATTTAGTTTCATAAGTTGAGCATATTTAATGCCCTCTATCTTAAGCTTCCTAAATATTTATTTACCTAGGTTATCTCTTCTAACTAATTATCAATACCAATGCATGTATAACTAACAACTTCCATATTTGTGATCATTAAGCCATGATTTAAATCCAATCTTATTTTCATTTATATGGTATACATACTTGTAGTATACATATACTTGTACATATGCTAAAGAGATTTTATCCTCTTTTTCCTTATATTTGTTGTAATAACATGAACCCAAGCTTAGGATTGTGAAACTATAAATGAATTATAAAATCTAAGTCTTGTACTCTTACTTTACGTTATTCCTTGGTTGGTCTTGTGATACATTCAAAGGACTTGTAGGTGATGATAATGATTAAGGAGTTATATTTCCATTCAGTTGTATATATTTGTAAGCATGAAACAATGACATCTAGAAACCCATTTAATGAAGAATGATTATGCTTATAACTGAGATTAATCTTCTATGAAACCTAAACTTAGCTACATAAGACATATAGAGGACATCCCCTTATGGAAATCAAACCCAGTATGATAAAGAAGTTTTTTATGAGATTCACAACATAATAGAAAGACTTGTCCTTATGCTAAGCTTGTACTTTTAATTTATTATGTGGTTGTAGGTTAGTTCAAATCCATATACCATGTGGTTTCACTTATTTAGAAATAGAATTAAATTCTAGGAAAAGGAATCTAATATTATGTAATGAAGAAATTATTGTTGAGTTGTGGAGCTAAAAGATTCACTGATGAGCTAGATTGAGGTTGTTGAGTTTACACAGTAACCAACATCAGTTACACAGTCGACCAGCATCGGTAGTATCACCGACATCGGTCAGGGGTCGACTGACATCAGTCATCTATAGACCGACATCGACAACTATGCATTTGCATCCGTTTCCAAAATTAGATTTGTTATAATTTTAGGAGAATGGTTGGTTTGCATGTAAAGACTAATTTTAGTCTTGAGTCTATTTTTCTAATTATTATTTGCCTTGGATCCTATTTAAGAGACCCACGGGGCAGTATTGTAATTAAGAGAAAGAGAGAAGAGGGAATAACAACTCGGTTATTGAGTTGATTGTAATTGTGTGAGAGAGAGAAAACCCTTGAGGGAGAATTACTAGACATCTAAGAGGTGTGAAAAGAAAAGAGATTTCTTCATTGTATTTCTTTCTAGAAGAATATAATACAAGATTGTATTGTTTCTCTTATTCTTTGTTATTTCTGATTTCTAGTTACTTATTACTTCTGATTTAATTTCGTGTTTAGTTACTTATACAAAAGTAATCAATTGTATTGTGAGGTCCTAACAGTTGGTATCAGAGCTAGGATCACTAACAAGTGGTATCAAAGCAAGGTTAGTGTTTGTTGATTATAGGTTTACTCTCAAGGGTTTCTGATTGAGTGGGAGCAAAGCAATGGCAAAAGAAAGTAAACTAAGAATGGAGAAATTCAGTGGAAATAATTATCAATTATGGAGGATGCAGATAAAACATTATCTATATCAGAAAGATTTGTACTTACCATTGGGTGGGGTTTCAAGAAAGCCCATAGATATGGAAAATGAAGAATGGAATGTTCTTGATAGAAAGGCTCTTAGAGCTATAAGGCTGAGCCTGGTAGCTTCTATGTTTTCAAACTTATCACAAGCAAAGACAATGGTAGAGCTAATGGATACTTTGGAAAATTTATATGAAAAACCCTCAGCTTTGAATAAGGTATATCTTATGAAGCAATTATTTAATTTACAAATGCAGGAAGGTGGATCTGTATCTAGTCATCTTAATGATTTCTATGGAATTGTAAATCAGTTAAATTCAGTCAAAATAGTTTTTGATGATAAAATTAAGGCTCTCTTATTCTTATGCTCTTTACCTGAAAGCTGGGATAGCTTGGTAATGGCAGTTAGTAATACTGCATCTGCTTCAAATATCTTGAAAGTTGATGATGTTGTTAGTGTAATCTTGAATGAAGAAATTCGTAGGAAAAGCACAAGGGAAACATTAGGTAATGATTTAAGTATTGAAAGTAGGGGAAGGCAAAGAGAGAAGGGAAAGCAAGGGAAATCAAGGTCAAAGATGGGAAGAAGATCCAAATCCAGAAATGGAAGAATAACCTGTTGGAATTGTGGAAAGAAAGGGCATGTAAAGAAAGATTGTTGGTTGAAGGATAACAAATAAAATCAGCATGAAGGTGAGAAAGAAGCAAAATTTTCAAGTATTGTTACACAAGATGCTCTTATATTTTCTTTGGATAATAAAATAGAATCTTGGGTTTTAGATTTTGGTGCCTCTTTCCATGCAACCCCAAATAGAGAATTTTTCAATGATTATGTCCATTGAGACTTGGAAAAGTCTATTTAGGGGATGATGAGCCTTGTCAAATTGTTGGCAAAGGAAAAGTGCAGCTAAAATTGTAGAATGGCAACACATGGGTGCTGAAGAATGTCATGCATGCACCCATCCTAAAGAGGAATCTAATTTCTGTAAGAAAGTTGGGTGATGAGGGTTGCACAGTAACTCTCACAGCTGAATCTTGGAAAGTTTCCAAGGGTACACTTATATTAGTTAGAGGTAAGAGAGTAGGTACACTTTATCTATCTAATTGTATTACTGATTATTCTCCTTCTATTTTATCTCCTTCAAATGTAGATGCAAAGTTGTGGCACTGTAGGCTTGGTCACATGAGTGAGAAGGGAATGGATGTTCTTAAGTCAAAAGGTAAGCTTTCATATTTTAAAAGCATAGATCTAGATTTCTATAAGCATTATATTTTTGGAAAATAGAAGAAAGTGAGGTTTCTCAAAACTAGGTCAACAAAGAAGAAGCACAAGTTGGAGCTTGTTCACACAGACGTGTGGGGACCAGCTTAGGTAGCTTCTATTGGAGGATCACAGTATTATTTTTCTATCATTGATGATGCTACAAGAAAGGTATGGGTTTATTGCATAAGGAGGAAATCTGATGTTTTTGACACATTTAAGAAATGGAAAGCTCTAGTTGAGAATGAAATAGGTTTGAGATTGAAGTGCCTTAGATCTGACAATGGTGGTGAGTACTGCAGCAATAAGTTCAACAGTTACTATTCTCTGAGTGGAATACGCAAGGAAAGGACAGTTCTAAGGACACCTCAAAAAAATGGAGTTGTTGAAAGGATGAATAGAACAATAATGGAGCATGCACAGAGTATGAGGTTGCATGTTGGTTTGCCCTTACAGTTTTGGGTAGAAGCTATAGATACTGTAGTTTACCTGATTAATAGACGACCTTTTACTACACTAGATGGTGGAATTCTAGAAGAGGCGTGGATAGGTAAAAAGGTAGATCTTTTATTTCTCAGAGTTTTTGGTTCTAAAGCTTTTGTGCACATTGATAAAGAAAATAGAAAGAAGTTGGATGCTAAATCTATGCGATGCACTTTCATTGGTTATGGCTTTGGAGATTTTGGATTTCGGTTGTGAAATTTAGAAACTAACAAAATTATTAGAACCCGTTATGTAGTTTTCAATGAGAAGGTGATGTATAGTGATTAGCTCAAGGGGCTAAATAATTTTGAGTAGGGCAATCTTGATTTGGACAAGGTTATGATCCAAAATGAGCTCATGGGTAAAAATCATCACTCACAAGAAAACACAAAAACTGACGTTGGTCAGGTAGAGACTGACA
The DNA here is from genome assembly GCA_037957365.1 of Torreya grandis. Taxonomy (NCBI): domain Eukaryota; kingdom Viridiplantae; phylum Streptophyta; class Pinopsida; order Cupressales; family Taxaceae; genus Torreya; species Torreya grandis. The sequence goes on along the minus strand of JARHVA010001217.1, from coordinate 1,525,835 downwards.
TCGATCAGAAAAAGACCGACGTCAGTCAGGAAATCAATGTCGGTGACTAGGAAGAACTGAGGTTGGTCAAGTGTAGACCAGCATCAGCCAGAGATGACTAGGATTGGTCACTGTCAAAAAGAAACTTGGGCGAATAGCAAGCTATCAATGAGTCTCAAACACCCATAAGGAGGTCTGAAAGGGTAAGTAAACCTCCAATTCATTATTCCCCTTATTTATACAATGTGTTGCTCACTGATGGTGGAGAACCAAAAAGTTTTGATGAGGCAATGTAGGTAGAATCCAGGAAATAGTGGGAGCATGGCATGAATGAGGAAATTGATTCCTTGGATGAGAACCATACGTGGGATTTGGTTAAATTGCCAGCCGGAAAGAAAACACTAAAAAACATATGGGTTTACAGGTTAAAGGAAGGAGAGAATGGACAAATGAGACATAAGGCTAGGTTGGTAGTAAAGGGATTTGTATAGAAACCAGGTATTGATTTTGGTGAAATTTTTTCTCCTGTAGTAAAGATGACTTCTATTTGGACTGTATTGTCTTTAGTTACTATTGAGGATTTGCACCTTGAGCAGCTTGATGTTAAGATAGCATTTCTTCATGGAGATTTGGATGAAGAGATATATATGGATCAACTAGAAGGTTTTGAGGTCAAAGGTAAGGAGAAACTTGTGTGCAGGTTGAAGAAAAGCTTATATGGTCTTAAGTAAGCTCCAAGACAATGGTATTTGAGGTTTGACAAGTTTATGACAGAGCATGGCTTTAGTAAATGTCAATCTGACCATTATGTTTATTTTAAAAGATTGGATAATGGTAATTATATTGTCCTATTATTGTATGTAGAGGATATGCTTATTGCAGGTTCACACATGCAAGAAATTACTGAGCTTAAGGTAAAATTAGCTCACACATTTGCCATGAAGGATTTAGGAGCAGCAAAGAAAATCCTTAGCATGAGTATTAAGAGAGACAGGAAAAATCACAATTTGATTTTGTCTCAAGAGGATTATGTGAATAAGGTGTTGGAGAGGTTAAATATGTAGGATGTAAAACCGGTAAGCACACCTATGGCTAGACAGTTTAAGTTGAGCAAAGAATAGTGTCCTAAATCACATGATGAGGTTGAGTACATGAGCAGAGTTCCATATGCTTCAGTAGTTGGGAGCTTGATGTATGCAATGGTATGTACTAGACCTAAAATTGCCCAAGTAGTAGGAGTTGTCAGTAAGTTTATGGCCAATCCAGGAAAGGAACACTGGAAAGTAGTTCAGTGGATTCTCAGATATCTGAGAGGGACCAGCAGTAGGCATTTATGCTATGGAGGGTCAAACACTTCTCTACATGGGTATGTAGATTTGGCTATGGTAGGTGACTTGGATGGTAAGAGAAGCACCACAAGATATGTGTTCACTGTTGGTGGAATGACAATTAGCTGGATTTCAAAGCTGTAGAAGTTTGTTGCCTTGTCTACTACAGAGGTAGAATACATTGCAGTCATAGAGACTAGCAAGGAAATGATATGGATGACTTGGTTCATGGAAGAGTTTGGAAAGGAGCAAGAGGGTTGCAGATTATACAGTGATAGTCAAAGTGCAATTCATTTGGCAAAGAATTTAGCCTTTCATTTAAGAACCAAACATATACAGCTTAGGTACCACTTCATTAGACATGTATTGAAGGATGGTCAGTTGAAGCTGGAAAAGATCCATACGGATAAGAACCCTATAGATATGTTAACAAAGCCAGTAACAAAGGAGAAGTTGAATCTTCATTCAACTTTTGTTGGTCTTCAAGATTGAACTTGAAGATGGAGAAACAAGCTAGAGGATGTTGTTATATAGGTTCAGGTGAAGTTGTTTATCTCCAAGTGGGAGATTGTTGAGTTGTGGAGCTAAAAGCTTCACTGATGAGCTAGATTGAGGTTAATAAGTTTACACAATAACTAACATCGGTTACATAGTCAATCGGCATCGACAGTATCACCGACATCGGTCAAGCATAGACATAAAACTAATTGACATCCGTCAGGGGTTGGCTGACATCAGTCATCTGTAGACCGACACCGACAACTGTGCGTTTGCATGCATTTCCAGAATTAGATTTGTTCTAATTTTAGGAGAATGGTTGGTTTGCATGTGAAGACTAATTTTAGTCTTGAGTCTATTTTTCTAATTATTATTTGCCTTGGATCTTATTTAAGAGACCCATGGGGTAGTATTATAATTAAGAGAAAGAGAGAAGAGGGAATAACAACTCGGTTATTGAGTTGATTGTAATTGTGAGAGAGAGAGAACTCTTGAGGGAGAATTACTGTACATCTGAGAGGTGTGAGAAGAAAAGAGGTTTCTTCATTGTATTTCCTTATGGAAGAGTATAATACAAGATTGTATTGTTTCTCATATTCTTTGTTGTTTTTGATTTCTAGTTACTTATTACTTCTGGTTTAATTCCATGTTTAGTTGCTTATACAAAAGTAATCAATTGTACTGTGAGGTCCTAACAACTATAATACTGATATTGATTGAGTATAATTTTTCATTATAAATAATATACCAGTTGCTTGTTATGAGTTACGATTATTAGGTATCGATATAGGTAATGAAAATAAAAGATTGGTCATATGACTATTTTAACACCTAGTTGAAAAAATAATTATTGTAAATTATGCATAGGAAGCATGGTTGTTTCCATAATAACCTAAGTTTTTTTTAAGGAGGTAGTTCATAGTTTTAAATGGTATTTTTACTTATGTTTGTATTGTATTCTTTCTCAAAATTTCACAATATCGAAGCTAGTTCTACTAGATGGAGTAAATCGATATGAATAAACGTAAATAATTAGTTTCAATTATGCATATTGTCATTAATACAAAATAAGATATTAAGATAAAAGTATAAAATAACTTGATTTTGTTAGGTGGCTATGATGTCATGAATGTTGTATCTTTTACTCCAGTAATTAATAATATGGTTTTTTTCTTTAAATCCTATTATAGACTGTACAATATTTAATGTTGACTATTTATAATCATTACTTGTACTTATTGGTATTACAAGAGAATCATATGTTGAGATAAAAAGTATAGAATGACTTGATTCTTGTTCTAGCTTAACAAACATATTTGTTATGGAGTTAGATTCTTATTTATGAATGTTTAAATATTTCATTATTGCATGGCAATTTATTACTCTATTTTTTAATCTTTGAATTCTAGATATGTTAGATAATATATTGTACATATATGAGTATACCAGTGGATAACTCATATACACACCCCTTGATATCATTATTAGCATTATTCATTCATAGAGAGTACTGTGTGATTGAAAATGAACCATAATATTAAATATAAATTCTATAATGAATACTTTGGCCAAAGTAATGTTGTATTTGAGATATTATTATTTTACTATACTTATAGTTTACATGTATTATTAATATCATTTAGATAGAGGAATGGATTATATGTTATATTTGATTGTTAAATGTAATGGTGTTAGTGCACACATTAGTTCTAGTTGTTTCTCGATATCCACATTGTTCTTATTTGCCCCTCCATAAAGGGAAGGGAAACTCCTAGAAGGGAGTTATGTGGGAGACCGTTGGTTTTTCGTAAGAGTTAAATAACTTGAATGCTACTCTCCCTCTATTAGTTGATTCAACTAGATGGAATAATGCTCAGGCTATGTGATGGATCATGGATCTATTTTATGTAGCTCATTTTGTATTTTTGTACTTATTGATATATATAGTGGACCTCATACATTATTCTAATTTATTTTGGATGTATATTAAACATATTAGTGGTTGTATATTTATATAAAATTATAAACAGTAATGGTTTTAAATGTATTTAAACTGATTCATGGATTATATCCATATTTACAGTACTTGGTTTACCTTATTACATAGATGATCAGTTCTTTAGCTTAATGATTTATTTAATGCTTAAGTACTAAATTAGTTTTAATTTTCTAGTGAGATGATGTGATTCATGCATATGTTGCATGAGGTTTATTTATTTTTTAGGTATTAAACTAATGGTAGTAATTAATATTAGTAGTAAGGTTAAAAAAATAATGTCTTTATGGGTTAGTACTAATTGGGTATAACATTTTGGTTTCAAAGCTTAAGATTTAGCTCTTAAACATAATGAGTCCACTAAATTAAATCTTATTCTCCCATTTTTTATAAAGGGTAATGATATGAGGTAGATTGGTTGGTGAGGTTCCTTATAATATGAACCCTCAAGCTGATCTTATTCAGCTAGTAAAAGAGTAAGATAAAAAACTTGATCATATTATCATTATTATGAATAAGACATGAGACCATATAGCATCTATTTAACAAGAGGTTCATGGCCCATAAGATCAAAATGAATAGGAATTACCTAAATAACATCTTTATAACTAAGAAGTTCCTTAGGAGCAAAAGCATAAAGAAGTGCACCAAGATGTTAGAATTAAAGTAGCTGAAGAACTAATATGGGACATGAATAAGGTAAACCCACCCAAATTTGATGGAAATATTTTGGGTGATGGAGCTCAATCTTGGCTCACAAATATAGAAAATTACTTTGAGATTTGAAATTACTCTGAGGTCATTAAGGTAGTGTGGGGAGCTTACCAATTAGCTAGAAAAGAAGTAACTTGGTGGGCTAAAAAAAGATTGAAATGAATTTGGATTAAACTACCACTACATGGGATCAATTTATGACTCTTTTTAGAGCATGGTGGTTACTTCAGCTTTAGTTTGACTAGAATTTGACATATTTTTAGAACTTGAGGCAAAGAAACTTTTCAATTAATGAGTATTGGGAGCATTTGACTCAGATCTTGAAATATCTTCCATAGTACTATAAGGATGAACATTTCTATATCAGGATGTTAATTATGGGTTTGAAACCCCAAATTAGTTGTGAGATGGATTTGTATAGACCATCCACTATGGATCAAGTGTTTGAAAATTCTATAAAGTAGGAACAAAAGATGAAATCATTGGTAGAGGTTAGAGAGAAGTATAATAAAAATTTGGGTAGTCTTAAGACAAATTTTAAGAATTAGAACTGGAAACAAAATGGAAATTCTAAGAACTAGTTCAACAGTTAGAATAGAAGGTTTGGTAATACTTCTAGGAATAGGAAACTAGGAGGCAATTTCAAAAAAGGATTTAAAGATTCAAATCAGGCTAAGAGGAAGGGACCTCTAAGAGGATGCTTTACTTGTGGAGGGGATAATTATGCCAAAGATTATCCTTGGTGGAAGATAGATGGAAAGAACATGAAAACTTATTCTTCACAATAGGGAACCTTCAAACAGTGTATCCATGTAGTAGTGAATAATCAATAAGCTAAATTCCAAGCCTCTCACATTGAATTATTAGGTACTCTTTTTGGTCATCTAATTATTATTTTGATTGATAATGAAGCTACTAAATGCTTTATGTCTCCTAGAAAGTTGAGTAAATTATCTAAGAAAGTTTATTATATGGAAAATGCATGGTTAGTATAGTATGTGAATGAGTCCAAATTTAAGGATGATAGATGTCTCATAGAGGCTAAAATCTAGTTACCAAAATTCACCATAGTTTTATATCTTTATGAATCACCACTAAGGTCATATGATGTGATCTTAGAAATGAATTGGCTTTTTGAGCATAAAGTTAAAGTGTATTGAATTTTTTTTAAAGTTTAATGTCTAAATGATTTGGGAAACCAAACTTAAATCTAAGGAAGTCAAAGGGAGTTGAAGCTCAGGAAATTTTTTGTCATTCAATTAAAATGGATTAATGTAAGGTATTCCAAGAATTCCTTGTAAAAATGGAAAAAGTGGCAGAAACCAAGGAACCCACCTTGGAAAATTATCCTTTTCTACAAGAATTTTGGGATGTTTTTCTAGATGAGTTACTAGGGTTACCTCCAAAAAAGGAATTTGATTTCATAATTGATATCATTTCAAGGTCAAAAACATAATATAAGTCACCCTATAGGATGATAACAATAGAGTTAATTGAATTGAAGGCACAACTTCAAGAAATGTTGGCCAAGGGTTTGATTTAGCCAAGTGTTTTGCCATGGGGTGCACCTATAGTTTTCATCAAAAAGAAGGATTTGCTTGTATATTGACTACTTCATGATTAATAAATTAATGATAAAAAATATGTATCCATTGCCTTTAATTGATGATATTTTTAATTAGATACATGGTGATATAGTCTTTTTGAAGGTTGATCTTTGATAAGGATACCATCAATTGAGGATATGAGATTAGGATATTCTGAAAACAAGTTTTAAAACTCACTATGGGCATTACAAGTTCATAGTTTTATATTTTGGGTTAATGAATGCACCAGAAGCATTCATGAACCTAATGAATAATGTGTTCATGAATTATCTTGATCAATTTTGGTTTAGTATTCTTGGATGACATCCTCATCTATTCTAAGAATGAGGAAGAGCACGTTGAGCACTTGTGATTAGTTTTGCAATGGATGTAAAAACACAAGCTTTATGGTAATTTGTCCAAGTGTGATTTATTTTTAAATAGAGTAAAATACTTAGGACACATCATCTTGGTAGAGGGAATTTCACTAGATATAACTAATATTAGGGCCATAATAGATTGGCTAACACCTAAAAATGTGTATGAGGTGTGTAGTTTCATAGGATTAGTAAGGTACTATAGGAAGTTTATACTTAATTTTTCTAAGATAGCTAACCCAATCACCTCTCTTTACTAGGAGTAGTATTTTTTTGGTTAGATAAGTGAAAATAAGCCTTTTAATTTTTGAAACACATACTTTTACACTAATATTATTCATCATGGATCTGAATGGACATTTCTCAATGATAATTGATGCTTCATGTGATATATTATGAGGTGTGCTCATGTAAGATGGCTTAGTTGTGGCCTATAAATCTAGGAAAATAAAAATTTATGAGACAAATTATGTTCTTCATGATTTGTAACTAGCCATTATAGCTCATGCCTAACAAGTTTGGAGGCATTACTTATTGGGTAAACCCTTTAAACTTAAGATTGATAATTTAGGCCTTAAGTATATTTTCACCCAACCTAACCTCAATGCTCATTAGAGGTGGTTGTTAGAGTTTATATTAGATTATGATTTTGATATAAACTACATTAAGGATGGGAAAATAGAGTAGTAAATATGTAATTAAATTACATATATGTTCACATAAAATGATTTTATATCACATAGAATAAGTAAATATGAGAGATCACATAGCAATAATTAATAGTAGAGTAGAATAGTGGATAATATAACAAAGCCACTTTGAGGGGGAAACCTCCACAATAATTCACTAAGATTAGAATACTTAACATGATCATCAAATACTAACCACTACCTCTTATATATAGTCTACTTAGCCATGGTAATTCTATAGGCTGACCTAACTACGAACATAGATAAATGTAATAAGAATATAAAAGAGGTATGTAATCCATAAGTCAGCCACACATATCCCAAGAAACACTAAAAGTTAAGGGCATAACATGCCCCTCCCATTAAAAATAATAGTATCCTCAACATTGAGTCAAATATGGTTGTTTCTACACAAAGGATTCATCTTTCCAAATAGCATATTCATAGGGAAAATTCTTCCATTTGATTAGGTACTCCTTAATCGCTCAAGTTTACAACTACTTAGTGTGCATTTGAAGGATCAACTCAGGATCAAGAATAACTCTTCCTTCCCCACCCAATTCTAGTAACTCAATTTGGGTATCAACTTTGTGTCTAATGACTTTCTTCAGGCATGATACATGAAATACTAGATGTATCTGAGTGGAGGAAGGAAACTCTAACTTGTAGGCCACACTACTAATTTTTTCCAAGATCTGATAAGGCTCATAAGACTTAGGGGATAGCTTGTTATCCTTTTTCTATTACTTCAAGGACATCTACTTATATGGTTGTAAGAAAAAAAACAAATCATCAATGTCAAATTGCCTCTCACTCTTGTATTGATTTGCCTATTGTTTCATGTCATATTAGGCCATGGCTAAATTTTCATGCAAACTAGCAAGGACCTCCTGTTGAGGGTGAATATGTTATTCAACTAAATAAACCTTATGATGGACCTTCAAGGTTGAAGTGATGAATAGAGGGTGGTATCCATATAGTGTCAAAAAAGGAGACATTTTAGAAGAACAATGAATAGAAGTATTATACCACCATTCAGCAAGTGGAAACCAATGAACAAATTTATCCTATTTATCAAAAACAAAACAATGGAGATATCCTTCTAGACATTTGTTAACTACCTCAATTTTTCCATCTGATTTAGGATGATAAGATGGACCATGAGCCAAATAGGTTCCCAAACATGCAAATAACTCAGTCCAAAAATTACTAGTGAAGATGGGATCTCGATCGCTGACAATGAATTTAAGGGTACCATGCAATTTTTGAATTGTATTGAAAAAATTAGAAGCTATTATACTAGAAATAAATGGCTATGATGAATAACAAAAATGAGAATACTTACTAAGATGATCTACCATAACCATGATAACATTTTGACCATTAGATCTCGATAACCTTGTAATGAAATCCATAGACACCTCTTCCAAATGTTGGCTAGGGATGGATAAATGCTACAAAAGACCTAGGGTTTTTTATGGTTTCTCCTTTATTTTTTTGATACATCATACATTAAGCCATATATTTATAGACATCCCCCTTGAGTCATTATCAAAAAAAATCCCACTTGATTCTATGATAGGTTTTTAAAAATATTGAATGACCCCCAATTAGAGTTGCATGAAGTTCTTGAAGGATTTTTTATTTAAGAAGAGAATTCTAAAATAGGTATAATCTAACTTTAAACCATAATGCATCACCCTTCCATGTGAATTTTTCAAATCCACCCAAACCTTGATGAAGATTCTAAATCAAATCATGGGTATCACTATCCTTGTCCCTTTCTGATCATGTTTCCTCTAGCCAAACTACCTGTAGAATGGTTATAGCATATAGCAATGCCTCAAATGATTCATCCTTCCTAGATAGTGCATCTACCACTATATTGTCCTTGTCTTTCTTGTAAACTATTTCAAAAAAATACCCTAACATCTTAGTTACCCATCTCTATTTTTCTTTAGATGATAACCTTTATTCCAAAAAATATTTGAGACTGTCATGATCAGTCTTTACCTAAAAGTGATGACCCATCAAATAAGGCCTCCATTGTTTGACTACATGCAAAATGGCCCTCATTTCCTTCTCATAAATGGGCTTGTGCTGATTTTTACCCTTTAAATTATGACTTTCAAATGTAAGTGGTATTCCTTCATGCATGAGTACAACACCCATACCATACCCAAATGCATCACATTCAACCACAAAAGTCTTTGAAAAATCATGAGAAGCCAACACTGGAGTGGTGCACATCACCAATTTCAATTATTGAAATGCCCTGGTAACTGTATTAGTCCACTAAAAGGAGTCTTTCTTTAACAAAGATGTGAGTGTGGCTACAATGCTACCATAATTTTTGACAAACATGTGATAGTGACCAATTACCCCCAAAAATCCCCTTAGTTACTAGAGTGTCTTAGGAATCAACTAGTCCACAATTGCTTGGATTTTTTTAGGATCCACTTTTACTCTTGTATGTGAAACTAGATGATCTAAATACTCAACCTGACAAGCTCCAAAAGTACATTTGGAAGGTTTGGCATATAACTAATTTTGTTCCAAAATTGAGAGTACTTGTTTCACATGGTGCAAATGGTCTTCCCAATTTTTAATATAAATGAGGATATCATCAAAAAATACTAGAACAAATTTCCTCAAAATTTGCCTAAAAATAGTATTCATCAAAATTTGAAAGGCACATGGTGTATTTGTTAGCCCAAAATCCATAACCAAAAACTCATAATGACCCTCATAAGTCTTTAAAATATTTTTAGGTATGTCTTCATCATGGATCTAGATTCGATGATACCTAGAACATGGATCTAACTTGGTAAAATAAAGAACACCATTTAATTCATCTAGCAAATCATTAATGATAGGAATAAGAAACTTATTTTTGATAGTGTAGTTGTTGAGTTCCTTGTAGTCAGGGCACATCTTCCAAGTGCCATATTTCTTTCACACCATGAAAACTAGTGAATAATATTCACTTTGGCTATGGTGAATGATTCTTACATCTAACATCTCCTATACCATCTTTTTAATTTCATTTTTTTAGAAATAGGGATACTTGTATGGCCTGATGTTAGGTGGTGTACTACCAAGAATAAGTTTGATATAATTATCATGTGTGCATCTAGGTGGAATTCTTTTTGACATGTCACCAAAAACAATTGAATGGGTATCAATCACTTGTTTCAAATCAAGAGGTGTAAATGGTTGTGTTGGATGAACTTCTATGGAAAATAAGTGAGCTATAAATCCTTTATCACCCTTTTGGATATTTTTTATCATTTTATGGGAGCTAACAAGTTATGGAGATTTAGTCCTTAATCCCCTTAGCTTAAATGTCTTTCCCTCTAAATGAAAATGCATGAATAATTCATAGAAATTCACCTCAATAGTTCCCAAAGTGGTGAGCCACTGTACCCCTAGAATAATGTCAACTCCCCCCATGGGAATAACATACATAAGATAATCCAACAAGTAGTCTCCCATGTCTAGCTTAATACTATGGAATTTTCTTGAGTAATTGATAGTACCACCATCTACAATCATGACCTAAAATTTTGGATTAGGATAAATGAAATAGTTTAAGTGAGTAGCCAACTTATTGTTGATGAAGTTGTGTTTGCTCCTAGAACCAATTAGAATAGTGACCTTTTGTTTCTTTAGGAAACCCACCACCTTAAGAGTTTGGGGAGTACTAATACCTAAAAGGTCATGACAAGAAATAGTAGGTTGAGATTCTTCAAATTCCTCCTTAGGACCTTATTCATCCTCCCCAAGTGCCTCATCATCATCATCATCATCCTCATTGGTACCTTTTATGTAAAACAAGTTATTTTTGGCACAATGATGGTCTTTGCTCAATTTGTTATCATAAGCATAACCCAACCCTTTAGATCACTTCTCCTAAATTTGTTGAGGTGTCAATCTGGTGGGTTGAGGATATGATGGTGCTAAAAAGGTGTGATCATGACTAGTAGTGAAGGTTTTCCATTTGACCATCTCTTATTCCTCTACCATGCATGTTCATGGGATAGATTATGATATAGATGTTGGGTTAAACATCTAAACCTCCAATTGGATTCTATCTTTGAGACCACCCAAAAATAGATCAATCAAATTTTACTCATTGATGTCTTCAACACATAAGGATAGATTCTAAAACTGATGAATATAATCCTTCACAATTCCTATTTACCATAGTTTGTATAATTGGTTAAAGTAGTTCTCAAATAAATTATTTTGATAATGAGCCAAAAAATCATTAGTGAAAATAGACCATGTAATAAGAGCACCATTATTTTTATTTTGAGCACACAACTAGTAATACTAAATGAATTGCTCATGTTCTAGATACAGAGATGCCACTATCACCTTCTAAGAACTAGGAGATTGATGTAGATCAAATAAATTCTCAATTTGGGTAATATAATTGAGAGGATACTTACCATAGAACTTACACATGTCCACTTTTGGTAACATTGGTTTCACACTAGAATTAGAGTTGTTATTGTTGAGAAGAGGAAGACCTAAATGATGAAGTGGGGGGGTTTTTACTATAACTAAGATGAAAGAGTAACCAATGAACTAGTGATTTGATTTAATTGATTATGAACCCCATTAATCTCTCTCCACATCCTTAAAACATCAATTTAAACTACAACAAATTCATCATGCCACACTAAGCCCTTTATGTTAGCCTAAAGTTGAGAAATCAATGAATCTAAAGTACCAGATTCCATGTCACCAATAGGAGTCTTAGGAGTTTTTCCCCCCATTTTCATCTTTGTATAGAAGGATTGGCCATATAAAAACCCTAAGAGGGTTTTTATCCTAAAAAAGTGTACCAGGAGATGGTACCATTGTGATCACCTCACCAAAACAAATCCAACTATTACCTTTGTGTACTAGGGTAAAACATTTTGGCACAAAAAAGTGTATCAATGGAATATAACATTGTAATCCTCTCATCCAGATGAATCCAATGACTGTAGTTGTACAAATCAAAAAAAAATTCTAGACTTTTTTTTTAATATTTATTTTCCAAAAAGCATTTTAAACAATATTGTGCTAATAGAAAAAATTAATTCTTCCTAAATTGCAAGTTATGTTTTTTCACTCCTTCCCCTCATAAAAGATGTGCCTCACCAAATCTGAAAAAACAACACCATAGGAAACTTGCCCAGATCAAAGCTTTGATACCACTTGTAATCAAATTACTTAGATGTTCACATATAATGCTTTTATATCTCACAAAATAAGTAAATATGAGAGATCACACAATAATAATTGACAACAGAGCAGAATATTAGATAATATAGAAAATCCACTTCAAGGGGGAAACCTATAAAAAAATGCACTAAGATCATAATAATTAAAATTATCATCAAATACTAACCACTACCTCTTATATATAGTCTACTTAGCCATGGTTATTCCATAGGCTGACCTAACTAAGAACATAGAGAAATGTAATAAGAATATAAAAGAGGTATGTAAGCTAAAAGTTAGCCACACATATCCCAAGAAACTACAAAGGTTAAGGGAATAGTAAAATTCCCTTATCCATCTAAGATACATTGTATCTTTTGCTATAATTAGAATCACCTTCTGAGATCAGGTAGTAAACTCACCTAGTGATGATTTGTATGAGTAAGTTAAGAAAGTTTTAGTAAAAAACTCATAAGATCATAAATATAAAGGTTTTTAATTAGATAATGATGGGATTTTAAGGTATAATTGTGGGATTTATGTGCCTAATAAGGATAATTTTATGAATATTATGCTAAAGGAATTACATAATGCACCATATTTAGGGTATCCTGAAGTGACTATGTTGGTAATAGAATTAAAACCCATATATTTATAGAAGGTAATTAAGAAAGATGTAGCTAATTTCATCTCTAGATTATTAGAGTGTCAATGATTCAAGGTTGAACACAAACATCTAACTAGGTTGTTATACCCATATTTCATACCTTAATGAAAATGATAAGTGATCAGTATGGATTTTATCCAAGGTTTGCCTATGTTTGGAAATAATCATGATATGATCTTGGTAGTTATGCATAATCTAACCAAGATATCTCATTTTATTCCTCATGATATAATTGATTATTTACTTATTATTTATAATAGGTTTGAGAAATAAATTAAAGATTGCATGGGTTTTATGAAAATATTATATTAGATAGGGACCCTAAGATGACTTCCAAATTTTAGCAAACTTTAAATTCAGCATTGGTAACTCAGATGAATTTTAGTACATCTTACCATTTAGTAATGGATGATCAAACAAAAAAGATAAATCAAATCTTGGAGGATTTGTTGATAATGTATTGCATGACTACAAATACAAGTGAGAAGAATACCTACATTTGGTTGAGTTTGCTTACAAAAACTCATACTAATTAGATATTAAAATGGCTCCTTTTGAGGAACTTTATGGTAAGAGATGTATAACACCAATTATTTGGTACTATAAACACCCAATTCTATCCATAACTAACTTCCAACCGGACTTCAGATTGATTTTTACCAAACAGTGCAAATTAAGCTTAGGAATTGCTAAACATCCCAATTTCATCCACACATTAGACATTAGGGCTCATAATCATGTTGAGGAATCCCTATTTTGGGTATTATCATATATATAATAGTAACCTCTCATAGATTCATCTCCATTCACCTTGTGACCTACCAACTGGTAATTTGGCCTTTGGACCCATTAAGTGGGGCACTTAAGCAATTCCTAAAGTGCTAAAATGCTAAGCAGAATGAATCAATTAATAAAACTATATTAAATGATTAAGTTAATTATATATATATATAATTAGTGAAAAGAAAATTTTTAAAAATGAAAATTTAATAAATATGAGGTCATGATGCCATCATCATCCTCAAAGTCAAGGAATTAGAAATATATCCTAAAAATGTAATATATTCAAAAATGGAGAGCCATGCCTAATTAATGGGATCCCTATCATAAATATTAATTACATGTCCCCTCATTAACTCAACTATAGATAGCCTTAACTCACCTATGGTTAGTTCAAACTCAAACGTGGTTAATTATAACCTAACTACCCTTGGGTTAGAGTTAACTTTGGAGGCTATAAATACAAGGCCTCACCCATTGATCCATAAACTCTCTTGGTGTAAAGGTATTATGCTTAAATACATGTAAATATTTCATTATTGTAGTGTTACCATGCCCATTTTCTAATCTAAAACTAACCAATATTACCAAGGTTACAAGGATAGGTGGAGCAATGGAACTTCATTGACAAGGATTTCTCAATCACATAACCGAGCACATCATTCCATTACCAACTCACAACACTTTCTCTCATGGAAGGGAAATCTTTTATTTTGCTTTCATTTTGATATTTATTTGTGTAGCTATATAGATCCTTGATTTTAAAGGCTATAGGTGTTATTTTTTAGTGTGTTTGTTTTGATTTGATTTATTGACTAACATTATATTAATCTCCCCTCTACCATATTTCTTTGTTCACATACGAACATGCCTGGTGGGACTCGCACCACATAAAGTTATTTTTATGTACTTTTAGAACCTCTTGCTAACATTTTTCATGCTAAAATTTTGAATTAATGACCAAAAAAGTGAAAAACTGAAGCTCACTACTGAGACACAGGAAGATGCAATTTTACACTTATGAGATGCAGTGATGCTTTGTGGAGCTATGGTATTGCATCAAATATGTGGTTTTGTGCTATTTAAATGTGATATTGTGTTGATAGACTTTATTTTTCTTATACATGTGGTTTTAAACTTAATACATGCATTATTGGCTTCAAAATATGCATTATTGCATTCGTAATATGTATTTTTACACTAACCAAGTTTGTTTTATAGGGTGAAATGTAGTTTTGACTATGACATGAAATTTTTCCATCGTGATATGTGGTTTTTCACTATAAAAGTGTGGTATTACATTAACACTTTATTTTCTAAGGTAAAGTGTGATTTTGAATATTAAATGCATTATTATACTTGAATATGTTGTTTTGCATTAATAATATGTGTTAGAGGTAGATGCATTTTTGCTCTATGTAAGTTGTAGTTTTGCAAGAGACATGTGGTTTTGCTTTACAGATATATAGTATTGCACTATGTGAAAAAAGGTATAAAAATTAAGAGATCAAATTTAATTTTTATTTTCTCATTTGATTTTTATCTTCTAAGCAAAATAACCCTCTAACATTTTTTGTGAGACCCAAAGGCTAAGGAAGGAAGTTTTTAGCACTTTAAAAGTTCAAATCACATTTATATTTGGTGTTTAAAAAAAATTAGTCATTTTTTTTTTGTTTTTAAAAGTTCACAAATCAAAAACAAAGCCAATGGGATAAATTTCACATCACATTTCATTTGAAGCTATAAAACTAACATAAACATAGACTAAGTTCTCTTAGGAGCTTGTTTGTTTATCATTTTGTTTATTTATTATGTTTTTTGCAAAATAAACTTAGTGTGTATGCTCTCTCCCTGTCCTCTTTAGGTAACCTAGCTCACCAAAAGTGATTCATCCATTGATTTTGTCACTTATTCCAAGCATATAAGGAATGTTTCAAAGGCACTCCCTAATATCCGAACAACCTGGGTGATCCCAAAATGACCCTTAAAGTCCTACATTTATTTTTTGCATCTTGGCTTATGGGAAGGATTTCATCACCCCCACCCCATAATTTATTTATGGAAGTGTTGACCCAAGAATTCATCTCCCAAATTTGTTTCAAATTCAATACATGATGGGGTATACAAATTGAGTTGGTGAATCATTGGGACATTAGTTTGAACATTGAAATTAAATCTGTGAGTGATTATCTCCCTCAAAATAATGGCCTAAATTAGACATCACACTACACTAAGTAATTGATGGATATAGTGGTTTTAAAAATAATAAGACCCTTTTATAACAAGCTAATTATCTTGGATCTAAATTACATGTTGTGTCCTAGCATTAATCACACATATGGGACCATTTAGAACATGCAAAAAATTATAGTTTTTAGACAAACCCCACTTATTATAGAAATATTGTTAATGCAGGGTGAGTAGCTTGAAGTGTCATATCACTATACGAACTCTTGAGATAAGAGGAGGCCTAAAAACCCTAATTTTCATATGCATTTAAATTTTTGAATTAACAATTTATTTCCTCTCAAGGAGTATATAGATAGAATTTGACAATATGAAGCAACCATGTCATTTTTTAAGAATAGGATGATATACTTAGGTGTTTTTATGTCTTTTACTTTTTACTTGTATTGTTTTGATTCTAAAACTATTTTGTTTGTCCAAAACATGTCTAAATCGAGTCATGAACAAGTCATATTTTTATACACCACTTTTTGCCTAAAGAGGTGTTATGTTGTCTGTTTGATCCCACAATTTGCCTTAGTCATTTTTAAAACTTTTGTGTATGTGTCACTTGTTTAAAAGGGAATTATTATGCTATCCATTTAATCATAACTTTTTGCCTTAGATTTTTTAAAACAAATACATTTTCATACCTTTTGAAATGAGATATCATCGTCATTGTGTTAAATTGAGTTAAAAAAACACATATGCCTTTTTGTCTATGTTTAATGTTATCATGTCATCCATTTTGGCCTAGAATTTTATCCATTTGAAAAAACCAATTCTTATAAACCAAGTTTTAAATTGGTCATATAAAGTTTAGATTCAAACATTGATTGGTTTATGCCTATGCCTCACTTAATTTTAGCTTAGATGTTTACCTCTCACTTTTTAATTGTGCAACTTGGACTAATTCCTTGCTTGTTTTGAAGATATTTTGTGTCTAGATTTTGGAAGTGGTCTTTATTTTTTCATGTGCCTCACATCTCTTTTCTTTCTTATAACTAAGGTCAATTCTCCTTCTCCAAGTACAACCTTAAACATGGTTAGTTTACATTTGAGTCTTGTTCATCACTTTGGATTGAATGTTTTACTCCTTGTTCTTATTTTTACTTGAAATTGATTTTCCCAATTAGTTTTAAGCATATTCCTAAGGTCCAATGTCTTTTACGAATTGTCAAGTTTGTGTTTGAATTTGTATGCCTAGTTTGAGTCCAAGTATTTTAAGTTGTTAAAGTAAATACCTTGTTATTTTTCATAGACCTAGGTTGTTTCAAGTCTAGATTTGTGATGTGTTTTAAAAGACCTAGAATTTTACCTTTTCATTTTAGACATAGTGTGGTCCAAGTCTACATTTGTGCCTTGTTCCCAAATTCCTAGCATTTGCCCTTTTCTATTATTTTTTGGACCTAGTTTTTCATGTAAATTTTTGCTTAAGTTCTAAAGAAAGAAAGAAAATAAACTCGATACAGGTATGGTTGAAAAACATGTTTGGTTATGCATGCTTTGAATTAGAAGAATTTGAATAGCTCTTCTTTGGTTTGGGAGGAAGACCTGCAAATAATAAATCACTAAAACAAATTTGTCAAAAACACATAAAACTAGATTTGATTGGGTGTAGGTGGGTGAAAATAGGTTACTAGTTTTTGATGCCATAGGTGACCATCGATAGTTGGGGTGACCATCAGTGGTTATGCCTGACCATCAGTGGTTGGGTCTAACCATCAATGGTTGACTATGTATTTTTGGGTTTAATCAATAGCTGAATGACAGGATTCCATAGATGAATTCTAGGGGTTGAGCAAGGGTTGGGTTGATTATGAAATGAAATAAAAATACATGAATAGTAACAAACAAGTACTTATCTTCCTAGAATTTGGTTGGGTGGGTGGTTGATTTAGTTAGCCTATTGGTGGAATCTAGATTTATTCTAATAGAGTAATATTACCTAAGAGCTTGGTTGAGAGGTGATTATAACTTAGCTCCCAATAAGATGGTTGATGTTTGATAACACTGATAATGTTGATTGACCTGATTGACCTATAAAATAAAACTCTTGAATGCCTAAGCTCTTGATAGTTATTGTAGATGCATTTGACCTCCCAGGCCTATCTCTTATAGGCACAAGCAAGAGGTGAAAGTGAAGGTGTAAGTGGGTCATCTAAATTTAATTTGTGCATGCAAAGGCTCACAACATAAATTGAATAAAGTAATATTTAGAAATGGATCAGTGGATCTTCCATGCTCTTGCTTAAAAGGTAGATCTTGACTATCAATGTTTAAGGGTTTCCAAAGCTGACCGCCAATGATCTCCCTAACTATCGATGGTCAGGGTCCATAAGAATAGGGTCCTGAAGGTTAGGGTTATTTAATTAGGTGAAATTAAGTGTATATTTGTTAGTTTAGGCCTAATAGGTATAATTTGGTCCCAAAGGGGTCCTAAGGTAGGTCTAAGGGTATTTCAACATTTAGAAGCATAGGTGTGCATATTTTTGATGTCTACATTTTACCCCTTTTTATTGTGTGGCTTATGTGAATGAGATATGAAACAAAAATGGAGTATGGGTCAAGGGTCTATTTATCTCGAGAGTGGGAGGAGGTATTCCCCATGAGGTGAAGCTAAAGCAGGTATGGGTTTGACAAGTGGTAAATGGTGAGTCATGAGGTGGTGACATGAGGTTGAACATTTGAGATGGAAACATGTGCACATAATGTGACAAAAAGGAATGATATCCAATATCGTGCATAGACTAGGTTGCCATAGTTGGTAAAAATAAGAGTTAATACCAAGAAGGACAAGTGATGAGTGAATTGTGTGACCGCCTATAGGCATGGTGGATGGGAACACTTGTAAACATAAGTCTTATAAGTTATTTATATTATTCTAATGGGTATTCAAATCAAGAATTTCTCTCGAAGAAAACACAAATAGATCAAGTTTCATGGGTATCTGAGGTAAGAAGTGCTCCTAGTGAGACACAAGTAGGTTGGTATACGTGAGGTAGTATAAAATTCAAAAGGGGTCAACATGGCAATATTATTGTTATGGTAAAATGGCCAAGTAATAAGTTTCACTAAATTACATGCCAAATGGGCCAAAATAGACCAATGGAAAGGTGATGAGGTGGTCAGGTTAGTGGGAGAAAGGCATCTCTAAAGTAGGCAAGATCCTGGTATAGTTATGTTAGGATTTGGTAGGTTGTAGGTAAAAAGTGGAATTGGGGGTTTAAAGGGTTTCTTGATCATCGAAAGTTAGGGTCCCTAAAAGGTGACAGTTGATGGTCACCCTAACCATCGATGGTCAGAGGAAACCCTAAAAATATAGGGGGTAAAAGTAAAAAACAAAAGTCATTTTATCATTGTTATCATTTTGCTATGTTTGATCGAGCTCTAGTGATTTCAAAATTTTATGAGGAAAGTATTTGTTGAGGTGGGTGTTGCTCATTGTCTAGAGGAGTGTGGGTGATTTCATGGGTCCTAGATGTAGGTAGCATGAAGACACAGTTGGGCACCTACTCATGAGCTCATACCATAAAGGAGGTCACATAATGAGGTAGGTTGTATATTTAAATTGGTAGTGTAGTTTGATTTTTCTATTTTGAATTTTCTTGGGTTGGGTAGGTGTGAAAATTATTGTTTTGGCCTCTATGCCCTAGGTAGAGTTTTTAGAGGTTTTGGTCAAAATGGTGGGTAGATTGTCAAATTAGCAGGGTGGGTAGGGTAATTGGGTGGCATGTTAGTTGGGTATGGTGTTTAGGTTAGTGTATTTCAATTTTGTTTACTATTTTGGGCCTTGGGGGTTTTGGGCATTCCATCTATGCAATTACCATAGGTAACCATCGATGGTTAGGTCTACTCATCGATGATCAACACCCTAAGAACTAGGGGTCCCCAACCATTAGCAGTCAGCATGACCATTGGTGGTTAGCTAGGATAGGGTAGGGTTTTTTAAAGTGTTTAGGGCTTAGGTATGGTATTCAAGTTTAAATTTTAATGGTTAAGGTTAAAATAAGTGTTTAGGCTTGAATTTTGGTTAAATAGGTTGGGTGAAAGGGGTAAATGGGTTGTGCTTATGGTGAGGTCAAATAGGTTAGGGTTAGGGGTATATTTAAAAGATAGGGTAGATGAGACTAGTTAGGGTTTAAGCCAAACTTTTTTATTTGGTGCAGGCTCAAGAGTAGATCTACATGCATGATCATGTGTCATGCATCTTCCCTATACTTCTTGAGGGGATGACTATGGATGATTAGGTACATATAAAGGAGGTAGGGCTAGGAGTGATGAGGCACTACCAACATGTGCCTAAGGATGTATTGATGATAGTATCACTCATCGAGAAATGGGATCCTACTACTAATACCTTCTTGATATTAATCATGAAGATGACTATTCTCCTAAAGAAAATACATAGGATCACTTGACTCCCACTACATGGTAAGGTGATTTACAAGATAGATCAGGAGGAGTGGGATGAGTATGTTGATTATTTGTATGGAGATGATAGTGACTAGGTATGGTGGTATTTTGGAGGGTTTAGCTACATAACATTATATGAGAGGGATATAAAGGAGAGGAGACTTATGATGATGTTGATGATTGTGGTTACATGCTTTGGGATCCTATATTCTAGAAGTGGGAGGTTTCCTTATGTATTGCTAGCTATTTTGGTGGAGTTGTTTCTTGGGAGGATAATGTTTGGTTGGGTCCCTATTTTACTACTTCAGATTTATAAGTAGATGTGGGGATTCAAACACCATAGGAGATATGGTATCAATGTGGGCTTGGTTCTTCATTATTGGACTTATGATCACATCTAAGTTTTGAGATTGATGGGATTATAATGGATAGGATACATACATCTTGAGTTCCCTATCAGATTCATGAGATGGAGATATGATGTGATTATGTTAGGGGTAAGAGGTGGATCACATGATGTCAATTGGTTTAGAGGTACCCTAGGTGTATTAGTAGCTACAAACATCACTTGGAGGTGTTATCTATAATTTCCCATTTGGTTAGGTTATAGGTGGTAGACCCTCACTATATAGATTTATAGGTGGATAGTAGGTCAGGAAGAGGGTAAGGTTGAGTTGATTCCATTTGATTGAGTATGGTGCTAGTTTGGCTTGATATAGGGTGTATCAAGTTCACATCCCCAATATAGGAGGTAAGACTCAAAGGTTTAGTTTTTGATACCCTAACCTACTTAGATAGTTTTAGATAGTGGTTTTGAGGAGCTTCCTATTAGGGACCTTGTGGATGATGTAGGATACATAAATGGTTATATGGCCTGGTACCAACCAATTTATGTAGCGAAAGATGTGGTTAGAGATGATGGAGGGGTAGAGCTAATAGTGATAGATCCATCCAACTAGGATGGATAGGTAGGGGCAACATTGGCTATGGCCCAAGCTAAAATAGAGGTGTTGTAGGGATGGTGGCCACACTATAGGGCTAGATCATCATATTATAGGGTTAGTTTGCCATTGTTATAGGTGAGAGAGACCTACTCAGATAGAGGGTTAGAGAGGCTATAATAATAAGGCCACCAAGGATAGTGTCACAATCATGATACCAATCCATCATAGAGGAGCTTAGATATTATGAGGTGATGGTGCTAGACTAGTTGGCCTAGGCCATGAGATATGTAGAGTATAAAGCTAGTTTGGTCAGTGGGCCCTCAATAGCTACTCTAGGTTAGTGGGCTGATATAGTGGGTCAAGCAAGGGTCCTATGGGGACCACCACTAGGTACAAGTGCATGCACAAATGGGGCTAGTGGTAGTGGTGTAGGCCTATGATTATGTTTAGATATGTTATTATGATGTATTATTTTGATATTATCATGTGTACTGATGTAGTGAGATGTATCTTTTTTTGAGAGAGCTGATACATTGTTACATGTATTATTTTTTGATGATTAAATGTATATGATGTATGGTTTTCAATGTTATATATTATGGATTCTTATGGTTCATGTGGTGCTCATGTTTATGATTATGGTTATGGCTTATGGTTCTTAACTTGTGGTTATGATGTTAGTGTTTTAGTTAGTAGCTTAGGCATGTGATGATAAAAAGATAGTTATGATGTGATTTTGTTCATGGATATGATAGGATGTGTTATTGATGTATGTATGTTATATGATATTGTAATGGCTTTGTTTATGGTCATATGAATGGAATGGTAAATGGTATATGCTAGGATGTCTTGCTCATTGATTTGGTTTATGTTTATATTTGTATAATGATATGTTTATAGACTCATATGATGTGATAATTGTAAATGTATAGGTTAATTTTTATGGTCTGTTATGATATTCTTACATTATTTACATTATGCTGAGCACATAGAGAGATAGATTGTGTTGCTTGTTGACATAGTTGATAATGTTCATGATTTTGATGTGATGTTTGTTGTTCATGATTGGAGAGGTAGAATGTGAATATGGTTAAAGATGAAAATAAATTAAATAAGTAGTTAAAAAACTAGATGTGTAGGAAAGTGATAAGAATTATGAGAGGTATATCCACATGAACTAATAAAAGATAATAAAAAGGAACATGATGACTTTTCATTGGTAAGGACCAACTTAAACCCCAAGGTTGGATGGGCTTAGTGAAGATAAGTCATTCAGATGCTTCACATTAGCATGCTTAGGTTCATAAAAAGGCATCTTGATCATAGTGTGTCAAGTAAGCTTAGTCTTATGCATATGATATGTAAAGAGAGAATGGGTGAAATTGGAACCATTAGTGAGACTAGTATGCCTTTTCTATAGGTTTCCAAAGAGGTAGTATAAACAAGTCTATGTTTATATATCATGTAGACTGATCAACATGGGAAGCTTATTGAGGAGAGCCAATTGTAGCTTTCCAAGATTATTGCATTTATGAGAGTCAATTGTGGTTTTTAAAATTCTTTTATTTTTGCTTGGGGGTTTTTGATATTTTTATTTTGTTTTAGGGTTGGAGAAGTTGATCGATGCAAGAAGCTTCCAGGAAATTGATAGATTTGAAAAATGATTTACTCAGCCATCCTTTAAGGGAGTGGTCTAAGTTTATGTGCATAGTTTAAATGCTTTTGATAGTTATCCTTCAAGCAAGTAGTCCACCTTATGTTTAGCAATTTTAGATGATTTTTTGATAGTTGTCCTTGAAAGGAGCAGTTTATGAATGTTAATAATGACCTATAGGTTATTTATGACTTTTGATATTATTTTTTCTTGACATAGACTTTATTATACATGCTAGAGGGATTACCTTTATGAAGGCAAAAATAGGTTGACATGAAGGTCCAGTAAGTGAAAAAGGGGTATAGGTGGCAATGACCATAAGAACCAATCTCAAAAAAAAGAGAAGTACTATGAGAATCAAGCCATGGATAGAGATATGTCACCCATAGTTCAATATTAGGCTATAATTTTGATGGATAATCACATCATTCAATTTTAGTCGATTTCCACTAAAAAGAGGGAAGTGAATGTGGTCGCAGGGGATGAGCTTAAGTTAGACAAAAGATGATTATGATCCCCATTTAATAATAAAAGGGACGTCTATGTGAAGCATTGAGAGGCTCAAGTTCTAGTTTTCCTTTGAGAGAGGATAAATGATAAGCTCTTAATCTATACTTATGAGTTATGATGTAAGGTCCAAGCCAATCAAAAACAAATTTTCCCCTTTTACTTTTCTCCATATTAGTTACATTTTGATTTTCCTTGAGAAAAAGATCCCCAATATTGAATTCTTAGAATTTTAGGTGTTTGTTATAGGCACATTTGATTCACTCTTGATAGACATAGATATGGGAAAGAGTGGCTAAATGATGCTCATCAAGTAGCTCTATCCAGGCTAAACATTCCTAAAATGAGGTCATGCAAAGATATGCAAAGAGAAGGTATTTGAATTTCAAGAGTCAATACCACCTTGGCTCCAAACATGAAATAAAAAGGTGTGGCACCTGTAGGGGTTTAGATACTAGTATGATATGCCCATAAAGCAAAAGGGATGTGTAAGTTCCAATCCCAACCTGAGGCATTAACCATTTTGGTAAGCATGTTGTTAAGGGTTTTGTTAGAGGATTTAGCTTATCCATTTGTTTGTGGGTGATAAGGTGATGAAAATCTATGTTTAATACCAAATACGTCACAAAGGCCCTAATATTGTCTATTTTATAAATATTTGCCATTATTGGTGATGATCTTATAGGGAACACCAAAATGGTAGATGATATGGTGGGTGATAAATTTGATAATCTTTTTAGCTTTTATCAAGATAAGGGGAATAACTTCCACCCATTTGGTAAAATATTTATTCATGGTAATGATAGAATGATGTCATTGTGAGGAGTGGGGGTTGATTTCCCCAATAAGGTCGAGACCCCATTGTGAAAAGGGCCAAAAATCTATGGAAACACAAAGGCTATTGCTAGGTGCATGATATAAATTAGCATATTGTTAAAACTCGACACATTTCTTCACATAATCATAGTAGTTTTGGCTAAGGGTGAACCAGTAATAGCCCAAGAAGAGGATGCACTTAGCCAAATTGAGTCCACTAAAGTGGCCCCCATATATACCCTCATGTGTCTCCTTAATAGTGTGAAAGACTTTTGGACCATGAAGGCAATGGAATAGGAGCCCATCAAAACCCCATTTTTAAAGAATTCATCCCATAAGGTCTAATGAGAGGTGCTTTGAATAAACACTCGATGGGTATTCCTAGAAAATATAGAGGGAATTATGCCAAGGTGAAGGTAATCGAAGGTTTGGTAATACTAAAGGTCAAGTAGAATCTCTTACACACTAAAGATGGTTAGAGTGTCTAATTTGGTGTAGGAAGGTTTAGTGAGGCAATGGATAATGACTAAAAGATTGAAGTCTGAGGGTACTAATAAGATCTATGAGGTAAGAGAAACCATGGTGTCAACAAACTTGTTGGTAAATCATGGGGTGGTTTGAATATGGTAGTGTTCTAAGGATGATATGAGTTTTATAACTAGTTATCTATATAGTTGCATTGTTTCATTATTACACTAGTAAATGTCATTAACTTAGTTGACCACAAGTTGGGAGTCACCAAAGATATTTATTATTCTAACTCCCAAGGTTAAGGCTATTTGGAGACCTATTACTAGGGCTTCATACTTGACCACATTGTTGGTGCATTTTAAGTTAAGTTTAAATGACAAAGGAATTGGTTCACCAATAAGGGGGATAAGGATGATACTAACTCCCCCACTATGCTGACATTTAGAACCATCAAAAAACATGTTTACTTGATTAGTGAAATTTTCTTGAGATAGGCTTGTGATAGACTCATCTAGAAACTCAAGAGGAGATTGGTTGCTTGTTAGGGGTGCATCAACCAATTGGTCAGTAATGACTTTCCCCTTAATTGATTTCTACTAGAGGAACTCAAGGTTAAACTTAGCTAAAAACATGAGCCACTTGGTCATATGCTAGTTTTTGTATGGTCTAGAGTTCATGTACTTTAGTGGGTCTATATTAGTTATGAAAAAAAAATTATGGTTAAGAAGGTATTGACAAAGTTTGGTGGCTATGAAGACTAGAGCCAAGAATAGTTTCTTAGTATGTGTATGTCAAGTCTCATACTCAACAAGTGTGTGACTAATGTAGTAGATCACTTGCTCTTTACATTGTTCATCCTGATGGGCAAGCATTGACCCTAGGGAATGGTCAATGATAAAGGTATAAAGGTAGAAAGGTTGTGTTGATGACAAAAAGTGTGCTTGATCTTAATCAATCAACAATGGGAAGTTTCAAGCTATGGGATAATGTGGCTTGAAACAACCTCCAGGTTTTAAAGAAGCTGGTCTCTTCTATTTTATAGGGTGTTGGGAAAAAGGGATAGGAAACTAAATAGAAACATAAAATGCAGGAATTGAAACCTAAATATGGTGATGTGCCTGAGTATAATCCTAATCCTAACCTAAGCACAATGAGACTATTATATGATTCTATTACATTTAAGAGTAGACAAGTGCATGATCAATGTAAAAGATTGGAATAATAGTCTCATTGTGCTTAGGTTAGGATTAGGATTACACTCAAGTGCATCACCATAGTTAGGTTTCAATTCTTGCATTTTTCATTTCTGTTTAGTCTCCTATCCTTTTTCCCCAACACCCTATAAAATAGAAGAGATCGGCTTCTTTAAAACCTAGAGGTTGTTTCAAGCCGCATTGTCCCATAGCTTGAAACTTCCCATTGTTGATTGATTAAGATCAAGCACAATTTTCATCATCAATAGTTTTTGGCACGTCTAGTGGGACCAGTCTTAAATTTTATTTCAAGACCACATGAACCAGAGAGCTATGAGGAGTTAGAGTTGTGGACTAGTCACTAGATTACAATCTATTACAAATATAGGTATTTATTTGCCACCTCTGATAGTTAGCCCCAGAAGAAGAGTTAACCAGTTCGTACCAGTACTAAATATGGGAGCCAATGTCCCCCCAAGAAATTATGCAAGATGGAACACTGGTAGCCCCTTAATCCTCCTAACACCACTGGCTATTTGGGACCCTATTCTAGTAAATGCTCTAAAGGCACTGCCCAAATTTAGTGGGCAAGACTCAAAAACACTTGTGGAACATCTTCAAGATGTGTCAGATGTCTATGCCATACATGGTGTCACAAAGCAAAATGTGTCCCTAAGGTTGTTAACAGCCTCATTCAAAGGGAAGGCTTTAGAATGGTACCGATCCTTGACCCCAAATACCATATCTACATGGGACCAGCTCAAAGATAAGTTCTTTGAAAGATTTGCAAATAAGGGTGATAAGTCTTTCTTATTACAACAGTTGATTACCATTCAAAGAGGACCACAAGAGGACATGACTGACTTCAACTCTAGATTCTGAAAAACTTGGGGTAGAATCCCTATGGCAGCTAAACCACCCCCTGGTATGGCCATTGTATTCTATCTCAAGGCTTTAAATTTAGATATATCTATTATGATTCAATCACTGGGAGGGCACACTTTGCCAGCAGCTTACAACCTTGTGGTTAGAGCTGAAAATCATTTAATTGATGCCAAAAAGTTACCTCCAAGGCCTCCCATGCCTATGTTCCCAAAAATATCCTTTCCTTTACCTTAAGAGGTTCCTAAAGTTGTAAGCCCCCCTGTGTCTATGTATACTTACCCTTCATCATCTGTGAAGTAGCCAGTCCTTGCTCAGTCATTCGAGATGGATGATATCAAAAGTATGCTAAGGACATTCTCTAATGAGCTGATTAATATGAAGAAGTAGCAGAACACTTTCCCTAAGCCACCTTATCAAGGCTATCAAGGGAATAGGTTTTCATCCCAACCAAACCAGTATCAAGGCCCTCCAAGGCAAACCAACAATCAACCAGCAAATCAATTAGTTGATGTTCCCACACCCTCACAGACCATTCCTCCCAATTTAAATAGGGAGATGGTTCCAGGTTAAAATAATTATGTGGATGATACTAATGCTTGGTGTTTCCCTTGCAATGATGCTCACACCCTTAGAGATTATCCTAGAGGCAATCTACAACAAAGAGTGGCTGAGCAGAGAAGGATGGATGGTCAATTTGCTAGTACCAATAGCAATCAAGCCTACCAATCTCTTGGCATGTAAAATTTAGTGCTAGTGGTCCAGATGCAAAGAATGTCCTTACAACAAGAGGAAGAAATAGCCCCAGAACATGCTTTGTTCTCATGGGTTGAGGATGAAGAAGTAGTTTTCTTGAACGAAGCATCTACCTCCCAAAGGCCAGTGGTGTAATCTGATTATTACACCAGATCAAAGAGGAGGATGGTGGAGTAGCCTAAGATTGCAAGTGGTCAGGTCAAGAATAATCTTCCATCTCAAAGGTAAAGGAATGCTACCATTAGACAAGAAGTGCTTTAGCCAATACAATATCAAGGGATCCCTATCCAAATTCAAGAAAAAATGAGGTATCCCTATTTCCAAAAAAATCAGTCTTTGGGACCAATCAACATAGTGGACAACTAAAGAAGACTCCAGCGCAAGTATCTATATGGGATATCTTGGCTATTCTTGAATAAAAGACGCTACTGCAGGAGGCTCTGCAAGGGCAAGCAGTACCTAAAGATGTTGTTATCAAGGAAGGATCTATTGAAAAGGAGAAGCTCAAAGATATGGTTTTTCCAAAGACAACAGCATTCATAAATGATGCAGCACAAGTAAGTAAATCCAAGCTAGAGCCTTTTTATTTGACTCTGATAGTTGGAAAGAAACTTCTGCATAACCCATTGATAGACTCAGGAGCTAGTACAACTATGATGCCTAAGCAAATAGTTGATGCTTTGAAAATAAAATATGAACCCCTTGCAAAGGGAGTTATGCAGCTAGATGAAAAAATAGAGCAAACCATAGGGAGAATTAAACAAATCCCTTTGCAATTATACACATGTCCCAACATTATTGTTAAACAAGATATAGTAGTCATAGATATACCTCCTGTCTTTGGTTTATGTTTATCCAGAGACTTTACAGCAAAAATAGGAGGATATATATCTCTTGACTGGTCTCACCTCATTTTGAGAACTAGATACGGTTCAAAGATGAAAATCTTATCCGAACCACTATCCAAAGACCACATCACCAACAAACCAACAACAAGATTAGAAGTAGATCATGCCATGTTGAATAAAGAAGAAAAAAAAAATTGTCGAAGAACTAGGAGACTGGACTAAACATGATCAAGAAGAAGAAAATAGCTAGTTGTTGGCTATGATGCATAGTGACCCGTATGGGAACTATAACTATACTAGTTTGGGCATGTATGTCATTTTTGATGAGGATTAGGTGATCCCAAATGTTATAAGGAAAGAGGCACCTAATACTCAAGATTTAGAGGTCTAGACTTTGAATTTTGATGGGGCCAGAAGTAAACACGATGCTCGAGCAAGGATTTGTCTTACTGCTCCAAATGGTGATAAAATTTTAAGGGATATCCGATTCCAATTTGCTTTCACTAATAATGATGTAGACTATGAATCTTTAGTACATGGTCTCATATTAGCCCAAAAAAGAGGAATAAAGAACCTAAAAGTAAAAGGAGATTTAGAATTAGTAGTGAAGAAAATACGGGAAAAGGCGACAGTTAAGAATGTGAGAATGAGGTCCTACAGACATAGGATTTGGGATTTGATAGAAGATTTTGATGCCTTAAAAATTGAAATCATCCCTAGAAGTCAAAACACTGAGGTTGATAGGATGGCTCAAATTGGCTCATAGTTTAACCCAATAATTGGCCTATTGGTTAACAATGAGTCAGTAAAAGTTATAGTGAGGCCAACCATCCCAGACAATGATGAAAATTGGCAAGTGTTTGAAAATGATGCCCAAGTAGTCTCTTTCTTACAACAATTAGATGAGTTTGTGGATCAATTACAAACTAAAATTGAAGAGGCATATGGTGATCAGGTTATTCAATTAAGGACTAATAAGCTCCCCAAAGGATTGATCACCTTAGAAAATTTGTTTGACCTAGAGGATGTAAGCCTGGGAAAGAAAAGGTTATAGGTAAATGAGGCAGACTATTCTGAGGTAGAGGTGAGTGATGGGAAGAAGCTAAAAGTTGGGAATTATAAAACTCAGGAAGAAAAGAAAAAATTAATCGAGTTGTGCCAAAAGTATGACAGAGTCATAGCTTAGAGCTATGAAGACCTTCATGGATACAACAGAGATATTATCTAACACAACATAGAGTTAACTAAAGGGTCTAAACCCATCAGACAAAAACAAAGACTAGTAAATCCAAGGATAAAGCCTCTAATGGTAGATGAGTTGCAGAAACTTTTGGACCCCAAAATAATATTTCCAATCAAACACTCAACCTAGGTATCCAATCTAGTCCCAGTTAGGAAAAAGAATGGGGATGTAAGGCTGTGTGTAGATTTCAAGGATCTAAATAGAGCATCTCTGAAAGACCACTATCCCTTACCCTCCATGGAACAAATTTTGCAAACTATGGCTAGATCATAGAGGTTTTCTTTACTTGATGGTTTCTCTGGGTATAATCAGATTTGGCTAGCTGAGGAAGACCAGTATAAAACTACTTTCACCACCAAATGGGGGACATTTGCCTACACAAAGATGCCATTCAGCTTATCAAATGCAGGAGCC
Source organism: Torreya grandis (assembly GCA_037957365.1). Taxonomy (NCBI): domain Eukaryota; kingdom Viridiplantae; phylum Streptophyta; class Pinopsida; order Cupressales; family Taxaceae; genus Torreya; species Torreya grandis. The sequence continues at coordinate 1,495,634 of JARHVA010001217.1, read as the reverse complement.
ACTTTTTAATGAGCTATGGATATAACCTTTGGTGAAATTATCAACAAGGTCATCCTGGTCTATCTGGATGACCTCACTATTTTCTCAAAAAATGATGATGATCATTTTCATCATTTGAAATTTGTCTTCAAGAAATGTCAAGGTTTTGAGATATCATTGAATCCCAAGAAATGTATTTTTGTTGTGCCTCAGGGTAAACTATTGGGGCACATAGTATCTAAGGAAGGGGTTTCTATAGATCCTAAGAAGATCATAGCTATAATGGACTTACCTCTTCCAGCAAATAAAAAGGCAGTCCAGTCCTTTTTAGGGAAGATCAATTTTGTCAGTAAATTCATATCTGATTTTGCAGGCTTGGTTAGACCAATGACACTCTTGATAAAAAGGTACTTGGTCTTCAAGTGGACTTCAAAAGGGAGGAAAGCTTTTGAGGGGATCAAGAAGGCTATCTCAGTAGCCTCAGTGCTCAAGAACCCAGATTTTTCCATGCCCTTCATAATGTATGTCTATGGAGGGGAGTCAAGTATTGTTGTCTAGACTCAAAAGAATGACAGGCTAGAAGGGGAGCACCCAATAGCCTTTTTCTCAAGGACCCTAAGGGATTATGAGACTAGGTACAATTTTGTGGAAAGACAGGCCTATGCCATGGTGAAAGCCCTCAAGAAATTTAGACATCTGATCTTAGGGAACAAAATTTTGATACTTGTGGCTCACCCAAGTGTTAGGGAATACATCATGGAGGGGGAGATTACTAAGAAAAGAGCCAATTAGATCACTAAAATCCTTGAGTATGATGTGGAGGTCAGACCCACCAAGCTGGTTAGAGGTAGGGGACTGTGCCAATATATGACCCAAGAGCTTGAAAAATTGCTACTTGAGGAGGCAGATTCAGAAGGAGAGCTAGAGACGGTGCTAAAATTATAAGAGGTTGATCAAGAATCTTGGGTCACAAGCAGGATTCAATTTATGAAAAATGGGATTTATCTGAGAGAACTCCCTCAAAATAAGAGAAGGTATTATAAGATACAGGGAGTTCATTTTGTTTTAATTGAACAAGTCCTTTTCAGAAGGAATTCTGATGGGAAATTATTAAGATGTGCAGAACAGGCTGAAGCTAAAAGGATACTACATGAAATGCATCATGGGGTATCAGGGGGCATTTTTTTGCAAAAACCATAGCCATAAAGATAAGTGAGGCAGGGTATTTTTGGCCTACTTTGTTTGCAAATTGTTATAAACTGGTTAGAAAATGTCAATCTTGCCAATATTATGTGGGGATGAGGAGGAATGCAGCCATGCCTCTTAGTCCTATAGTCGTGGATGAACCTTTTTCTCAGTGGGGTCTTGACTTCATCAGAATGATAAATCCAATGTCTAACATGGGTCACAAATGGATATTAATTGCCACAAACTATTTCACCAGATGGACTGAGGTAGTCCCACTTAAAGAAGCAACAGAGAATGTGATCTTAGATTTTCTAGGGGGTATCACTACTCACTTTGGGACTCCTTGCACCATCATATCAGATAATGCTAAAGCATTCTTGGGGTCTAAAGTATCTGACTTTGCCTTGAAACATGGAATATATCTAAAAACTTCATCTAACTATTACCCTTAAGGTAATGGTCTGGCAGAATCAACTAATAAGAACCTGATAAGACTCATCAAAAGAGTAGGGGCTGATCATCACAAGGAGTGGCATAAAGTGTTTAATCTAGCACTATGGCCTGATAGAATCATGCCCAAGTAGGTAGTCAAAATGTCTCCATATGAACTGGTATATGGAAAGTCTACTGTGATACCCCTAAACTTGGAAATCCCTACTCTTCAGGTAATCAAATAAATTAAGATTGAAGAAAATGGCCCCATGCAATTCAGACTCACAGAACTTCTAGAAGTTCAGGAAAAGAGGGACATAGCCCATGATTCATTGATCAAACACCAGGGAATGGTTAATAATTATTTTGATAAAAGGACTTCAAATCCTTATTTTGAAGTGGGCTCGATTATTTTGAAATGGGATGCAAGGGCTACTAAGCTAGGTCAGCATACCAAATTTGAAGCACTGTGGACTGGTCCGTATAAAATTCACATGTGCAAGCAGAAGAATTCTTTCGAGCTAGAGTCGATTGAAGAACCTGAAGAGATTCCTGTAAATGGAATCTATTTGAAACATTTCAATTGACTTGGGTCTCTCATGTATTATATTTAAGTTTCCCTTCTTCACCTTATTTTTCCATTGTTTTCCTGCTTTGCTTTTGGATAAGTGTTTTAAACATTTGTTGACGGCTCTTTTGAAGCTATAATTTTCACAATTTTTGATAAAGCAGAAGGTGGAGTTTCTTTTTGAGTAGGCTCAAAAGTCCTAGGGTCACCAGTAACTATAGAGTAAATTTTTACTCTACATCGCATTCAAATTTTTAGTTGAATGCTACAGTTTTGGTTCTTGTGCACCTTGGTCATAACAGCAGGGTTGGAGCAAGGCACGGGTTCATTTTCCATCAAGTGTTGAAATGAAGTGGAGGCTGCCAAGTGGTGCCATTCAAGCATGGGCCTTTCTTTCTCTTCTGATTCTTTGTTTCAAATTTGCATTAAGTGTTTATTTCATGCGGAAGTCACCGTGTCGCATTCAAAAACACAAAGCCAGCCAGCTGGCATCCTCTGAGGACCCTTTTGTAACTTTTTAGAGAAATATGGATCGAGCCATGTACCTGGTAGCAGTTAAGTAGAATGCACCACATGCTAGCATCCATGTCTCATAGAGGCACCTATGTTTCATTCTACTTTTTGACAAAGACTTTCAATGAGTTAAGTAGTAGAGAGAGCAAAAATCATCAGGTGGCAGTTGTGGAGGCCCTAAACTACCTTTTTAAAGAAGTAGTGGAGGTTGCCACGTGTCAACATCTAAGAGATGTGGGTCCAATGCTTTTGTCCAATGCATAAGGGTGTCATTTCATTTTGCTTAAGTGATGAAGTGTAGTGGAGGCTACTAGGTGTCACTCTTTGAGTCCCTTTCTGCTCTATCCCAAGAAAAAGTGGAAGGTGCCACATCCCCCTAGAAAGAGAAGTGAAAGATGCCACGTATCTTCCCAGAAGTAGCGGAGGCTACCATGTGCCAATTTTTGAGAGACCATCTTTGAGTTTCATTACTGAATAAATATTTTGGTGGGCCTTGGGTGTTACTTCAAAAGTCTATGAAAACTTCCAAGTGTCACCATCCATAAAAGTCTAATATATGTCCCAAATGATACTACAGCACAGCCAAAGAAAAGTGGAGGGAGCCATGTGTCTTAGACGAATCTAGCGTAAAGTGCCAGGTGTCATTTTCTAGTGCCTCCTAAGTATATGAGGATTTTTAGGAATTCGACTAAGTGTCCTCTCAAATTTCAAAGCATTCCATGTATTTGTTGCTGTAAAACAAAATGGAGGGAAAATCAGCTAGAATTTATTTGAGTAGATGGAACAGTTTGTCGAGTAGATTTTTGGAGCCCCCAAGGCATTAAAGGTGCCATTTGTTTGTCCCCTACAAGTGAAGGATGGAGAAGTTTACGTGGGAAGGAGGATGTTGGAAGGAGTGATCTGAGGCTATATAATCAGGATGCTAAAATCTAAAGAGGGGGGAATTCTATAGTTTTAAACTTTCAGAGTTTTGACCAATAATATCATTTGCTTTTATTTCATTTTCTGGAGTCAAAAGGTTTATATGACTGTGTGTGTTTTGGCATCTTTTATATGACTAGAAGATTCAATAAGAAGATTGAACACTATGCCCTTGTTGACGTTATCTGTGTCATTTGCAAAGTAGTCTATGTTGTAGATTTTCTAGTGTTGTGATTGGAAATGTTATTTGCTTTTGTCTCATTTTCTAGAGTCTAAAGTTATACATAATTATGCGTGACTTATGCACCTCGTATGTGATTGGAAGATTCTTTTAAGAAGATTAAACACTATGCCTTTGTTGACAATTCTTGTATCTCAACAAAAGACTCCCCTGTTGTGAGCCTTTGTTTCTGTTATTCGAATCTATTACATTGATCATGCACTTGTCTGATCTTAAATGTAACTGAGTCATATAATAGTCTCACTATGCTCAGGTTAGGATTAAGATTACACTCAGGTGCATCGCCATAGTTAGGTTCCAATTCCTGCATTTGCATTTCTGTTTAGTCTCTTATCCCTTTTCCCCAACACCCCATATAATAGAAGAGACCAGCTTCTTTAAAACCTAGAGGTTGTTTCAAGCCACATTGTCCCATAGCTTGAAACTTCCCATTGTTGATTGATTAAGATCAAGCACAATTTTCGTCATCAATAGGTTGGTCATCCTTAGGAGGTGTCAGGACAGGTGGAGATAGAAGGTATTCTTTGAGTGCATCAAAGGCCTTTTGACAATCAACATTCAACTTGAAAGAGATGTCCTTTTTTAAGAGGTGGTGGATGTTAGGACTTGTTCCAATGTCTTAACATTAGGTTAGATTTTTTGGTGGGTTAATAAATAACTATTGTTAATGGGGCATGCATCTTTTTATTAAAGACACCCCCATAAGATAAAGTTACTTAGTTTTAGTTTTTAGGTAGTTTTGATGTTTTGTTTTAATTAATTAGAACTAACTTTTGGGTTGATTTCCCATAAATAGTTGTTTATAGGATTAGTTGATTTTACCATTCATTTGTAAAATATATATAATCTATACTTACAATGTAAAAGGGTTAACAGAGCCCTTATGTACTTATTTTTTAAAAATTAATAAAATACATGTGCACTCACACTAAGTGGGGACAAGGTTCAAACTATTTGTTCAAGGAGTTATCAGTGGTATCAGAGCATGGTTTTATCTAACACAGTGAATTTTGGGAGCATTGGTGAATTTGAAAGGAAGGCAAGGTGAAAAGTCAAATTCATGAGAAATCAAATGGCATGAAATAAGGTATGCCATATCAAGGAAATATTTTATTTGTTTAAATGTAATGTCAAAATTTTGAAAAATTATTAAATTATTTTAATTTTTCAAATATTTTTGCATTTAAGCCTATGTATTTCTCATATACCACCATCTGGTCATTTTAGCCATTCATACTCCATTAAATTATGTTTAAACTCCTCATCTAGCATTAAAAATGAATTTCTTAGCATTTAAATGTTATTAAATTCATTATTTTTTTGCAAAAACAAACTTGTACGGCCTGTTTGCATACTGAAAACCTCTATAATTTTCATCCATGGCTGCCATTGTTGATTGCATTCATTCTCAGCCCTCTTGAATCCAAAAACACCTGTAAATCTTGTTAAAACCCCTATTTTGTATCCTTAAAGGAAAATCTAGAATTTTTTAAATTTGTATGGCCAATGGTATGGCCTTCCAACACCTTGGCTGAGATTTGAATCCATTTCCAGCAAATTATACCTTAAAAATTGCTAAAACTCATCCAGAATCATTTTTATCCTACCTATACAGATTTGTATGACCTCTAGGAGTGAGAGTAGGTGCAAAAAATAGTTCCAAGAGCTACCATGGCATCCCAGGCAAAAATGGCATAGTGATAAAACTCAAGCAAATATTTTTTCATGTTTCTAAAGTTTGGATATCAAATATTTGCCTTAGATAGGTCCCACATGAGAAAGCTTGGTTGAGAAGGTTAAAAAGGGAAAAATATTGGATTTATTTACATATATATATAAAAAAATTATTTTCCCTCATAAACAAAATCTAGCATAAGTACAAGTTTTTGAGTATTATATTTTGAAAGTGCTCTTAGAGAAATTGGTTAAAGTTATTTTGTAAGAAGCTTATAAAGGAGGAGATCAAGGGTTCAAATCCCTTCTTTTCGGAAGAAGTTTTTTTTTAGAATATACTTTTTTTAAAAGGAATATTCCCTTTAAATTTGCTTTTTGTATGCCTTGAAAGTTGTGAAAAGCATACTTATTGTATAGTGTTGTTTTAAAAATCAAAAAAGGGGAATTAAATTCTATTTCTTTTACATTGTTGTGGTGATATAAGGGTGTAATTGGTGGAATAAGAATATAATTTGTCAAAATAAGGGTGTAATAAATTGATTTTTGGTGAGGTTAAGTGCAAAACCCATCAAAAATTCTTATTTTTCTTTTTTTTCTCTACATGGAGGTTAAGTGAAAAACCCTATAGAAGCAGTGTCTTGTGTAGTAAGTGTGATATTTGTTTCATCTCTTTTTCATTTTGTCACACTTTTCTCTATTATACTTGCTTTTATTTCAAGATGCCAAAAATTCAAAACTTGCTTTCAGATGGTGATAGATTAACAATTTCCAATTATGATGATTGGAAACGATTGATGGAGGCTTCACTAGTTTTTAATGAGTTATGGGATATTGTCAAGAATGAAAATCCCACATTGCCAATAGAATAGGCTAAATTAGATGTATTCAATTTGCATGATTCTAAGGCCTTATCTCTCATTAAATACTATTGTACTCATGATACTTATGTTCATATTGAAAATTCTCCTCATAATTACACTGCATGGAAAACATTGTCAAATTTGTTTGATAAGAAACCTAAGCATAAGAAGATAGACATTCATATTCATTTGTTTACTTTGTCATTATATGAAGATGGGAATATGGGAGAATATATGTCTAAGTTGAAAATTATCACTATTGAGTACACTAAGGCTGGGTTTGGAAAACTATATGATGACCTCATAGTCACTGTTGCTTTGAAAGGACTACCTGGGTCCTATAGGAATTTTGTTGAAATGTTGCATGTCTCTAATAAGATCACAGGCATCACCTTTGATAAGTTAGCTGAGTTTCTCATCCAACATGACCTCTCTCTACCCAAGAAATCAAAGAAAACTGAAGAAGCCCATGTTTTAGAGTCAAATCCTAGTTCATCTTCATCTAGGAATCAAAACAATAGAGGAAATAGTTATAGAGGGGGCCAAGGTTACAAAGGAGGCAGATATCAAAATAGAGGTAAGGGTTATTCAAATAACCAACAATCTAACCAATCACATGAAACAAGTGATCAAGGACGTGGTCAAAACTCATATAGGGGTAGAGGTCAAGGTAAATCAGACATTCAATGTCATAGATGTGGAAAATTTGGTGACATTGCCTCACAATGTAGGATTCATTTGGATAAAATTTAGAGGACACAAAAAGTGACTAAGTCTAACTCTACTCAGTATGTTGATCATGACTATGATGAGTTCAATAATGTTGCCCATGAATCTATATTCACTACTTTGGGGCACAATGATTATATTGAATATGAGGCTAGAGATGAGATCACAGATGTATGGGTTTTAGACATAGGAGCAACCAAGCACATGACACTTGGGAGAGATTTATTTTGGTCTTTCAAGGAAACTTCTCTCTCTCTAGTTACCTTGGTAGATAAGTCTATGCATACACCTATAGGACTTGGATGTTTTCAGATTCTTCATCTTAATGGGTCTATAAAATATTTGGAGGATGTTTGGTATGTTCTCACATTAAAGAAACACTTACTTTCTTTGGTAACTATTTGAAAGAAAGGTTATAAAATTTTGCTTGAAAATGGGCTCATTTACATCAATTCAGTGAAAGATGATTATAAAACAATGTATACATGATATGAAGATGGAAACTTGGTTAGATTTCATTATAAAGTGTTTCCTCCCACTATAAAACTTGCGGTAGTTTTTGACACAGGTATAGGTACTATGTCTACACAGCATTTATGGCATCTCCATTATGGACATTTGAATATCCACTCTTTATTGGATTTGTAGAGATATGGTATGATAAATGGGTTGCCCAATTTTTGCAAAGATATTATTCTTTGTGAGTCATGTGTTTTGGGAAAACAAAATCAGGAAAAATTTCCTAAACAGTCATCGTAGAGAGCTAACAGGTGTTTTTAGTTAGTTCATAGTGATGTATGTGACATGAAAAAGTCATCCATTGGTGGGTGTAGATAATTTGTCTTGTTTATTGATGACTTTTCTTGGATGACGTGGGTATTTTTTATGAAAAAAATTTGAAGTTTTCACTAAGTTTGTTGATTGGTTACACTTAGTTGAAAAATAAATAGGTTCACATTTGGTCACTCTTCATTCAGATAATGGAGGTGAGTATACCTCAAATTATTTTTTAGATTATTGTCGAGAACATGGCATTCATCGACAATACAATAATGCTTATACTCCATAGAAAAGCGGAGTATCTAAATAGATGAACAAAACTTTAGAGGGCACAACACATGCCATGTTGTACTATAAATAGCTTGATGATAAGTTTTGGGTAGAAGCCATTGGTACTACAATGTATTTGAGAAACAGGTCCCCCACAGTTGCACTTTTGGGAAAAACTCCATATGAGGCATGGTATGGGTTTAAACCAAAAGTTAAACACTTGAAAGTGTTTGGATGTCTTTGTTTTGCTTTAGCTCCTATTAAACACAGAACTAAGTTAGAACCATGAAGTCAAAAATGCATCTTTCTTGGTTATTCTAAAGATAAAAAGGGGTTTCATTTTCTTGCATAGGATACAAGAAAATTCATAGTGAGTTGAGATGTAATATTTGATGAGTTTGCAACTATGAACACTATAGAGATTGATTCTCAACTTGATATATTAGAGAGAGAAAATACAAAAAGAATAAGGGTTTGAATAATGGGGATAACTCTTCAAATTTATGGTATGAGACTCAAATTCCTTTAATTTCCTCTCCTTCATCTATAAGTTCACAGGTTGATGACTTAGAAATTGTTGAAAATTCTCTAAGTCCCCCTTCAAATGATGCACATAATGAGAATTCTGGAGTCCCTGATTTTAATAATTTGACTAAGTATCCAAAATGGGCTCAAACTACTTTTTTGACTTGAAAGTGGATGAATTTGGTTTAACAGGTCCTAGGAATTCTCAAAAATAGGTAAACTATGTTATGGTTGTTACTACTTCTTCCTCTAATCCATCCACTTTTGAGGAGGCATCTACTAAACATGTTTGGCAATAGGCAATGAAATGTGAGTATGATTCCATACTTATAAATAATACGTTGGTTTTAGTTGATCCTCCTCCACATGATAAACCCATAAGATGTAAATGGGTTTATAGGACTAAGTATAAATTAGATGGCTCCATTGATAAACATAAGGAAAGATTTTTTTTAAAAGGATATGTGCAATAAGAAGGTATTGACTATGAGGAAACATTTGCACCAACTGCCAAATGGCACACTATTCATATGGTACTTAGCAGCACAAAATGGTTGGAAAGTACATAAATTAGATGTTAAAAGTGCTTTTTTAAATGGTGATTTATAGGAAGAAGTATATATGAAATAACCTTAGGGTTTTGAATAAGTGGGTGTCGAACACAAAGTGTGTAAATTGATAAAAGCTTTGTATGGGCTCAAACAGGCACTGAGGGCTTAGTATGAGAAAATGGATTCATACTTGAAATCCATTGGTTTTCATCATAGTAAATCTAATGATACTCTCTATTTTCGAGTGTAGGGTAAGAAAATGGTGATAATTGTTCTCTATGTCGATGACTTGTTTATCGTAGGTAATGATGAAAACCATAACAAGTTTGTGAATAAGAAATTAAAAGATGGGTTTGAGATGATAGATCTTGGACTTATTAACTACTATCTACGCATAGAGGTAACTCAGAAAGAGCATAGTATTTTCATTTCACAAAATAAGTATATTTCTGAGTTATTAGATAGGTTTGGCATGAGTGATTGCAAACCTGCCCTCACTCCCATGGAAATTAACTTGAAATTGTCTAAGGATGATAGCAGTGCCTTTTTTTATGGCACCACATACAGACAATTGGTGGGAGGTTTGATATACTTGATGACTACCAGGCCTAATATTTCATTTTCAGTTGGAATTTTATCTAGGTTTATACATGAGCCTAGAGAAATTCATTGGCATGCAGTAAAATGAGTACTTCATTACCTTTAGGGAATGAAAACATATGGCCTTGGATACTGATGCAACAAGAACTTCAAACTTGTTGGATATTGTGATGCATATTTTAGCAAATGTGTGGATGACAGAGTGTCAACCACAAGATACACTATGAATATGGTTTCAGATACCATTGCTTGGTATTTTAAGAAGGAGGATACAATGGAAAATTCATCAGTAGAATTAAAGTATATTACAGCATGGGATGCTTCCAGAGAAATTGTTTACCTACATCATATTCTTGAAGATCTTTAGGTTTCTCAGTTTGCTCCTACACAATTATACATTGATAATCAAAGTGCAATCAAGATGTCCAAGAATCCTATGTTTCATGCCAAAAAAAACATATGGATGTTAAATACCATTATCTACAAATGTTGGTGGCAAAGAAAGCTCTTGATCCAATATATTTCCTTACTACTTATCAGACAGCTGACAACTTCACAAAACCCCTTGACAAAATCAAATTTGAAAAATTTAGAAAAATTCTTGGTATGTGTCCAAAGACCTAACTTTGGATCATATGGGGGTTTGTTAGGACTTGTTCCAAAGTATTAACATTATGTTAGATTTTTTGGTAGGTTAATAAATAATTACTGTTAATGGGGCACGCATCTTTTTAGTAAAGACACCCCCATAAAATAAAGTTACTTAGTTTTAGTTTTTAGGTAGTTTTGATGTTTTGTGTTAATTAATTAGAACTACCTTTTAGGTTGATTTCCCATAAATAGTTGGTTATAGGATTAGTTGATTTTAAAAGTCATGGGTAAAATCTATATAATCTATGTTTTCAATGTAAAAGGGTTAACAGAGTAAAGGCACCCTTCTATACTTATTTTTTGAAAGTTAATAAAATACTTGTGCACTCGCACTAAGTGGGGACAAGTTTCAAACTATTTTTTCAAGGAGTTATCAGTGGAAGGGTTGATACATCTCAAAGAGTTTGGAGATGAAATAGTGAATGGATTGAAGCTTCCCCTACAAACTATGGACTTATTTAAGATTGGTTGGAGGTAGCATCTTGAGGATGGCTTTGATTTTGGCTAGGTTAGCCTTGATTCCTTGAAGAGAAAAGATGAAGCCTAAAAGTTTGCCTAACAAGACCCCAAAAATATAGTTCTTAGGATTGAGGTGAACATGATAATGTATAAGTCACTTAAAGATAATATTGAGAATGATTAAGTGGTGTTTGTAAAGTTTGGACTTCTCGAGAAGGTCATCCACATAGTCTTTGATGATTGTATAGATAAGGTCATGGAAAATATATGTCATATCATGTTGGTAGGTTGCATCAAAATTCTTAAGATCAAAGGGCATGACTATATAACATAAATACCCCCATGGGGTGATAAACGTAGTCTTGTGTTGATCTTGAGGGGCAATCAAGATTTGATTATAACCCAAGAATCCATCCATGAGAGATTAATTTTCATGGCCTACCATAAGATCAACAAGTTGGTCAATGCTAAGTAGAGGACATTCATCCTTTGGGTAGGCTAGGTTGAGGTCAAGAAAGTCCATATAGATACATAGTCCCACTATGGCTTTAGTGATAGGCATGATGTTCAAAACCCACTAAGGATAAACAATGGGTTGAATGAAATTGATAGAAAGGAGGTGTTGGAGCTCTTCTTTGACAAGAAGAGCTATGCAAAGATGTATGTGGTGTAATTTATATCTAATAGGCTTGGCATCATTATTAGTCACAATTTTATGGGTGGAAATGGTGGGGTCAATACCAGGCATGTTAGTATGTGACTAGGTGAATGCAATACTATGGTCCTAGAGGAAGGTAGCTAAGTCCTATAGTTCTTTAGAGGTGAGAGTTTGGTCAAGTTTGAAAATATGGGGGTTATTCAGAGTGACTATGTCAATATCCATGGTGGGTTAATTTAACATGGTTGAGGTCTTTTGAGGTAAGTATTTATGGATGGAGGAATCAAGTGCACCAAGGTAAGTGAGAATGGAATCATCATCCTAACATTGGATAGTGTGAATGGTAAGAGAGTCTTCTCCTACCAGTTTAAGATAGAATAAAGGGGTGGATACGGGTTCCCCTTCTTTTTTATAAGTTATGAGGCTAAGGGTAATCATGTTAACAAAAACAAATTAGGTGGGATGATGTTCTCATCCTCACCCACAGGTGGAGGGGGTGTTGGTGAGGAAGGGATCTCTTATTCAACAATGGTAGGGGTAGTTTATTTGTCTTTCTTATTATTGGGTAGAATGAAACCAAGGATTTTCTTTTCAAGAGGCTTTTAGGTCTCAATCAAATTCAATCCATGTGGTCCATGCTCATATCATCCTAAACCAAATCACTTCTAGGCACACTTGTAAAGGTATAGTTTTGTGAAGTCTGGGTTATCCAAATAAGAGAAGGTGGAGGTGAATGGTTGAGGTGAAGAGGGAGTGGTGGTAGCATTAAGAAGGCTTGTCAATTCCCCCATAAATATAGTGGGTTTCATATCTCATAGGCCCCAAGGTGGTAATGGCTCCAATGTTGGGGTCATAACCTAGTTGGTGGTTGAGCCTTCTATATTCTTGGTGAGTTTAGAAGGCATCAAGGGTGAGGAAGTAGTATTATCCAAGGGTAAGGCATTGAAAAGTGGATTCTAAAGGATCAATGATGGGTATCTATTCTATGAGGATAAATGAATTGGTAGATGCCTCAATAGAAGGGGAAGCAATGGCTTATGCTTTCATGGGTAAGGGCTTGGTGGAATTTTTTTATAGTGCTTTGGATGGAGGTAGGAGAATGTCATTAGGTTGGTAGGTCATATTACATGCTAAAAAATGGCTAGGGTTAGCTTTTATGGTAATAACTTGACCTTCATGTTCAAACTTGACACAGTGATGGAGGGTAGAAGGTACATAACCCATGGCTTAGATCTAAGGTCTTCTTAGTAAAACATTGTACTAGAATTCACCTTTGACCACATAAAAGAGTTTAAGGAGCATGTAAGGTCCTAGCTAAATGTGAAGGATGATGGTTCCCAAGGTAGTGGTCATAGTGTTGTTAAAGGATCTAAGGATAGCTAAAGTTTTAGACATAACATTTTCTAGTAGCTTGAGTTGCTTATAGGCATGGGAAGAGATGGTGTTGATACTGGCTCCCCCATCAATCATAACTTATATCATGTAGGTTTAGTTAATGTCATCTATAATAAAAGAGGGGGATCTAGATATTTAGGATGGATAGAAAGGATCTCTAAGTCCTTGAAGGTAACAATGATGCAAAGTTAGAGAGTGCCTATAAAGGCCTTTATAAGTTGGGAGTCTCCTGGTCTAACCTAAATAGCTTGCATAACCTCTATCATGGCCTGATGATGGTGAGATGAGGTGCAAATGAGCTCATAGAGGCTCATCTTAGTTGGGGTTTGGTGAAGTTGTTCAAAATGACCCTCCTGATAGATTCAGAGGGGTTAGCCTCCAAGGTGCCTAAGATGGTAAGTTTAGGCTTAGTTGAAAACATAGAGGTTTGGATCTAGTTTGGTTTAGGGTGATTTGGTGGGTATGTCCATGGAATGGACACTTTGGCCTTCCCTTTATCCTTTTTTTATGATTTTGTGACCACATTAATGGTATGGATAGAGGGGAAAGGTGTGATGGGGGGTTAGGTATATTCTTCATCACTCTAAGGTGAGAATGGGGGATTAGCAATGTGTTGGTGATTGGATATTGGGTATATTGGTGGAGGAATGGATGTAAGGTCATATACTAAAAGATCATCTTCATCATAGAGTTGGTGGATAATAGTTTAGAGAGATTTGTAACTTTCTATGTCATTCCCAAGTGTCTTATAATAGGATTAGATTTGACAATCATCATACCAGGTTAACTTCAAACCAAGAAGATCAAAAGGTCTGATAGGAGGTAATGTGAGGCAGGAGGTCTACAATAATCTTTAAATAATGGTTTTATAGGATTTAGCTAGAGGTAAGAAAGGTTTATGGATCATGGTTTGGGTTGTTAAGATGGGCATGTTGGTGGTAATAGGTTTAGTGAGAGATGGTTTGGGCAAACTGGTATTTCTAGTTGATGTTTTTGGTTTGGGTATGTTGGTAATGGGGGTGGCCAATTTTAATGGTCTAAGTATTAGTAATCTAGGAAGGACTAATGTATTAGATAATAAGTGGGGTAGTGTAATCAATGGTAGTGGGTGACATATGTTAAAATGGGGTTGCTTTTTAAGAAAAGTATAAGGGTGAGGCCCTAAGATAGAGGGCAAGGTAGAGGGAGGTAGATTCTTAATCATGTGGTCCTTCAAAGTTTTCATCCCCTTGGTTGGTGTGGGTTGAGACTTGGGTATAAGCTTGGGTGAGGTTAAGTCTACTTTCAAGGATGGGTGAACCAAACTTTGAGTAGGGAAGGCACCAAGAGTTTTGAAAGGTTTGGTTGGTAATGTGGTCATTGCAGAGGCAATTATGTTGGTTGACTGAGAAAGTGAGGGGTTGGTAGAAGTTATGATTAGTTTGAGAGGTAGTGGGGAAATGATAAATTGGTTGGTTATAAGTATGATAGAAGGTTTAGGTTTGTTGATTTAGGGAATACCTAATTGTTTCTAGAAATTTGTTTGATTCATGTCTACTTTTGTAGCCATACTTAAATTTTGATTGAGTTTAGAAAAATGGTTTGTATAATGGTCTGGCTTCCTGGGTAGCAGGTGCCAAGGAGACACCTATGGGTTGAGGAGGAGGGTTGATAGACTCATTCATTTCATCAAGCAATGGAGTTAAGTTTAGGTTGGGTGGCCACTCTGTTATGGGTGTTTATGAAAAAATATTTCCGCTAAGAATGATGTCCATAGTTGTGGCTTGGTTGGTAGTTAGGGGAGATGGTGGGCTAGGAATGGTTGATTATTCAGGTTGGCTATCCAAAGGGGTGCTTGATGATTCCAAAGCCCTTATGATAAAATCTAAGGAAAAAGGAACCTCCTCAATTTAGGTCTCCAAAGGAAGGGAAAGTGACTCCGCCACCTCGGTAGATGAAGTGAGGGAAAATTAGGTAGGTTGGATAATAGGCAAATCAAAGACCATATTGACCATGTGGACTTCATGATAATATTTAACTTTTGTGTCTTTTACTTTTATAGGAGTATGGTTGGGAAAAGGTTTCCTAAATATGTCAAGATCTTAATTTTTAGGGGCATTGGGATTATCCAACACAAGTTCCCCTTTGTCAATAAGACTCTAAACAACATTCTTGCAAGTATTACATCAGTTGATGTCATGTCCAATTACCTAATGAAAATCATAGAGATCATTCTCATTTTCCCAATTAGGTGTTGGACAAGAAGAATCAAACTAGTAGGGAAGTTTCATGGGTGGAAGTTGTATAAGGTTAGATTTTAATAGTTTCTCTAGAACTAAGGTATAAGATTCTCCAAGTGGAGTGAATTGTTTTTGGTTGCTTCAGTTTGGGTTCCTTGTATTTTGGCTGGAGTTAATGGGAGAATTTTCTTATTGACATTGGGTGGAGGGGTAGTTTTAAGGATGATGGCATTCACGGTTCCCCTGGTCTTGGTTCTAGTATTGGCTTGGTTGCTTGGTTTAGAGGAAGAGGTTTCATTGGTCTTAAAGGTAGAGTTCTTGTTTCATAACTTTAATTTACCCTCATTTGTGGCCCAATTTTCTATCTTACATGCTATGGTAAAAGTCTCATCAAAAGTTATGAAGCTTTTGACATGCAGTGTATAAGATATATGTTTGGCATAGGCTCAAGAAAAAAGTTCTATAAGTTTAGGTTGAGGCAAGGAAAATGAAAGTTAATTAATCAAGCTTTTCCAATGAGTGATGAAATTATAAATGGACTCATCATCAAATTTCCTAATAGAATAGAGGTCAGTGATAGAGACCTTTTTGGAAATGTTAATGAACAAGTGATCTAAGAAGACTTGTGCTAGTTGGGTGAAATAAAAGATGGAATGCTTGATGAGGGCATTATACCAGTTGAGTGATAGGATAGATAAAGACATGGGGAAATTTTGAAGGAGAAGGGAATCATCATAATTAATCATGTAACATGCATGCCTAAAAGCCCTAAGGTGTTGTTAGGGGTCTTTCTTGCTCTAAAATTTGGTAAATTTTAGAATCTCCCATTAAGAAGGGTAAGGTATGATTGGGATAGAAGTATGAATAGGTTCATTCCAAATATAATCATAGGATAGGATGTTATGAGCCCCTAAAATGGATGACTCAAGGTTTGTTATCTTGTCCATGAGCATCTTCATTAGGTTAATTTGAGGTGGTAGACCAAAAGGATTGTAAGTTTGATATTGTGGTAGAGGTTGGGTAACATATTGGTAATTATTTGGTGGTTGAGAGGCTACCACATATTGGAATGTGGATACTATAGGTTGGGTAGGGTAGGTGGATTATGGTGGTTAGGTAGTGGGTATATACCCTTATGGGTTAGGGTTGTATCCTAGATTGGGTGCAATGGGTAACTATTGAAGAGTTTTTGTGGATTGGGCATGGGTGGTAGTTGGATTGGTGACAAGAGGTGAGGTAGTGACCTTTGTACTAATGGGTGGTAAAGTAAAATGGATAGATACCCCTAAGCTTGGTAAAGGTATATTGAATGATGGGTTAATTTTGATAGAGTGGAGGTTAGTAGTGTTGGTGGTGGGTGTTCTAGCAACAAGTGGACTATGATGGGTTAATGGCTGGGTTGTCCCAAAGGTAGAGGAGTCATTAGTAGGGGCATAAGGTGTAAGGGTAGCAGTTGGTTAGATAGGTTAGTTTTTAGTTATGTCATCAGAGCAATTGGTAGACAAAGATTCCTGGGTGGTTGAAGGTTGGGTTGTGATCACAGTAATATGGATACCCTTCATAGGGTGGGATGGCATGCCTTAAGGAGGATCTTGAGGTGGAATTAAAATCAAGATATGGTGAGGGGAGGTGTTAAGATAGTGATAAAGGGCAACTATATTAATATCTAAAAATTGGTAAAATCCATGTCCCAATGGACAAGGTGAATCTTCTACCTCAAAGACATACTCCATAGATGAGGAGGTAGAAGAGGTTAATTTAAGTGACAGGTTTTGCTCTACTAAGTCTCTTCACTGTTGGAAAGTGAGGACCTTACAAGAATAATGGGAGAGAAAACAAGAACAAACTCACCACTCAAACAAGAATAAGACAATAAAATGATCAAGGTAATCAAGATGCACACTATGAAGTAAATTAAGCCTAGAGGTTAGGTTTAATTTCATTTTTGGCTTATGCCTTAGTTTGTGTGATAGAAGTTGGCTTGTAGATTAGGTACTATAAAATTAATATATGGTTGGTTTCAGGTTGTTTAGGTGCTAAAAATAATATTTATTAGAATCTATATGTGACTTGGTATTGGGGCCTAACCCCTCACTTCACAGTCCCATAGTGATAAGGGTGTCAGGTGTTTAGCCAATATATATTGATATCTAGATTTTTTACTCAACCAAAGAGATGAGTTAGTTCTCCCCTTGGTAATGACCTCCAAGTAGGATTACTGAGAATGGGTAAGGTGACTGCTAGGTGATGAAATCTCATTTGGGCCTTGTCTCAAATTTTTTTCATGTTTGATTGATGAAAGTGGTTTGGCTAGTGTGTGCAACAAAAGTGATGCTACAATAAGATTATTATGCCTTAATTCAAAGTGAACTAATATTAAAATCAAGTAATAGATTTAGTTGATTTTAAACCCAAAATAAATTTTAGTTTTAATTATGTACATAGAGAGAAGAGCATACCAATGTAAAGAAAACACAAGTAAAGACTCTAGGTCCCACCAAGCATGCCAGAATGTTTCATGTAAATTTTCATTTAAGTTATAAAGAAAGAGAGAAAAGAAAATCGATATGGGTATGGTTGAAAAATCTATTTCATTATGTGTTTTGAATCAGAAGACTGTGAAGAGCTCCTATTTGGCTTGAGAGGAAGACCTATAGATAAGAAATCACTAAAGCAAAAGTGTTTGTTAGATAGATAGTTGGGTGAATTTCTTAGCGATAGCTAGATCTTGGAAATGAGAGATTTTTTAAGGGTTTTCAATCCATACATTTCAAACAATCAAGTTCACAAAACTATAAATAAGGTACTTGCATCAATTAAAGAATATTACTAAAACTAAACACAAGAATGCTTGTTAAGAAAATAAACTATAAATGATCAAATTAGTGGTAAACTAATTAATACTAATGCTAAGGAGTTGGGGTATGATTCAAACAATTTAAAAGAGGTTTGTGAGTGGTCAAAAACATATAAAACTAGATTGGAGTGGGTGTAGGTGGGTGAAAATAGGTTATTGGTTTTTGGTGCCGTAAGTGACCATCGATGGTTGGGGTGACCATCAGCAGTTATGCCTGACCGTCAGTGGTTGACTATGTATTTTTGGGTTTGATCAATAGCTAAATGATGAAATTCCATAGATGAATTACAAGAGTTTGGTAAGGGTTTGGTTAATTGCAAAATGGAATAAAATTACATAAATAGTAACAAACAAGTACTTATCTTACTAGAAGTCGATTGGGTGAATGGTTGATGCAGTTAGCCTATTGGTGGAATATGGCTTGATTCTAATAGAGTAACAATACTTGAGAGATTGGTTGAGAATCAACAAAAGTTCAAATCCTAATAAGATGGTTGATGCTTGATAATGTTAATGATGTTAATTATTTCACCTATGAAAAAAATCCTGAATGCCTGAGCTCTTGATAATTATTATAGATGCATTTGACCTCCCAAGCTTCTCTCTTATAGGCAAGAGGTGGAAGTGAAGGTGTAAGTGGGTCATCTAAATATAATTTATGCATGAAAAGGCTCACAACATAAATTATACAAGGTTATATTTAGAAATGGGTTGATGGATCTTACATGTTCTTGGCTAAAAGGTAGATCGTGACCATCGACGGTCAGGGGTTCCCAAAGCTAATCATTGATGGTCACCCTAACTGTCGATGATCAACGTCCACAAGAATAGGGTCTTGAAAGTTAGGGTTATTTATTTAGTTGAAACTGAGTGTAGATTGGTTGTTTTAGGCCTAATAGGTGTAGGTTGGTCCCAAAGGGGTCCTAGGGTATATCTAGGGGTATTTTGACATTTGAAAGCATAGGTGTGCATATTTATGGTGTCTACACCTAGTTCATTTTGATTCTAGCTTTATGTCTTATTCCCAAAGACCTGGCAACATTTTATATTTTTATAACTAGATTAGAGTTGTTTGAAACAATTTTTACCAAGATTAAAATTCAAGTTTATATTCAAAATTTACCATTTGTGAGCAATACATTAGACATTGAGGAAATTTTAGGCTGAGTTTATCATTGATGAGAATAGCTCCATTCCTAGGCCAAGTTTAGACCAAGTTTTTGGATATACCAAGTTTGGACCATTTGCTATTTAGACCATGTTTTAAGAGTTTGTCTAACTCTGGACCTTTTCTTTGTGAGATGTTAGTCATAGATATGGATATGCCTCGCTATACTCATAGTATAACCATGTACAATCTAGATTATGATAATGTGATCATGAATGATAAATTTTTTCAATATCCATATGGTGATGATGTATTTTATGATACAGATCTCAATCCTCCTTACACTACTCAATATGTAGAACATAGTCAAGATCTGTTAGCACATTACTTGGTTAATACACCTCCCTATTCAAGTCAAGACCAAGAGAAAATAGTGAAATATCTTGCTAATGTGCCAGTCATTATAAAACAAGTCCAAGTCTAACCATACTATGTTACTATGTCATTTACATATGATCCATAATTATTTTATCATCACTTTCTTGAAAAAAAGGATGAGATTTTAGTCAGACTCATGGTGTTATGGGCCAGGTTTTTAGTAGACTTCCCCCATGAAAATCTACCTAGTCTAGTTAGAGTGATAAGAAATGTAATTTACACCCAAACCATCAAATAGGCCACTACTAGTTACCTTCAAGTGATCATGTCAATTTCATACCAAGATCCAAATATGCTTACAAGAGGAAAAGGCCCCATAGATGACCAATTCACATAGATGTAACAAGAATATTAGACTTAACTTAGTGTGAAATTTCAATTCCATGTCCATATCAAATGTTCCTCTTATTAAATTAACACATTTAATAGGCATACTAGTTGATTTAATAGGTCCATCTAATCCAAGTATAGACCCATTTACTAAAGTTACTTTGATAGGGGACATTTTCAATAGCCCTTTCATTGAATAGGTGACTTTAGCTTCCATGTAATACATTGTGTAAAATATAGTGGATTACACGTAAGTGTCTTCTAATATAGGCCAAGGTGAGACAAATACACCAACAAACAATTCACAAAAATAAGTGACTTTATTCAAAACCATGTGTGGTTCACAATATCAAGGTGTAGGAATGCCTACTTCCCAACCATACCAGTTTACTTCCAATGCTCAACCAACTTCTTCTTATAGAATGTAACAATAGGGGATAAGTAAGTAGGCACCGACCAATGTTTTGCCTCAACAAGTGATGAATGTTATCCTACCTCAATAGGTAATGGCTAATATTCCACAATAATAATCATAGTCTAATTTATCATCATAACAAAGGTAGAACATTATGCTACCTCAATAGGGGAAAAAAATATTCCACCACATTAATCATAGATCAATATACCTCTACAATCACAAGTGTTATCTAATCAATAATGTATTTCTATTGGTCAAAGATAAATGCAAAATACCCAACAATCATATAGTTCATAATAGGTTTTTGTGTAATAAATAGGTACTAATTTCCAATAAGTACTTATTAAGCAACAATTTCCTTTTACATAGCATAGATTCAAAGATAGGGCCTTCGTCAACAACAAGTTCCTTGTATTCATCTAGGTACGACTAGTCGATAACAAGTCCCTACTCAATCTCAGTAGGCATAGTATGTTTCATAAATCCATATCCTTCTATCACAACCAAATTCCCTTGGACCCAAGGCCATATACTGAATATAAACCAAAATACTTAATGTGTGTAATAGCAACAGCTTCATCTCAACCTATGGATGCATATTCTTGGTCAATTCACCCATCAAACCACCATTCCACAACACTCTATACCTCCATTATACCCTGATCAAGGTAATCCATGTTGGACCACCCAATCATAACCAAATGTACCATCTAGTTTCTTTGCCCAAGAACTACAACAAATAAAGGATGTGATTATTACTATTTAAATAGGGAAGAATACCAATAAATCCAAATTGGATGATGTGTGTTCATACCCATTTAACATGAAGTATCTTCACATACCATTCTATTTAGGTTATGAACCACTAAAATTTGACAAGTACAAGGGTAAAGGACACCCTAAGGTGCATCTAAAAGAGTTCTTTGTCAATTTATATCTAATGGCCTATAGTGACATTTACGTACTCCTTTTGTTTCCTCAAAGTCTAGCTAGATTGGCTTTGGAGTAGTTCCTCAAATTACCAATAAATTCAGTGTCTAATTTTGATGATCTATAAGATAAATTCATGTAATATTTCTCTTACAATCTCAAGCATGAGATTTCATTGGTATATTTGACTTAGTCCATGCAAAAATTTGGTGAGATGTTTTTAAGTTACTTATAGATATGGAGAGTGCTTACTAGTTATTTCACTCATAACTAATTTGATAAACAAATGGTCATTATGTTTAATCAAAAATTTCACAGTGAGATATCTTATCATCTAGAGCTTTAATGTGCACATACCTTCAAGGATTTTATTGGGAAAGGCTTACAAATTGAAAAGAGCTTATTAATAAATGGTTTAACAAGCTAACCCCCTCAAATTAGAATCAAATCAAAAACCAAAATGCAAGCCCAAGTCAAAACCCTAATCCAATCCATGTGTAAGCATCTACACTAGCTTAGACCAATAACTATGAAAAATCCAAAGCATATAATCACAACAATAACATCATTGGAAATGGAGTAACTGAGTCATGCCATGTTAAAATGGTGTAAACATTATTTTCTCAACTTATGTTGTAAATGTAACTTATTCCTCATCAATAGCATATCCAAAAATCACAACCCATGTTGTAACCTATATTAGTTCCTCAAATGCCATAACCACCACCTTCAAAAACCCTTCCTTCAAGAATAAGGCCCACTCCTAGAGTCTTCAATAACCTTAGTGAACCTATTGAAGTAGTGTTTTTTAAACTAGTTATGGCCAATATGATTATTTAGTTGATTACAAAACACTATCCTAAGGGTATACCATATCCAAACTGGTATAGAGCATGAGTTTTGTGAATACCACCATGTTCATGGACATTCCATACATTATTGTGTGAAATTGAAACATCATAATTGAAAATATGTTGGAAAATGGGGAAATCTAATCAGATAATAGATCATCTACTTCCAATCAAAATCTGGGTATCTACCAAAATTTTTTTCCATACCATAATAATTCCAATAACTAATAGCAACAATGAAGACCACAATAACAATAATAGTATTAGCAACAGCTATAATAAAATTAGAAGTAACAACAATGTCAACAAAATGGGAGGAACCAAGGCCAAAATTATCCCAACAACCAATAGACTTATCACATAATTTCACATTGCTATAATAAAGTTGTAGGTCATATTATGAGTGGGCATGTTTTTACCATTACCATATATCCTAGACCAATTTCTAATAGACTAGGAACATTAGATAAAAATACCAATCAACCTACCTATGCTAGTAATCTTTCCTTGATCTATGACCGTATCCAAGTGCAATAGTAAACAAGTATTACCATTTGAGGACCTTATGCCAATAACTCTTCATTTCCCCATGGTCATAATCAAGTGCACTCACAATCAAGAATTATCTTCTCTAGCCCATCTCCATCATTTTATAGTACTAACAGTCCTCTATCTAATCTAGATTGTGTAATCATAACATAGTAGTCTAAGATTACCATCTTAGTCCCACAACCCCCTACCAATGAACCAATTCAACCTATTAAGCCAAATAGGATCAAGCAAAATACCATGGTTAAGGAAAAGACATATGATATTTTGGAACAACTCTAAAAGACACTCGCACAAAATTTCCATTATGGATTTGTTGCATACATCTACTATCCACATGAATATTCTAACAAAACTCCTAGGATAATCCCAAGTTCTAAATGACATAATCCTAGACATATTTCAAGCTTTGGTTGGACACCTAGCCCTAGGAAAAAAGTTGAATATCAACCAAAGTGATATGTCATCCCTTAGACCTCTCCATAATAACCCATTATACATTTAAGTTTTCATCATGTGGTATAAAGTCAAATGTTTACTCATAGATAATATATCAGGCTTGAATATTGTCTTTGATTCTCATCAAGCATTTGGGATATAGATCAGGTAACCTTTAGCCAAAGATAAATACTATCAAATCCTATGACAATGAAGAATAAGAATCATAAGGAACTATAAGATTGTTATTTATCATTGGGCCCTTGACCCATGATACACTTTGGCATATGTTAGACCTAGACCTATCATACAATTTGCTTTTGGGTAGACCATGGATACATGTAATTTAGGCAATCCCTTAGACATTACATCTGTATTAAGTTCCATCACTCAGGCATGAAGGTAACTATCCATGGATATTTACATTCATATGAACACTACAAGCTTTTGGAGGCTGAATATGAAATTTAAAACTATTACTTTGACCTAGACCTAATACCAAAGAAAGACAAATACAGAGAGGTGCTTATCAAATTATCAAAGGCCAATTATATATACCTTGAGAGCCTTACCTCATATTCACATACACCTCCTCTTTAAATGTCTAATCATTTCACCATTTCTGATAATGGTCTAGGAGAGTATTTTAATCATGACACATTCCACATTGCCAAGCTTCCACAAAACCCAAAGTACTATGGAAGACATAAAGCTAAACCTACCTACATGGAATGGTCATGAAAGGGAAAAGGCAAGTTTTATACCCTAGCACTTGTTATTTTCACACCTACCACTAGCCAAGAACAGGACCCACTTACCAATGATGTTTCTAGTTATACAATAACAAGTTGGTTGATTGCTACCACAGTCCAAAATATCCCATCCCTAACAAGATCATAGATAACCAAGCATATAAAGGAGGAGGCCTAGGGTAAAACCAACAAGGTACTCTTGAACCCATTTCATGAATAGATCCAAAGGATCTTATGGTCTTAGATTTAAACTGACTAGGGTTGACTCCATGTATATTATTCATGCTCCAACACCAATGACTAGTGATGATGATGTCGATAATAAAGTAGAGTCTAATCATATCATTTATGAAGACCTTGCTAGTACTAACCTATTTGACCCACATACCATTTTAATCACTACCCTAGTAATCTAACATTTCATGCTTTCCTTTTATCATCTTCAACTTATAGACTGAGATAAACAAGAATCTACAGTGCCTATTAATGAGTTTGAGAATGATGAGGCCTTTTATGATTTTTAGGGCCTAAGAGATAATGTTTTGTTAGGAGACCACAAACAAGGGTTTTCTATCAAACTAGATCCTTTAACCTATTTTAGATAATAGGTGAATGTCTTTAGCCAAAAATAAAATAATAAAACATTGATGTCTCAAAGTCAAAATATATTTGAGGCACCTTTACACTAGGGTAAAAATAAAGAGAAATGCTAGTCTTTTATTGAAAACCTATTTTAGGCACCACTAGATGGGTTATTCACCTTTCCTTTAATGAAGATTAGGAGACCACCAATGGTGAACTTGATTTTTGGTTTGATTTTAGCATATAGTAAAAACATGCCTTTGAACAAATTATCCAATAATGTCCTATAACATTTATAACATGGCCATTACTATTGTTAAGGGATTTATATTCATCTTGTTTGGGAGAGATTGAAGAAGTAGTCTAACTAGAGAACTTTTCCATTATAAGCCAATTCACATCCTTGCCGACCATTCTAGAAGATGGATCAACTCTCCTAGTAGAAGATACTATATAAGTCATTATTAGGACTACAGATGACCTAAAGTGGATCAAATTAGGTACATCACTCATTGAGGAGAAACATGATATTTTTATAGCCCTTTTGAGGGAGTTTATTGATATTTTTTCTTGGGACTATTCAGACATGCTAGGTTTAGACCCCACATTGGTTGTACACCAACTAGTTGTCTATCATGATGCTAAGCCTATGTAGTAGAAACTATGTAAGATTCATCCGTGTATTATTGTATTAGTAAAGAAAGAGTTGGAAAAACACTTAGAATCAAGATGTATCCATCTAATTGACTATCTATAGTGGATCTCAAGAACTTTTCCTATCAATAAAAATCAAGAAGGGATCAAAATCTACACTAATTTCAAAGACATCAATAAGGCCTACCCCAAGGATGACTTTCCCCTTCTAGATATCAACATGATAGTTGACTCCATATCTGGGTATGAAATGTTATCCCTCATAGATGGATTTTTAGGATATAATCAGATCAAGATTGTGTTAGAATACCAACACAAGATAACATTCACCAGTCCTTGGGGAAAATTTTTCTATCAATTTATGTCATTTGGCTTGAAGAATGCTAGGGCCACATATTAGAGAGCTATGATCATCATATGTCATGACATGATGCATGATATTATTGAAGACTATGTCGATGACATATTATATAAATCAAAAACCCATGTAGATCATCTAGCAGTATTATGAAGAATATTTTAATGGCTTCATGAGTACAAAATTTGCCTTAATCCCAAAAAGTGAGTCTTTCATGTCTCTTCAAGAAAAAATTTAGGCTTCATTGTCTCTCCCTAAGTCATTTAATTCGATCCTACCAAGGTACAAGCCATTACCAAGATGTTGCCACCTTCTAATTTGAATTAATTACACATTTTGTAAGGCAAAATCTAATCTATCAAATGCTTCATTTTGCAATTGGCTGATAAATTCCATCCTTTAAATCACTTGTTGAAGAAAGGTGTTACATTTATTTGGGATGAATAATGTCAAAAGTCCTTTGAGTATCTAAAATAATATCTTGCCACTCCACTAGTTTTGTTACCACCAATGCCAAGGAGGCCATTTTTGCTATACGTATCTACCATTGATAAAGCCCTATGGTACTTTTAGCTCAGCATGATGATAATGGGAAAGATCATGTTGTGTACTACTTAAGTCATACACTAGTCACATATGATCGTAATTATATGTTAGTATAAAAATCTTATTTATTTATTATCTTTGTAGCCTAGAAGCTACATCAATATATGCTTAATAACAAGACCATATTCATTGCCAAATTAGATCCGCTCAAGTATCTACTATTAAAGATAGATTTATAAGGCCGCATGGCTAAATGGATCATGATATTAGGTGAGTTAGAGATTGAATACATCAATCATAAGGCCATAAAGGGACAAGTACTTTTAGACCAACTTGTTGAATATCACCTTTTAGATATTGAACCACTCACATTTGCATTTCCAAATGATTCCATCATGACCATCATCGGAACACCTCTTGAGGAGCAACATTGGAATCTATATTTTGATGGGTCATTTACATGTTATGATCAGGGGCAGGCTTATTATTTGTTACACCATAAGGGGATCTTATTCCCAAATCTTTTTATATCATCTTTCCTTGTATGAATAACATAGATTAATATTAATCAATCATTTCATGACTTCATTAGGAAATACAATGGAATATTCAACATCTCACATTTTATGGTGATTCTTAGATAATCATCAATCACATTATAGACCACTTTTAGACCAAAGATGATAAGCTAGTACCATATAAGGCCATGGTGAATGTTCTTAAATAGCATATTTGCCATATATAGTTTAAACACATACCTCAATATTGTAACAAGATAATGGATTCCATGGCCATCATCAATTCCTTGATCTACAATACAGATAAGGCTAAAGATTATCAATACCTAATTGAACATCTTCTAGCACTTTCTCATGAACATTTAATCATTGTAATGACTTATGTTATTGTTGGTCCTAGTTATATTTGGTATTTAGACATATATAACTACCTTCATGATTGTCAGGAATCTAGAACAACAAACATGCTCTGATGCCACTAGTTGGGATATTGCTTCTCAGAAAAAGCACAGTATGATTACCAAGTATAAGCAATTGAATATGCGGAAATAACCAGAAACACAAGTAACTAGAATTCACCAATAGCACAGAATATGAGAGACAATACACTATCTTGTATTAACACTAACAGAAAAGAATACAACAAAGAGCCGCCACACTCTTTCACCTTACAGAGATTCGCCACACCTCAAGTGTTCAGTAATTCTTCTCACACACACTCTCCTACACAAAAAACGGTCCCAACAACCAACTCACACACAGAATTGGGGTTCACCTCACCAACCAGTCAGTAATAACCCTGCCGGTACATCAAGCACTCTATAGCACTTCAAGCTGATCTCTCATGAACCTGCAACCTGCAATTCAAAGACCAAACTTACATGTAGATCCCCAATGAGCTTGCAACAACCTGCAACTCACAGATCTTACAACTAGAAGGAACTCTTCCTTTCTATCTCATGCCTTATACAATACATGCCAATGGGTCTATAAATAGATCCCTAACTCAAACACTAACTTAGACTCTTAATTTAGACAATAGTCCTCGCAGCACAAGACTCTAACTGGTCTCAACATGCAAACTCTTCATTCACTTAACTAACTGTCCGTGAAACGAGTAGTTCTGGAACACACAGGCGACCGACGTCGGTCCCTGCTTGTCTGGTTCTGCCGACGTCGGCCGACTTCCTGCCGTGGCCGGTGGCCTTCTGCACTGGTCCCTGCCGACGTCGGTCCTACTGCCGACGCTGGTTCCTGTAGAACTCAGCAACCATCTGTTCCTCAATTTGCAAAGGTTGAAGCTTTTAGCTCCACAACCTAACAATCTCCCACTTGGAGATAAACAGCTGCAACCTGTACATGTACCTGTACACCGTCTAGTTTGTTAACTTGGCTATGTATCCATCTTCAAAATCATCCTTGAAGACCAACCACCACAAAATCCATGGTGCAAAACCTGTCATCCAAATTACCTGCCACATCCACATCTACAACCATGTAGAAATAAGCCTGAACTTGCATAGCATGTGCACCTGCTACTAGTCCCTGTAAGAATCCACTGAACTGACCTCCAATGGTTCTCTCCCGGATTGGCTCCTAACTTGTGACAACTCCCACTGCTTGGGAAAACTCAGGTTTAGTACATACCATGCACTCAACCTCATTATGTGAATCAAGACACCTGTTCTATGAACTGTCCAACCATCGGTGTGCTAACCGGTTCCACACAATCATCCTGAAACAAAGTCAACAAATGACCTACCATGTCTCTAGAACACACTCTTGCCAAAGAATCTTGCTGCTCCCAGATCCTCCATGACAAACACCTGAACTAGCTTTACCTTTAGTTCAGCAATCCCTGTATATGTAACCCTGCAACAAGCACATCATACAGAAAATAGGATAGTGTAGCTAATACTATCCAACCTGGTAAAGAGAAACACAATGAACAAACCTCCATTGCCCTGCAGCTAATACAAGATCAAATACCCTGATCTTCCATCTCACGTATCTATTTCCGCTCTTCTTCATCCTTAACATCCATTCGTCTCTCAGTGCTTACTTCCAGCTGGCAACACTACCCAAAACACCTGTTTGGTTCTCCTCCAAGGAATCACATCCTCATTCAAGCCTAGCTCCCACTGTTTCCTAGATCTACTTGTTCTGCTTCTTCAATAACTCCCTGGTCCTATGCCATAAGTGAGCAACAAGTAGTGTAAAGAAGGGAAATGACGAATTTAAGAACTTACTTACACCTTCAGTCCTCCATATGGGCGCTTGAGACTCCATGACAGCTTGCTGTCTACCCAAAATTCATCTCAGTGACCGATGCCGGTCACATCTCAGTCTACAGCCGACCGATGTCGGTTCCCTGCGACTGCCTCTCCGCCGACGTCGTTTTCCCCTGGCCGACGCCGGTCTCTGTCTACCCCGAGTCACCGACGTCGGGCTGCACATAGCCGACATCGGTCCCTGTCTAGACACCGACGCCAGTTTTCCTGCCGACGTCGGTCTCTGTGTTTTTCTTGTGAGACCTGACTTTTTCCCGTGAGCTCCTTTTGGATCAAACCCTTGTCCAAAACACCCTTGCTCTGCTCAGAATTCCCCTGCACCTTGTGCTGAACTCTGTCTGTCACCTTCTCCTTGAAAACCAAGGCTTTCCTGTTCTTGTCACTAAAATCGGATTCCTCAAGAAATCTCACCTTCTTCTTCTGCATACAGAAACCACGATCCATGCCTTCCAAATCCGAAAGCATATCCTTTGACTCAAGAACCAGCATCTCCTTCATATCTATGTGACCAAGCCTATCAAGCCACATCTCCGAATCTACAGCTGAAATAGATAACCCAAAAGAAGAATCAATAAAACAAGTAGATAGATAAAGCGTACCTACTTTCTTACCTCTAGCTATAACAAGTGTACCCTTGGTAACCTTCCAAGAGTCCGCTGTGAGAGTTACTGTGTAACCCTCTTCACCCAAACTTCTAACAGAAATCAGATTCCACTTCAGAACTGGGACGTGCATGACCTCCTTTAACACCCATGTGTTACCTGTCTGCAGTTTCAGCTTCACTTTGCCTTTGCCAACAATCTGACAAGACTTACCATCCCCTACACAAATTTCTCCAAAATCTCCCTGAACATACTCATGAAAAAATTCCCTATGTGGGGATGCATGAAAAGAGGCACCAAAATCTAATACCCAAGATTCTACTTTATCCAAAGAACATACCAGAGCATCCTGTGCAATGTAACCTACAACATCTGCTTCTTCTTCATGTTCTTCATGCTGATCTGTACCCGATCTGCAATCTCTCTTTAAGTGCCCTTGCTTTCCACATTTCCAGCAGGTTATTCTGCCATACCTGGACTTGGATCTCTTGCCCGTCTTCGACCTTGATCTCCCACGCTCTATCTTCTCTCTTGGCCTTCCTCTTCCTTCAACACTCAAAGCATCTCCAGATGATTCACCTGTGCTTTTCCTGCGTATCTCTTCGTTCAAGATTACACTCACAATATCATCCACTTTTAAGACTTTTGAAGGAGACACAGTATTAGAAACTGCCATTACCATACCTTCCCAACTTTCAGGTAATGAACACAAGATTAAGAGAGCTCTTATTTCATCATCAAATACAATATTGACTGAACTTAACTGGTTTACTAAACCATGGAAATCACTAAGATGGCTATGAACAGATCCACCTTCCAACATTTGCAAATTAAATAAACGCTTCATAAGAAATACCTTATTCGAAGCTGAGGGTTTTTCATATAAATTTGCCAAAGATTCCATCAACTCCACCGTTGTCTTACACTGTGATAAGCTGGAAATCACAGATGATGCAAGACTCAATCTAACAGATCCCAGAGCCTTCCGATCAAGAACCTCCCATTCTTCATCTTTCATATCCAAGGGTTTGCTAGCAACCCCACCCAACGGTAAGTACAAATCTTTCTGATACAGATAGTCCTCAATCTGCATCCTCCATAATTGGTAGTTCTTGCCATTGAACTTCTCCATTCGTAGTTGACTACTTTCTGTCATTGCTCAACTCCCACTCAAACAGAAACCTGTGAGTAACCTGTAATCAAAACACACTACCCAGATCTACACCAATCTGTTAGTATCCCAACCAAAAGCTCTGATACCGATTGATGGTATCAAGCTTAAGAACCTACAACCAAGGCTCTGATACCAGTTGTCAGGAATCTAGAACAACAAACATGCTCTGATGCCACTAGTTGGGATATTGCTTCTCAGAAAAAGCACAGTATGATTACCAAGTATAAGCAATTGAATATGCGGAAATAACCAGAAACACAAGTAACTAGAATTCACCAATAGCACAGAATATGAGAGACAATACACTATCTTGTATTAACACTAACAGAAAAGAATACAACAAAGAGCCGCCACACTCTTTCACCTTACAGAGATTCGCCACACCTCAAGTGTTCAGTAATTCTTCTCACACACACTCTCCTACACAAAAAATGGTCCCAACAACCAACTCACACACAGAATTGGGGTTCACCTCACCAACCAGTCAGTAATAACCCTGCCGATACATCAAGCACTCTATAGCACTTCAAGCTGATCTCTCATGAACCTGCAACCTGCAATTCAAAGACCAAACTTACATGTAGATCCCCAATGAGCTTGCAACAACCTGCAACTCACAGATCTTACAACTAGAAGGAACTCTTCCTTTCTATCTCATGCCTTATACAATACATGCCAATGGGTCTATAAATAGATCCCTAACTCAAACACTAACTTAGACTCTTAATTTAGACAATAGTCCTCGCAGCACAAGACTCTAACTGGTCTCAACATGCAAACTCTTCGTTCACTTAACTAACTGTCTGTGAAACGAGCAGTTCTGGAACACACAGGCGACCGACGTCGGTCCCTGCTTGTCTAGTTCTGCCGACATCAGCCGACTTCCTGCCGTGGCTGGTGGCCTTCTGCACTGGTCCCTGCCGACGTCGGTCCTACTGCCGACGCCGGTTCCTGTAGAACTCAGCAACCATCTGTTCCTCAATTTGCAAAGGTTGAAGCTTTTAGCTCCACAACCTAACAATGATCACATCCTTATACCAAACCTATCATGTAAATAACAAAATGACTTTACACATCAATCCTATCACTATACCTTACTTGACGTAACCCTTTACCATAGAAGATTTAATAGAACTCCACTTCATTGTTTAAATTTGGCAAAGGCCACATTAGCATTGAGGGAAATCCATGAAGGAGTATGTGGATCCCACACTAGTAGGGTCATCCTTTCCAAAAATCTCCTACGTACTGATTACTATTAGCCAACCATGGAATCAGATGTAATTGATTATGTTAAAATATGCAACAAATGTCAAAGGCATGTCAATTTTTATTCATGCTCTAGCTAGAATACTCAAACCAGTGTCTACACCATTGCCATTTTCAATATGGGGACTTGATCTCATTAGTAATATTAACCCAACCTCATCTAATGGCCATAAACACATCCTACCTAATACTAAGTATTTCACTAAAGTGGGTTGAATCTATACCACTCAATTATGTGACTAGAAAATATATTTTCAAAATCATTTTCAACCATCTCATCTTCCACTATGGGATCCCATATGATATTATATCTGATAATGGAGGATCATTTAAGAATAAGGATGTTAAATCACTCTGTGTCAAGTACAACATCACCCAAAAAATTTCCACTACATATTACCCACAAGGTAATGGCTAATAAGAAGCATCTAATAAGACCATTATCAACATCCTTAAGAAGATTGTCAATGATGTTGGCCACTATTGGCACCTACAAATTTTCTATACTCTATGGGCTTATCATACTAATTACCACACTCTAACAAGAGCCACACCCTATTCCCTAATCTATGGGATTAAATCCATTCCTCTTGTTGAGGTTGAGTTACATTCTCTATGTATCTCATTTAAACACATCTGAATGATCAAGATTATAGAGTAGCTCACCTTCAAGAGATAGAGTTACTGGATGAGAAACACATGGCCATTGTAAACAACCCTGAAGCTTATCAGAACTAGTTATGTGGTCAATATAACTAGTGGGTCAAACATAAAGAGTTTGAGCTTGGTGATTTTATCCTCAAATAAAACCAAAAGAACACCATAGCCAAGCATAAATAAAGGCAAATTCAATCCCAATTAAATAAACCCCTATATCATTATTGCAAATTACGGCTCTTGAGCATATAGGCTCGCTACACTAGATGGAGATGAACATGAGGATCCCATGAACATTATACATCTCAAGCATTATTTTACTTGAGTAACCTAAAGTATTTTTATGAGTATCATTTACATTGTACCCTACCAGCATCTTCCTTATACCACACCATAAACTATTTCTACCATGCCTTCCCTATTGGCCAAAATTTTTTCCCTCCCAACCCATCCTTTTGACCTTGGTTTTGATCTATTGGTTCTTCAAGCACATTCAAGAGAGATTTAGACAAAATTTTAGTAGCTGATTCAGTATTATAGATAGAGGTAGTATATTAGACTAGTATGACCATGGTTTGGCCATTACATTCTTCATTTTTGTCACATTTTATTCCATTCTTGGTGCTACTAACAATAACTACCTTAAAAAAAATTAATAACATTGACCTATGCCATTTTTTCATAATTATAATTGCCTATGGGTAAATTAGGAGCAACACCTTTATCATGCATTGTTTCATCACCTTACCATTCATGTTTTATACTATTCCATTTGCCTAGTTTATGAACTTGATTCTACCTAGTTGAATTCCTCCATTTTAAGGTAGAACTATAGTGATTTGAGGTCTCATTCTAAGACTATGTAGGTAGCGCTTGATTTATATTGAGGTTAGCTCAGTCCCCTTAAGCCACACTCTTATCATTTTATGATTTGGACCATTTAGTATCTCATAATTCTTGTCCAAGTTTAGATATTTAGAAATATCCAAAAACATTTTTAAAAGACCTATAAAATCCTAAAAATCATGAAAATTGGCTTAGAATTTCCATGGGTGATATAAATTCATTGAAATTTTATGGGATGGGCCATCTTATCTCTTTAGTTTGTTTTTATACCACCTTGGTCTTTTTCCTCCCATTTTCTAGAGAGCTAAGCAGCCTAAGGTCTACATGGACTATGTAGGTAGCACTTGGATACATGGGGTATCTTAGGTTAGCTCATCCATACCTTCCTTAATTTGACCACTTTTTTATCTTAAGAATTTTGGGAATCTTAGATATTTAACAAAAAACCACTTGTTATTTAGTTTCACCATCCTTATTAGCCTTAGCCATATGCTCTCACCATTTTATGAGTTTATATCATAACCATTGTGTATTCAACTTTGATATACTAATGATCACTTGGCTTCATCTTATGCTCTCACCATTTTGTGATTTATGTATGCTCTCACCATTTTGTGAATTCATTCCTTATCATCCTTATAAATAATATGCATTATAAACCCAGTTCATGTGTGTGCACTTGTCTATTATCTTTTAGTGTAGTTATACCCTAAACCATACTCTCGTAATTCTTTGATTTGCTTTTATTGGAATTTTCATGATTGTGGAATATCATCCTTTTTTTCTCATGCATTCACCATTTTGTGAGACCATTCAAATATTCCTCTACAAGATAATCATGTTTTCTTATTATCAATTTTCTTCTATCCCATATCTTGGAAGAACTACATTTGGACTAAAGTTCATATTGGATCTTGTGTCCATGGAACTATGTAGGCATCATCTACTTTCCTAGTACATCTAGATTCAGTTTAGATACCCCTTCCTTTTCTTTTATCCCCCCCCCCAACATTTTATTGTTTTGTTTTTGTTGTCTCTTATAGCCTAAGGTAAATGTTTGTTGTCTTATTTGTGTGTCATTTTTACCTATAACATATAGGCAACCTTATGCCCATTTTTCATGTTATTCTACATGTATTGTTGTTGTCTAGCTTAGGGGTCGCCCTGTCATCAAGAGTAACACCTCTATTACCCATGCATGAACAATTTGTTTTCTATTTTCACTAACATTATAATTAACCATTGTTTGTGTTTATTTTGTTTTGTTTTGATTATTTTGTTCATTGTTTTTTTTATTGGTGTTTTATTTTGTTTCTATTTATTGGTGTTTTGTTTTGTTTTATTTATTTGTTTACCTTTTAATTTGCTTTCATTGTTTTAACCTTACTTAGAATATTTGTATTCATTGGGTGATTCCTTGTGCATTATACTTAAGTCCATCTATATTCATATGTCAACATTATCATCATGGTTTTTATCATTAGTTCATTGT
The DNA here is from genome assembly GCA_037957365.1 of Torreya grandis. Classification (NCBI taxonomy): domain Eukaryota; kingdom Viridiplantae; phylum Streptophyta; class Pinopsida; order Cupressales; family Taxaceae; genus Torreya; species Torreya grandis. Next base: position 1,460,761 of record JARHVA010001217.1, on the reverse strand, counting down.
TTTCACTTGTTTATTTGATCAAGTGTCAATCCTTATGCATATTATGGATAGGTCACCATACTATTTTATATCATGATGCATATTTTCATGTGTTAAAACAAAAATTAGTTTGATTGATCTTATAATCAATAGTGCCATGTTACTTCTTATTAATCTGATAAATTACTAACATATCCAAACATTACCCAGACATAGATTAATTAAATCAAAAGTGAAATTTAATCCCTGCTAGTTAGGACATGCATATACATCCTAATAAGTAGACCAAATTCATGTTTATCCTCTATACTAGCTTACTCTTACTTTGTGAGTATGGATTCAGTATGTAAGCCCATTTTTCTAATTTTCCATATTATACCACATCGCAGTGCTAAAGATTATAACCACCTTTGAGAAAATCATTGTGTTTTCATATATCTACCCTATTGGGGCATGTTTTAATTATGCTTATGATTATAATCACATTTTTGAAATTCATTATATCTATCTTCCTAATAGGGGCCCTTTCCATTTTGATAATGATTATAACCACCTTTGGGTAAATCATCCTTATTTATATGCCCTACTGGGGCATCTCAATGTGCCACTAATTATAATTTACTTTGATTAAATTAGTCCTTTCCACCCTTTAATTCCCATCATTTCCTTCTTTTTGACGGAATGTTCATCGACCTTATTTTCCACTCACTCCCTTGAGGGGGCATCTAGGGTTCATCCATTGCCTTCTGGGGCATTACGCATTAACAATCTTTTCATTCTTTGAGAATATGTTACTATTAATATAGCTTTCAACACCTTTCTAAATAGGGGTAAACTATAGACACCCCATTCTAGCCACAACTAACTTCCAACTAGACTTCAGATTGATTTCTACTAAACCATGGAAATTAAGCCTAAGAATCACTAAACATCTCAATTTCATCCACACATCAGACATTAGGGCTCAGAATCATGTTGAGTCATCTCTATTTGGTGTATTATCATGTATGTAATAGTAACCTTAGATTTATCTCCAATCACCTACTAATTGGTAATTTGGCCATTAGACCCATTAAGCAAGGCACTTGATCAATTCCTAAAGTGTTAAAATGCTAAGCAAAATGAATTAACTAATAAAATTAGATTAAATGCTTAAGTGATTTTTTCATATGCAATTAGTGATAACAAATTTTGTAAAATTGAAAATTCAATAAATATGAGCTCATGATGACATCATCATCCTCAAAGTCAAGTAATTAGAAATATCTCCCTAAAATACAATAAATTCAAAAATGGAGAGCCATGCCTAATTAATGGGATCCCTATCCCAAATATTAAATACATGTCCCCTCCTTAACTCAACTAGAGTTAGCCTTAACTCACCTAGGGTTATTTCAAACTCAATCATGGTTAATTTTAACCTAACTACACTTGGGTTAGAGTTAATTTTGGAGGCTATAAATACAAGTCCTCACCCATTGATCTATAAGCTCTCTAGGCATAAAGTTATTATGCTCAAATACATGCAAAGCTTTCATTATTTTACTTCCCATTTGCTAATCCAAAACTAACCAATATTATCAAGGTGATAAGGAGAGGTGAAGCAATGGAGCTCCATTGACAAAGATTTCTTGATTGCATAGCCAAGCACATCATTCCATTGCCAACTCACAACACTTGCTCTCACAGAAGGTAAAATATCTTATTTTGCTTTCATTTTGATAGTTATTTATGTAGTTCTCTAGTTCCTTGAGTGTCAAGGTTAGAGGTGTTATTTTTTAGTGTGTTTGTTTTGATTTTATTTCTTGACTAAAACCATACTAATCTCCTCTTTATGAAATTTCCTTGTTCATAGGGACAAGCTAGAAGGTAGAGTGGTTTTTAGACCAGATATGCTTGTTGAAATGAAAGAGAAAGTGGAATTAATAATGTAGATATTGGTTGAAGCCAATGATAGACAAAAAATCTAAGATAATATTAAAATAATGGCAAGGTAGTTTTTAATTTGGGAAAAAGTTTTTTATGGTTTAAACCCCAAAAGAGTGAAATAAATTTTGGTAAATCAACAAAATTGTCACCTAGATATGTGGGACTCTTCGAGGTCGTAGAAGTGATCAATTTTGTAGTGTATATGCTTGCATTTCCACCATATCTAGCATAAATTCATAATGTTTTTCATGATTCATATCTTTAAAAGTATATTATTCATCCTACACATGTTTTGGATTGGAATGCATTATAGGTTCAGGATCCATGGATGATCATAGTAGAACCAATTAGAATAATTTAGACTCACAAGTTTAACTTGTGTATTAGAGAAGTATCATAGTGAAATATCTAGTCAAACCAATATTCTAAAGATAGTACAACATGGGAAGAACATGAAAAGTTTTTATGACTATGTCCTCATCTCTTTACTTGATTTTCTATCGGTTATCATTTGTTTTTATGCTAAAAAATTATTTTAATATGCTAAACTTAGTTATATTTCATAACTTTTATTTGAAATAAGTGTCATCGAGATGATGACCAATTTTAGGGGGGAAGGATGTTACATCTATTTTTTCCTTGTGGATTTTTAAAGAATTTATCAGTGGATTGTGTGTTGACTATTGGTAGATCTAATGTTTATTTTAAGATATACTTTCATATACTTTTTAGTTAATAGATATATTACTTTTGTTGAGTTATTACATTATGCTTATGATCATGATTATTATGGACTTGTTACATTCAACAATTGTTATGGTTATATGTTGATTATTATCATGATATGGGCTAACTACCAGTTTGTTTGATGAGTTGGATATAGAATATTTATGCCCTCACTACCAATGCAGAGGGAGAGTATCATTAAAGACAAGGGAATATATAGTTACATTGGGGGTAAAGAGAAGGAAATGAGGAACCTACACATACCACCTATGTCTGTTAAATGAATATTTGTTTCTTTTGACTAATTATGTGGTTTATTGATAAATTTGTATGAGTTTTGTAACGGTTATTTTTCTTTTCATAGTTGTCTTTGGTGATATTGTTGTGTATGTTGTCATCAGAATTAGTTGAATTAAAATAAACTGTTACTTTGAAATTTTAATTTATTTTGTGTATGGACTAATATTGTTGGGTTATGTTTATATTAAAAATTGTCATTTAGATTTAAAATACATAATATGTGAGACTTATTAATGTATACTGGGAATGTGCAATGTTTGAGGTGTTAAATGGTCTTGAGTGCTTAGTTTATTAAAGGCATGATTTTGTTGTGACTTACCCCTTGGGGGTATTGATAGAAAAAAAGAGTAATTATGGTCAAATACCCCCCTAATGTAATTATTTAGTTTTTAATTCAAAAACCTTGCATTTGGAATATGTCTTAGTGTTTGAATAGTTATGGTTTGATTGAATATTCAGGGTACTTTTAATCATTGGATGTTTTGACAAAAGTGAAAAAGGGCCTCAAATTAGGTTTTTGGTTATCATCATGTTTAGGGTTCACCTTGTCTTGATGGAAATTATAGATTGATCATTGAGTTCACATGAAAGAAAAAAAAGAACTATGAGTGGATTGAGAGTTATGGAGTGATAAATTTATGGATGATTATTGTATGGGATTAAGGGGCCAAGATAAAAGGAGTCCATTGAAGGTCATGCAGAGCATGCACAGTTTGGAAAAAAATATAAGGTAAGAAGGAATATTAAAATTATCACCATCAAATGGGAAAGGAAGAAAATAAATTGGGAATCTTGAATTTTATAAAAAGGAGAAAAAATATATACAAACATGTTTTAGTACCAGGTTGGTCATTTCTTAACTTTGCATTAAAAATGAATTTTGGGTTTTGGAATAGGGGTTTTCTATTTTAACATATAAAATTTTTTTGATTGAGAATTTATTTGAAAACCCTAGCCTATGAGGTTTATATACTTGAGAATGGGATTTAAATCCCATTCTTAGGCCTATAATACTAAGGGTACTAAGCTAAGTAATGAGAAATAGCATTGTGTCTTTTAGCGAAGATTATTATATGATTTCATTTTAAAATCTGAGCAAATTTAATGCCCTTTATCTTAAGTTTTATAAGACTATACTAGGAAATGAATATTATTTATCCTATTTTATCTCTTCAAACTTATTTTACATACCAATTCATATATAATATACAACTTCTAGATTTGGGTTCATTGAGTCATGATTTAAATCTAATCTTATTTTATTTATATAGGTGTGTATACTTATATTAGACAGATACCTATATGTATCATGAAGATATTTTATACTCTATTACCTTAAATTTGTTATAAAAACCTGAAAACAAGATTAGGATTGTACATCTATAAATGCATTATAAAATCTAAGTCTTGTACTCTTACTTTACGCTATTCCTTAGCTAGTCTTATGATACTTTTAAATGAATTTTTAGGTGATGATAATGATTAAGGAGTTATACTTCCATTTATATGTATATATTCGTAAACATGACACACTAAGATTTCAAATCCCCTATATTAAAGAATGATTATGTTTAGAACTGATAGTAATCTTATATGAAATTTGAGCTTAGTTATGTAAGACATCTAGAGGACATCTCCTTATGGAAATCAAACCCAGTATGACCAAGAATTTTTCTTTATGAGATTCATGACATAATATAAATATTTATCCTTATGCTAATTGTATACTTGAAAGTTATTAAGTGGTCTTAGGTTAGTTTAAATCCATATACCAGGTGGTTTCACTTATTAGGAAACATAAGTAAATTATAGGAAAAGGAATATAATACTATGTAATGAAGAAAATGTAATATTGAGATTGAGTATAATTTTGCATTATAAATAATATACCAATTAATTTTTATGAGTTATGATTATTAAATATGGATATAGGTAATGAAAATGAAAGATTAGTCATATGACTATGTGAACTTAATCTAACACCTAGTCCAAAAATCAATTATTGGAAATTATGTATAGGAATCATGGTTGTTTCCATAGTAACCTGAGTTGTTTTTAATAAGGTAGTTCATAGTTTTAAATGATATTTTTACTTATGATTTTGATTAATTAAGGTGGAAAACTAGGGGCCAAACCCTATACAGTCAAAAAAGATAGGAAGGCTGGCAAACAAAAGATGCCAGCACCAAACCAACAGCACAGCCGAGAAATAAAGTCAGAAGCAAAACAAAACACTAGAAAGACCAGAGTCAGAAAGGATGAAACTACATAACTATAGAATTAAAAATATCCTTAAGATTGTCATTTTCTACATTTTTAGCATTCCCTGGATTACCCACCGCTTCCAACATAGTCATATTCAGCAGAATGTTATTTCGAAGGCCTTTGGCGAAGACATTTTCTAGCTTTTGAATACACACCTTCAAGGCCCCAATATCTGTTTTCCAATCATTCTCATTCTCTGAACCCTCACCAACTTCTTCTATATGCATCTTCTCCTCATTATCAGTAGTTCCCCTAGAATCAGTGCCCTACTCTTCAGTGACCTCAAAAACTTGAGAAGCCTATTTCCCACCAGTGTCCTCCAAAATTTCTTGAATTTTTGGTTCTTCATACCCCAATTACTACCTTGAGCTTCAAACAAGTAACAAGCCCTTAGTTGCATTTGTACTAAATCCATATGTGAAGGCTCATTTTACAAAATGGCCCACCACAGTGATGTCTACTTTCATGCTTGAAAATAATTCCCCCTTGGTTTTCATGATGTGACTCTCGCACCTTCACCTCATGAAATAAGGAATTAATCATGACAATCAAGGAAGTATTAAGGTTATCATTTTCCTTGATCTGTAATGGCCTTCTCCATGTGGACCACCTTCAAAAGCTATCTTCATCATCAAAGTGCATCATTCATGCTCCATCATCTCCTTTTGAATGATCTCTCTAATGTTTGGGGGTATATGAACCCCTTGTCACCATACCCTCCATCCTGAGAATTGTTGAGCAAGGTTGGCATAAGCATCAGCAACCCTGTTACCTTTTCTGTAGGTGTGGTTAATCTCAACTTTGGAAAACTTTTGTAAAAGAAACTAGATGTCTATAATGATGTCTTTTAAATGGATACCAATGTTAGATGCTTTATTAATGGCATCTATGACCAACTTAGAATCTCCCTAAATATTCAAATTTCTAATTCCTAGGGATATAGCTAACTTTAATCCCCAAAGTAAGGCCATAGCTTTAGCATAGTTATTGGTCTGGCAACCCATGCCACCAGCATACATAGCAGACATCCCTCCTTTTTCATTTCTTATTATTCCTCCTCCACTTGATTTACCACTCAAATTGGATGCCCCATCAAAATTGAGTTTCATACAATTGGGTTTAGGTGGTATCCATTTAGTATGAAGTCTCTGAAGAATTTTGGAATTATCATGCCCAGGGATAAGGTTTAAAACCTTCCATTTGGCAGTAATTTGACTTTCAAATTTAGATAAGGGTTTTTCCACAACACTAATATGAGCTATTGTAACACTTTCCAAGATGGTCCTAGCAAAGGAGTTAAACACCTGAGTAGCATTTCTAGCAGTGTCCCTGAAAATTTTGTGATTTCGCTCTTTCCATAAAGTCCAGCTCAAGCATGGCAGAGCTTGCTTCCATAATTCCTTAATCTAGGGATGCATGAAGGTTGAGTTCCAGTTGAGAATTACTTCTTTAAGGTTATAATTACAAACCCATTCAATGTCAAAGTTGTTAAGTATTGTGCCCCATAAATCTTGAGTAAACTCACAGTGTATGAATAGGTGTGAAACTGATTCCTCTCTAGGACCACACAGAAAACATTTGTTGACCAAAGTAAACCCCCTCTTTTGAAGGTTGTCTTGAGTAAGGATTTTTTTATGGGTAGCAGCCCACCAAAACAAGTTAATCTTTGGAATGAGTTTATGATTCCAAACCTTTTTCCATACCTCCTTATTCTAAGCTTCAGGTGTAAGCAAATGATAGGCAGATTTGACAGAGAACGATCCATTCTTATCTGGCCACCAGTATTGTTCATCCTCCCAAGGGAAGAGTGGAATTATGATCTCCTGAACACATTGTTGGATCTCCCAAATTCTTGGGATAAGCTCAGGCCTATGCACACAACAATCCAAAAGGTTTTTCTAGCTCCTTATCCCATTGTTATTTTCCATATAATCACTAACCCTATCACTAAAGAACTAAGTAGTCAGGTCTATAATCTCTCCATAGTTTCCTTGGGAGATGAGAGGCTTGTCCCTTAACCAATTATCCTCCCATAATTTAATCTGCCAGCCATTTCCAAGCTTCCACCTAATTCCCTGTTTGAGAAGACTTCTACTTTTTAGCATTTTATTCCATATCACAGACCCCTGGGGTAACCCCACTTATTGAAGAAATTTGGAATCATTAATGCTATGAATTTATTTGGCATACATTATTTCCCCCCACTCACTGTTGTTGTGAATCAAATTCCAACTAACTTTTGAGAGGAGGGCTTTATTCATTTTCTTGATGGATCTTATATTAAGTCCACCATGAGATTTTGGGAGACACACTTTTTCCCATCTGACTAAAGACATTCTCTATTTGTCTTCCACTCCCATCCATAAAAAATTTCTTTGGATTTGTTCTAGCTTTTTAGCAAAATACATAGGAATTTTAAAAAGAGACATGAAGTAAGTAGGAATACCTTGCAAGGATGTCCAAAGAAGTTGCAGCTTACCCGCACTACTGAGTAGTTTCCCCTTCCACCCAAGAAGTTTCCTCTATGTACGTTCCACAATACCATTCCAAAACTTGAAGATACCTCTTTAACCAAGAGTGGGAGACCTAGGTAGGTAGCTAGTAGGCCAACCTCAGCACAATCTAAGATATCAATGATTATATGTCTAAGTTCATTGGGAGTGTTGAAGAAGTACCTATTACTTTTCTAGAAATTTATTCTTTGTCCCAAGTCTATGGCATAATCATTAAGTATATTCTTCCATATTCTATCTTTGATCACTGATGAGATGAAAAATAAGATGGTATCATCCACAAACTGTTGTATAACCATAGGATGAAGGGAAGAGGTAGGTTTAATGCCTACTAGCTTTTTTGAAACTATATCAGCTTGTATGTATCTTCCCAATGCCTCGGCCATAATGATGAATAGGTACGAGGAGAGAGGGTCTCCCTAATTAATTCCTCTCGAGGAGGAGAAAAACCCTCTAGGAACACCATTAACTAGCACTGAGAATTTAGTAGAAGAGACCGCATTCCATAATAAGCAAGACAATTTATCATTAAATCCAAATTTTCTAATCACTTAGAATACAAAAGTCCATGAGACTCTATCATAAGCTTTGGATATATCAAGCTTGAGGGCCATCCCAAGGATTCTGCTCTTATCCATCAAGTGGATAGTCTCATGTGTGGTGATCATAGCATCAAGAATCTGTCTGCCTGAGATGAAACCTTTTTGAGTAGGAGAAATAATTTTGTCAAGCAAGGGTTGAATTCTCAAAACTAGCAGTTTAGTACATATCTTATACACAGTGTTGCATAAGCTAATGGGTCTAAAATCAGCAAGGTGTAAAGGTTGAGATTTTTTAGGAACAAGTACAATGAAGGTATTATTGACTTGTTTCAAAAGTTTTCTGGATCTAAAAAAATCATGAACTGCAGCCATGAGGTCTGCTCCAATAATCTCCCAATATTTCTAAAAGAATATAAGAGGAAAGCCATCAAGACCCAAGGCTTTAAAAGCACCCATGGATAATAAAATAGCATGTACTTCTTCATTGGATACAGGCTTTAACATTTCTAGATTGTTTTCTTCTATTATCAAATAGGGGATTTTATCAATGAATCGACTCATAGATCTATCAATTCTATCATTATTATTTTCTTCCATAAGCAGATTCTGAAAGAACACCCTGGCTTGCTCCCCTATTTTTTTATCCTCGGTAATAATGTCTCCATTATCTAGGACAAGCTTAGTTATTGAGTTGTCTTTTCTATGTTTCATAGCTGAGAGATGAAAAAAAGTAGTGTTCCTATCACCCTCTTTAAGCCATTGAACATGGGATTTTTGTTTCTAGAAAACCTCTTCCCTTTTCATCAGATTCTTCCATTCTAAAGATAGACTATTCTCTTCTTCTAAGGTGCCCTCAGAGTCATACCCTTGATCAATTAGTTGTTGAATAGCCTTGATTTTTCCCATTATATTTTTCTTCTGCTTGAAAACCTGCCCAAAATTGTATATATTCCAGCCATAAACTTCTTGTTTAATGTGTTAGAGTTTCTTGACTATTCTAAACATGGGAGTACCTTGAATGGAAATATTCCACCATTGAGCCACCATTTGTCTAAAACATTTGTGTTTAATCCACATAGCTTCAAAATAGAATGGAGGAGGTCTGTGATGTGCCTGATCTCTATAATTGAGGATAATTGGGCAGTGGTCAGACATGGTTCTAGGTAGAGCCTACGCTTGCATATTCTGATAATCATTCTAGTTAATTGATATTGAAAATCTATCTAATTTAACCTGAATCATTTTATCTCCTCTTTTTCTATTGGTCCAAGTAAAATTTTGGTTCTATAGCTCTATGTCCAATAATCCCCAATCATTGATAAATTCAGCAAAGTCGAACATGTTATCCGAGTAATCAATAATTCCACCCTATTTTTTAGAAGGGTATAAAGGTGTGTTAAAATATATAGCTATCATCCATTTAGAATTCTAAGGATTATTCCTATAGCTACTTAGATCTATCCATAATTTCTATCTCAAAGCTCTGTTATTCGGTGCATAAACATTTGCCAATGTCCAGTTCAAGGAATTCATGGAAAAATTGGTAATCAAAAAGTGCTTATTATGGGCCATAAGAGATCCTTGGATTTTATCACTATTCCACATAGTGACAATCCCTCCTGAAGCCCCTTCAGCAAGACTAATACAAAAAGCTGCCTTAGGCCATATATAGTCAGCAATTTTTGCAAAATTCTCCTCTTTCATCTTGACTTCTTGGAGTAATAGAATATCTAGTTTATTATCTAAAATGCAGTTTTTGACCTCAAACTACTTTGAGGGACTGTTAAAGCCCCTCAAATTCCATGATAATATTCTCATTTAAAGAGTTTGGAGGGTTGGGACTCCAGTGTTTTCTATTTTCCACTGGCAATCTCCCTAGCAATCTCTCTTTGTCTTGTTTCCCTTAGGGTTGGCCTCCCTTGTTTGGGCTCAGTACCAACATCTTCATATTTTTTACCTTTCTAGATATTTTTCTTTGGGGTAACCCATTCTTCCTGTTCATTGCTGCCATCTTGTCCTACTACCCCTATTGCCAAGTAGTTTCCTACCTGGCCTCCATCTTCCAAATCACAGAAAAAGTCTGTATTTGACTATGGATCTGGTACTCATTAAGTGTGACTTTCAAGTGTTACTTCTTCCTATCTAATCCTTGAAATTGTGTCATCTTCATTGACTTCCTTTAGTAAAAGGTCCTCTCTTTCCCCTTCCTTAAACATATTAGTCTATTTTTCTAAAGTGTAGACTATGTTAAATGTGGCCTTGTGACTATCATCAGATACTATATTCTCCTTTGGGACCTCTTTTCCCTCACTACTGATGATATCCTCCTTTCTCTTCTCCTCCTCTCCTTCTTCTGTAGACTTTTGACTATCATCTAATCCTATATTTTCCTTTGGGACAACTTCACCTTCACTGCTAGGGGTAACCTCCTTTCCCTTCCCCTCCTCTCTTTTTCCTATATTATCAAGAATTTCCACATTATTCTCTATTTCCTGCTTGTTGTTCGCTTGCTTCTCCTCTACATTCTAGGAATCCTCTTTCATCCCCCTTTGCTTCACTTTGCATTGTGTCATTAGATGTCCCTTCCTCTTACATATTTGATAGAAAGTGGTAGCATTCTCATAAGTAATTCACTGAGTCCAAGTTCCATATTTAGAGTTTAGCTCAATAGACATAGGGAGAGTCTTATTTATTTGAACATTAACACAGAGTCTAACATGCACACATCTGGACTTAGTTCTGGTTATATGATCTGAGGTGACATATTGACCAATAGAATTGCCAATGGCTATGAATATTTTTTTCATCCTAAAATTCCAAAGGGAATCCTGGTAATCTTACCCAAGCAGGTGTTGTCTTATTGAGGTCTAAGTTAGGATCAAATCTTGGTTTCCATGAGCATAAGGCTAGAGAATGTGGTCTAAACATCTAGGGACCTCTAGCAAGGGTAGCGATCATGTCCTCCCTATTCATAAATCTAAAAAGGAATAGACCTCTAGCCATGGCTGTGATTGAAACACTACCTTTGACTTTCCACCTAGACATAATCTATCTTCTAAGAATTTTAGTATTAGGATGGAAAGAAAAAAATTTACCAACCAGCGTAAGGTCCATGGATGCCACTATTTCCTCCACTAGATCGTCTGGGATACTCAATGTCTTGCCCTCTAAGAGAATAGGGAGGCTTGACATGCCTTTCGATGGACACATCTATTCACCTATGAGTGCCTTCTTCCATCCATTGGATGGACTATCCCCTAATAGATTCTTGGATAGATCCCCAGAGGTACTACTACCTGCAATGACCTCCATTGATCCATGGTCCCACCTATTGCACTCAAGAGGCCCAACCAGGCAGGAAAAAATGAGTTTCAAATACTGTCCACACACTTCACTCCTCCGCTCCTCCACTTCAACCTACCATATTTGTTGATGTGCAGCTTATTGTATGATTTATGAAAATTTCATAATATCTAAGCTAGTCTTTCTTGATGGAGTAAGGCAATATGAAGTAATGTAAATTGTTAGTTTTAGTTGTGCATATTGTCATTAGTAAAAAATAGGATATTGAGATAAAAGTATAAAATAACTTGATTTTTTTATATGGATATGATGTCATGAATCATTGCATCTTTTACTATTGAAAGTTATAATATGGTTTTGCTCTTGAAATACTCTTATAGATTGTATGGTATTTAATGTCAACTATTGATAAGCATTAGCTATACTTATTGGTATTAAAAGAGAATGATATGTTGAGATAAAAATCATATAATGGATTGATTCTTATTCCAGATTAACAAACATATATGTTATGGAGTTAGTTGGATTATTATTTATGAATGTTTAACTATTTCATTATTGCATGGTATTTTATTACTCTGCTTTTGAATTTTTTATTTCTAGTTGTGTTAGATAACATTAGGTACATATATGAGTATGGCAATGGCTAAATCATATATTTACCCCCTAATATCATTATTGGCATGATTCATTAGTTGATCATACTATGTGAGTAAAATGACTTAGAATATTAAATATGAATTCTATAATGAAAACTTTGACCAAAATAAAGTTATGGATGAGACATTGTAATTTTAATATACTTCTAGTTTACATGTATTACTAATATCATTTATATAGAGGAATAGATTCCATGTTCTATTTGATTTTTTCATGTAATAATGTTAGCACACACATGGGTTTTGGTTGTTTTTTTATATCTAAACTATTATTATTTGCCACTTTTTGAAGGTAAAGGCCACTCCTAAAAGGGAGGTGTGTGGGAAACTATTGGTCTATGGTTGGAGGTAAAGCATTCAAGTGATGTTCTCCCTCTATCATTTGATTCAAATAGATTGAATAAAGTTCAGACTATGTGATGGATTAAGGAGATATTTTAGGTAGCTCATTTTGTATTTTTGTATTTATTAGTGTATATTGTAACTTGTACATTATTGTACTTTATTTTGAATGTATATTCAACACAATAGTGGTCATGTATTTTTATAAAATTTTAAAATTGTAAATAGCAGTGGTTGTAAATGTATTTAAACTGATTCATGGATTATATCCATATTTTTAGTACTTGGTTTACCTCATTGCATAGATGATCAACTCTTCAGCTTATTGAGTAATAAATGAGTTTTAATTTTCCAATGGGTTGATGTGATTCATGCATCTATTACATGAGGTTAATTTATTTTTTCAAGTATTAAACTAATGACAATAATTAATATTAGTACTAAAGTTAAAATAAAAATAAAAAAATAATGTCATTATGGGTTAGTACTAGTTGGGTCTAACATGTATCTTAGGCTTCAAGGTGAAAAATTTTCTCATAGAATTCCCAAAGCCTTAGTGATAGTCATAATAAGTATTCGCATCATACCCTTTGAGTAGATGTCTACTCATATCAACCTCTACAGGATGAGGGAGAGTTATAAGATGACACTTTACAAGCTATAGGAGTAATGAAGTGGGAGACTCAGGTAAGCATGTAAATTATCTCCATGGTGTATTGGATAAGACAATTAAATTAGGTTGTTATTACACCACATTAACCATTGTGGTTGTTTTTTTTTTTAGGCTCAAGATTTTTTACCATATAACTTGGTATTGGATGTAGATGTAGTTGGTGTATTTGCTACGTATTTAATTTTGTTCAATGAGATAAGTTTCATTTAATGATCACAAATAATATGGAATACATCATCAAAATATTTTAACTATTTGAATACAATGGGCTCATGTAAATGAGAAAGCAAAATTTGTTTGAAAATATCTTGAAGTTCTTTATCTACTATAGGATTTGTCATTTTAGCTAGCATTGTTTTATATCTTAAGACATATTCACTAATAATTTCATTAGTTCCTTATTTTAGTTTTACAATTTGGGCATAGGAAACCTAATTGGTAATTTTAATAGATAAGTGTGCCAAAAATTTATATGTAAAGGATTTGAAGGCATTGATTGATTTAGTGGGTAAATCATAGAACCATCTTAAAGCATAGTCTTTTAAGCTCCTTGGAAATAATTTGGTCAAAATTTTATCATTGGAGGAATAATCAAGGAATGATATATAAAAATATTAAATATTTTTAAGATCACCCTTTCCATCATAAAATGTGAACTTAGGTGCAACAAAACCAGTTGGAAAGGGGTGCAAACATATCTTAGGTACAAGATGATTATGCAACACCTCTTATGAATCAATAGCATAAGGAGATTTCATAGAATTTTATTCAATATTTATAATTTTCAGATCCCAATATTTTACCCTAGTTATTTATTTTCAAGCCTACTCTAATATTTTTTAAATATTGGATTACCTTTAGGCTTGTTGGTTGCCTATAGTAGAGGTAAACCTCTAGGTTTAAGGGCTAGCTCCCTAGATTTGTCTTTGTTTGCTTATCACCTACACTACTTACTTGTTTGGATGAAAATGGATAAGAGTAACACAAAAATAAACTAATATAATTAGGTGATACACCATAAATTTCTCCACTAGAATAACATATAATTTCACTAAGAAACATGACTCACAACACTAGTCTCAAAATCTTGAATTGCTCTAACATAAGTATTTCAAACATGGAGGTGATATGCATTATACTACTCAAAGTGGGTGAACCATATGTCAGATTTTAGACACTAAGGCTAATCATTGCACTTTAAGATAGAAAAATACACTAGCTACACTTTATGTGACCTATTAGAGTGAGAACTACTTGCACCAAACATGAAAGGATAAAGAGAAGGCAAAGATAGATAATTATCACTAGACACTTTACTATGAACCACTTCACACACTTAGAAAAGATATATTTTGAAATAAAAACCATATTTCAAATATTTATTTAAAATTAAAAATACAATATCAAACCAATAGGGCTTCATCATACTAGGTGTGGATTCCATTACAAAAGCCAAAATGGACTGCATTTATAGAGCATGTGAGAAGAGAGAGAATAAGTGGAGATCAAGGGTCACAATAACAAGTTTCAAGTGATTAATACAAGTTTTATTTTAGGATAATGGAGTGTATAATATACCATGAAGGTATTTTTGTACAAGTGTCAATATGAATCATGACAAACTCTTTAAAACTAGCATAGAGACTGTCAATTAGCTTCTTGAAATTGCCTTCATGATGAAGCATCTCTTGACTTCTCAAAAATAAAATAGGGAGGCTTAAAACATATGAAATATATTATGTATGATTTAAACAAGATATATCATTCATTATATGCCTCCCTAACTAATATCCTTCTTCATGACACTTACATTCACTACTTGTAGTCACTCATTGGTCTTCTGGGCCTAGACCTTCACACTTCTCACCTAAGTGACTTGAATTTGATCAAAAAAATACATGTAATAAGTTATAGGACATATTTTTAAATTCCATTTACCTTAAAATCCATGATTTATGCCTTAAAAATATCCAAAAACAAACTTCTCACCCTCTCACTAAGTAGTCACTTACTCTTTTCACTGTCTGTCCAGGACTGCCTAAAATGAACTATGTAGAAAATAGGTTTTCATCAGTATCCAAGGTGAAAAATTGGATTAGGTAGTTATAATAAGTCCAAATTTACCTCATCCAATGGTTTTGATCCACCAATTCCATTCTGTACCTATAAAATAATCAAAAATTTGTAAAAAACCCTAAATTTAGCTTATCCATACAAGTAGGGTACAGACCAATTTGAGTGGTAAGGATCATGGGAGATTATTAAACAATTAAAAAATAATTTATAGGAAATTTTACCACATTTTATTTCATCTCCATATATTTCTTCTCCATAAAATTCTAGATAAGGGTTTAGGAGGGTATTAGAAGGTTTTTCTTCTTAGGGATGATTTATAAAATCTTGATGTTCAATTTCTAAAAAAAATACATTTAAACCAATTAAAGGACTCTAATAAACTACCCCTATCTCCTTGGGGTTTCATGAAATTTTTTTGTATAGGTATGAGCATTTGAAAGTGGCTTTTAAGCTCTTTAACTACATTCTAGACACCCATGTCATAAGGACCACTCTATGTTGTTCCTCTACAAAATTAAGGATTTAGTAAACCTTATCATTCCCTTTTATTTCTATCAACTTAACTAGAATGGTCATATGTTCTTAGAAGTGAATCTAGACCCTTGTAGGGCTTAGGTCTAGTTCTAGGCCTAATAGGACTAATGTATAACCACTTTTGAGTGGTTTATAATGACTTTGGATGTTTTTTAATAATTTTTCATATTCAAATAAATTTTATAAAACACCCTATAGTCATCCAATCTTTCTCCTTTCACCCCTTCTTAATTTACCCTCTATGCTTATAGATTAGACTGCTTATGACTGCCCTCTATCTAAGATAAAATAGGAGGCATATCCCCTATTTGATTATCCAAAATAAGGTTATATTTGGATTTAATAGGTAATTAAAACCATATGTACGACAAAAATTTAAGTCTATATCAGCTCTATAACTCTTTTAACACTCCAAAACCTAAGACTAGCTTATAGTGTTGATGACTATATGTAGGAATGTAGAGTTAGGCTTGACTATAGGTTGAGGTTTTAGTTAAACATATATGTTTCTTTAGTATGAGCATAATTTGAAATTTATTTAAACACTATGAAGGTATTCTAAATCATATTCATCCATCAGACACCCTTGTTAACCTTCAAACTGCTCTCTTCACTAGCCTAAACTAACTTGTACTTAGATTGTGATTATTTCACTAAGGGATATAGAAGATTTCCTATAGGTGTTAATAGGTCTTTGAAAACTATACATTATTACCTTGATATATTTTGAGGTCATTTATATCATTATACACTTTAAATCATTAATTTCTTCCCATAGGTCATGCACTTACCCTTTTAACTACTCCCAATAATTGTGAGTCTATAGTCATACTGTAGGTGATAATTTGAGAGAAAAGAGACTCATGTAAGTCATGACCTGAGTCAAACCATTATATCTCAACTCTATCAAGTGATCCTTGGGTTACTAGTGTCATCTCTCATTCAAATAAGGTCATTTTTTCTTGAATCCTACAACCATTGTGTCATATTGTATTATAAGACCATTTGGGCTTTAAGAGTACTATAGATTACTAAAAGTCTATTTTAAAAGTTTGCTTGAAATGGAAGCCTATTTACTCTATCCTTTCATGACCAAAAAATAACTCTCTTATGTCAATACATTTTTATAATCTTTGAATACATGAGGGAAACCACTTAGACTACCCAAACCTCAAGATACTCCACCAAGTATGACTTTGTATGAGCAAATACCTTATTCAAAAAAAATAAGGTAACATGTCTCCCTATTGCAACTTTATCGACCTGTGGACTTGAATTTAAAACTAACCCCATATCATGGCATCACTATTTTCACCTTTATACTTTAAATGCTTTCAGAATTCATTGAATCTCTCAATGAGTTCAAACACCTACTACTCAACACTCCCATATGTTCTTGGATTGAACTCAAGCCACTGTAGACTGCATATAGGCGATGACCAGATATATGACTATGTGTATTGAATTAGTATTCACAACCAATTTTTAAATTTTTAAAAGGTTCAATCTTATTGTTTCACCTTTATTATCTTCTCACACTCTTTGAAATCTCTTTGTTACATCAACATGACTAGCAAAGGATATTTTACACTTAACTATAGGTGATAGGCATAGGGGTTCATAATTGTGTGCAATTATTAGACCTTGCATTTCATATGTAACAAAGGACAAAACCTTCATGGATAATTTTTATTATACATTCTCTTAGATTTTGAAACCAAACATTATATCCTTGTTCTAAAACCACTATAGGAAGGTAAGATTTTCAAAAGTGAAAACATTATCTATGGACTGTAATGAAGTCCACTAGCAAAATGAGAGTAATCCTACCAAATTTTTCATCTTTATAATGAATATAATACTAAAACCTTGTGATAATTATAATCATACTCTTTAATATCATGTATAACACTTGGTTTACTCAAACCAATCCAAACAAAAGAGAAAACTGAAGGCCATGGGGATGTACAGGTAGAAAAGAGGAGTTAACACTCTTATCAATGGTTCATAGAGCATATATCACCAATCCTCTAAATATTCATATGAATTTTAATAAAATAGATAGTACTATCATCATTCAAAATCATTTTGCCTACCTCACCTCCTCTTGTTTGTACCATGTAGAAACTAATTGACCTTGTTTACTTGTCTAAGAGAGTGATAAGAAAGATAGAATAGTTTTTTCCATTTTTATACTTTTTAAAGTTTCCCAAGCATGTAAATGGACTGTGAGAATCCAAAGAGACACTATTTAAGTATCCACACATGCTTATACTATTGTATAGGTTGTATAACTACCTAAACCCATATGAAACTACCTGATCTTCTTATTTTCAACATTGTAATTATAGTTTTTTAGTCTCAAAATGGTTTCTCGGACATATTATAGCATGTAAGATGTTAAATAACACTTGGACACACTTTTCTTCCTATGAAAACCATACTAATTCAATAAATGACTCAAAATGTGACCCCTATATGACATAAGACCAACTATAGACAAATATGACAAAGATAAGCATAATGTTGACCTTATTAAGACCATGGGACACATTTTACACCCTAGAATACCCCTATAAAAAAGTTGACTATACATGGGTTGACCTAATTTGACTTGTAATCAAATTTTTCAATAGTGACCTTAGTTTTCAAAAGTTTTATATTTTGTACAAGAGCTTGCACCTCTTGGTCTTTTAAGTTAGACACTTGAGAAGTCACCAAAGGAGGTTTACCCATAGGTTGGATAGATATAAGTATTAAAACTATAAATTGGGTTGAAATATTTTAGTTTCCCATGTAAGATGTGGTAATTATAGTTTTAGGGAACAAATGTTTAAATACATATATCTTGCCCCCATTATAAGTATGAAGTAGTAATGTGCTCAAAGGTCGGGTTGTTGATATAGAAGATGATCCATAGCCTGAAAATCATGATCAATAGATAGACCTTCTTGTTCATAAATGCTTTTTAATTTTTTAGTTTCTAATATAATTTTTATGATTTCATCAAGGTCTTCAAGATTTTGATGAATACACTATGAATCAATACAATTACTTGCACTTGTTCATGATCTATTTACCCATGTTCATCAATTTCATTAGACTCGTGATTTTCATTGTCAGAATCTTCTTCTATGATAACCTCATCATTATGTTTTTCATTCTCAATATTGGTATCATCATGATCTATAGGATTGGGTCCCTAATTGGATTTAGACATCTTAGGTGGTAAAAAGGGAATATCAATGTGTTTAATAGGCACAACTCCCAATATATGGCTATGCCTATGTTTAATTAACAATCATATAAGCAATAAATGAAAAAGTACAGTAATCTAAAACCCATCTGAATGAAAATCCTAAGAATTAGAAAAAATTACATTGATATGAATTGGGTTCACCAAATGTTTAACCCTAAAATATAGATTAAGGGGATCTATGGATAAAGGGGTAGAGATAGCCAAAGATACAAGGATGGTATACTATCTTTAAAGTAGGTGAATTATTTTCAAAACTCATATAGAACATATTCTAAATTTATTATACTAAAATGTTAAAGATAGAAAGTATAGTTATACTAGATATTGAAATAACAATGAAATAAGATAGATATTTAGAATGTTATTATAGATCTACATCTAAAATAATCAAAAAGTGTACTATATCTAGATTCTATAATAGTCGCTTGATTTTATAAATTTTTCCTTTATAGTCATTGAAACTTGTATTGACCTAGGATAGTTTTGTTGACATTACTGTTTGACTTGGATGTAGGTGTCTAGTAAGGAATACCCACTAAAACTAGATGTAGTTATAAATTATCAATTTGAAATAGGTTAGTCCATTCATAAGTGAATATAATAAAAATAATCTTCTAAATGTAACATCTTAAGCCTAATCCATAAGGTGAGCTATATGGAAAATAAGCAAGAAATGCAAATTAAAAGACAAAAACTATGTTGATACCTTCCTTAGATATTTACTTGAGAACTATGTTGAAGAGGTTGAGCTTGGCTTGTAGGCTAAAATTATTTGTAAATGCTTGATTTCATGTGTTGTCAGTATCTCTTCTTATCTGCATTTTATTTTTGGATTGGCTTGGCATGAGAATTTTGAAGCTCCTTGTATAATTAGATAGAGTAAGTTTTCTTGAAGAAACTTGTTTATAATGGCCAAAGTCTCTTATATTTATAGACTTAACAAATAACTATGAAACATTGATATAGGATCAAGATCAATGGATAATGATTCATCAAACTCATGATTACACACATGGAGTGTGTAATAGATGACATTTAAGACCTTTTTGGAGTGTGGAAGGCATGTTGGGATGAAAGTGTAATGATGACCCCTTTTGGAGTATGTAAGAGTAGTGTAAGATGAAGAGTGTGTAAGAGGCTCTATAAGAGGTTTAAGATTATGTGTAAGTGGCTATGTCATAAGACACCTTTCCTTCTCCATTACAGTCTATTGACTTTCCCTTATAACATCACCAATATTAGACAATAATTCATTTTTTCTTTATGGAAAATAGATAATTCCAAATCCATAGAATTTTCTATTATAAGAATGATTAGGCTAATTAATCAAGGTGATTAATTAGAAATTATAAGAGTGGCATAATTTTAATGTCTTTTATCAATCAAATATTCATTTAATTGTCCTATAATAACACTTTCAAAGGGTTGATTTGATTTAGGATGTGATAAATAAGATTAATGTTATGATATGATCCATTACCTCAATCAGGGATGCATCAGTGTGATTTTGGGTTAAAATGATAGTTGTTTAGGTAAATTAGGTACATTGGTGATTTCTAATAAAAATTGTGTGTAACTATAAAAAGTCACTCTTGTTATAGTTTAGACATGGAAGTGATTAAAATTAAGTGTCTACATTTTACCCCTATTTGAGAAGGTGTTTCAAGACACTAGGCATAGTAACATCTTTTCAAATAATAAAAAAAATATTAAGAATAAATTTGATAATGATTAAATAATGATTTCATCACTCTTCTCTTTTAAAATAATGAGTCAATAAACCTAGATTGATGCCCCAAAGGGCACTTTATTAGCCTTAGATGCCCCCTTGAGGGAATGCTTAGGGAAGAATTTAAAATGAATGAGACCTCAAAATGAATAAAAATCCCTATATGAAGATAAAAGAGGTCAATAAAAAGTGTAATTCTGAATAACATAGAATGGAAAATGGTCAAGGGAAGTCAAAAATGGGCCTCTAAGGAAGAACAAAATGGTCAAATAGGACTCTGTGTTTTGCAAATGTGATACATTTGGGCATGTGATATGGTTATCTAAGCATGCTTGATAAATGCTTATTACTCTTTATATATACTCATTTGTTGATACACATCATGAGTAACATATAAATTAGTCATATGATTCAATGATTTGGTTGAAAGATAGTAAAAAAGGAGATACTTTGTGTAACATTGCTTGAGAGGCTATTAGCACTTGATTTCTGATGTAGCACATAATGATATACACCATGATATAAAACACCATGATTTTCAAGCTATAATGTGCATAAGGACTAACCCCCAATCCAATATATAATTTACAACAACACACCAATGATAAAAACTAGGATGGAAATGTTGATGAATGTCAATGGATGGACTCAAGTACAATTGCATGATATGAAACACCATGATGATGATCATGTTGGTATAATGGACTAAGTTGAGGTAAAAATATAAAAAGGAAACAAATAAGAAGACAAATCAATCAAACACAAACTAAAAATAAAAGCAATAAATACATCTTATTTCCCAAGAAAAAATTCAAAAACATGGATCATAATAACTTTGGATGCCAAAAGCATAAGAACTAAATTAAATTTTAGATGTTAACAGATTAAGATTGAGATATTAAGAATCAAGTCATAATTATAAATCATAATTAAATAAACCATAATTAAGTTAGGCACAAATTTCTACAACTCAAGTATATGATATAGTAGATCTAGACTTAAGTATAAAATATAATGCCCTAAAGTGAAGACAATCAAAGAAAAGCAAATAAATGCACCAAAAATAATAAAAAATAATCATTGTTTGATAAACACAAAATAAAATAAGCAAGTAATTGGTTAACTATTTATGTGTGTGAGAACATAAGGTGTTAATCTTGGAATTTTTACCCCTAAGCTCTAGAGGACAAATGATAGGATAATATGGTAACTAAGATAGAGAAAAGGGGGGAATAGAAGAAAATGGAAAGGGTGGTCGAGTTGTCTCCAAATTCTCTATGCATGTGGACACTGCCAACATAGTCCAATGGAATTTAGGACAAATTTAGTTATTATAGGGATGTGGGAAATAATAAAAATGATAACAAGTAAGACATTTGATTATAGAGGAATAATAGGAAAGGTATACTCCAAAAATGGCAAGAGAATTTACATAAATTGGGAAAAGGAATGGCAATAAGAGTGGTCGAGCTAACCTAAGATACCTATTATCACCAAATCTTGCACCATAAGAGAGGTTGTTCAAGCCTACTCCAAGATTTGGGAAACATGGGATTACCTCTAGACTTGTAGGTTGCCTATAGTAGAGGTAAACCTCTAGGTTTAAGGGATAGCTCCCTAGATTTATCTTTTCTTTCATGTCACCTACACTAATTTCTTACTTGGATGAAAAGGGGTAGAAGTAAACATGAAATCAAACTAATCTAATGGGGTGATACACTAGAATTATATCCACTAGACTACCATATAAGTGCACTATGAAACATGACTCAAAACACTAGTCTCAATATCCTAGATTTCTCTAACATTAGTATTTCAAACATGGAGGTGATATGCATTGGACTATTCAAGGTGAGTGAACATGAGGTCATATTCTTCTAGGCCTAATAGGCCTAACTATGTTTCATGGCCTATGACCACTGCTGAATGGCTTCCAACATTTTCAAGTGTTTATTCATATTATTTAATCCTCATATCAACCTCTCAACTCACTATGTAGTGTCTCTTTTTTACCTCTTTCATCTTATCACCATTTACATACTATGCCTATAGATTAGACTATCTGGGAGTGCACTTTGTCTGAGAAAAATAGAGGGAATCTCCCTATTTATTTGGCTTAAATAAGGTTATGGAGGGATATAATATTTCTTTATTGCCCTCTACAATAATTCTCATGATTATATCACTCCATTAGAATCCCTAACATCACAAACGTTAAGACAAACTCATGGAGTTGATGATTATGTGCAAGATATGTATGAATAGTTGAGCTTGCCTGTAGGCTAAGGTTTTAGTTAAACCTCTTTGTTTCCTACATTTGATAATCACATGAATTTTAGATATGTCACTATGAGACCTCATTTAACATGTATATTCATCCTTTATCTTAGTATATTAGACTAGGCCTTTCACTATCATGAGCTAGTCTATGATTGTAGCAGACTGTAGACATTCACCTTAGGAAAATGGGATTCTTATAGGTGTTCATTAGGGCATGGGTACTATTATTTTCTCCCTTAGTTTCACACTAAGATCATTTCATAGTTTTTTAAACTCATATCATGCCTGGACACTTGTGCTCTTATTTTAAATGCCTCTCTCTACTAGTATGAATTAGTTTATCTACTCAGTTAGATTGTGTTACCTATAGATGTGCATTAGATAGAAGTTCAAAACTCATGTGGGTTCTCATCTTTGAATTATTATGTTTAATTAGGCAAATATCCACTTATGTGAGCTCATCTCATGTTTATAAACCATAGTTTCACTTAATATTATAGGTTACTACAAGATTGGTTGCTTTTAGTCATCTTAGCACAGTGTTACTGAGTGTCTTAGGTCAAAACCTACCTGAGTTAGAAATAACTCAAACACCACTCTCTCTTGATCAAGAAACCATTTTATTGTGTTAAATCATTAACCCTAGGTAGAGGCTATAATATGGGAATCATTTAGACTCACACAGACCTCAAACTCTTCATGATAAAATGGTATTAGTTATGGGCAAAACCCTCATTTAGAGAAGTTAAGGTAAGTTATCTCAAATGTAACTTTCCTAACTTGTAAACATTGGACTCCAATTTGACTACACATAATGACTTTACCATTATCACAATGGTCTTCTCTATGTTCTTATACCTAATTTAATGTCTCAAATGAGTTCAACCATCTATCATTCAACACTACTCAAACCTATGTGGATTGAACTTAGACCATTGATGGATACTACCTATAGGTGCTACTACATATAGGACTGTGTGTGGTGAATTGGTTCTCCAAACTAAATTTTAATAATTTGAAAGTCTTAGTCCTATTATTTCACCTTGAGATTATTCTCACACTCCTTGAAATCTCTTTGTTACATTAATATGACTGATCAGGGGTTATCTCCACTTGACTATTGGTGGCAGTCATAAGGAAAATTGATTGTGTGTACATGTTTTAGAATTTTCACCCAATCAATGCCACTTTTGAGACTCAATGTTCAAAATATAAATGATAACCATGCCATGATAGACTAAAACATAACATAATACCTTTTTTTTAAGATCAATTTAGGAAGGTGAACTTTGCAAGAGTAAAAACATAGTCTGTAGACTATAATGAAGTCCTCCACTAGAAAAATGAGAAT
The DNA here is from genome assembly GCA_037957365.1 of Torreya grandis. Classification (NCBI taxonomy): domain Eukaryota; kingdom Viridiplantae; phylum Streptophyta; class Pinopsida; order Cupressales; family Taxaceae; genus Torreya; species Torreya grandis. The sequence goes on along the minus strand of JARHVA010001217.1, from coordinate 1,436,301 downwards.
GATCATGCCAATGTCTTGATATCCACATGTGAAAATAGGATTGGAAAACATGTGATAAGGGTGATCATACTCCTCAAAAACATGTACATAATTTGGTTTGCTCAGACCAATCTAAACAAAGAATAAAACTAAAGGGCATAGGGATGTGTAGGTAGAAATGAGTCACTAGCACTCTTAGCAATGGTTCATGAAGCATAGTACACCAAACCTACAACTATTCCATAAATTTTTCTTACATAGAGATTAAGAATACCCACCAAGTGCATTTGCTCTGACTCACATCCTCCTATCCATACCAAGCTGACATTGGTTGACCTTTTTAACTTGTCTAAGATAGTGATAGGAAATATAGAACAATTTTGATCAATTTTAGGCCTATCAAAGCTATCCAAGAATCAAAATTAACTAAGGGGATCTGAAGAGACACTTTTAAAGTCCTATGTTCCAAATGTGTTTTATAAGTTGTATAACTATTTGAAACTACCTAAAATTATTTGATCTTCTTATTTTTAATGTTGAACCTACAATTATTAGTTAAAAACTACCATTTATGACATTTTCCTAACATGTGGGATGTTAAATATGATTTTGAAACATTTTTCCTCCCTTGAAAACCATAACACTTCATTAAATGACCCCAAAAGTGGCTTATAATGACAGAAGACTAACTAAAAAATGTGACAAGGGTGAAAACATAGTGTTTAACCTTATTAAGACCATGGTACACATTTTACACCCTATGGGACTCTATGACAAGTTTGAACTACATAACGGGTTAACTTAATTTGACTTGTGGTCAAATTAGTCAACATTTTGAGGATTTCCTAAGGGTGATAATCTAGTTATGCCGAAGACCAGTAGCTTTCTCTTATCCATTGGGCTATGGAGTCACCTATACACTATATTTGACATTGAATTGCCTCTAAAATGATGTCAAAATACACCAAACAATAGAAAATAAACACAAAAGATAACAAACTAAAGAAAACATAGTCCCTCCTCTTGATATGAATCTTCGGTCATGTAAAAAAAAAAATCTAAACTTAAAAGATTCATCTAAAGTTCCCTTTTGCTGACTGGTTTTTTTGGGGGTAGTAAACTGGTCAGGTTTACTGGTTACTAGACTGGAAGGTTGTTCAGCTAGTTGTTCCAGTTGGTTAACTTTCAATTCAGTGTTTGACAGCTACTTTTTATGGTCATATTTGTTGGTTATAGGTCCATGTAAAACCTGGTATTGGTTATGTTTTGTAATCAAGTTCTTTTGTTAACCTGGTTGTGCCTTAAGGTTTATCTTTCCCCTTGTGTAGGGTTTCGAGGTCCCTTCAAAACCTATTTTTACCTTAATCCAAAACAAACTAAAGAAAACACACTTATGTTCTCAATAAAACTTAGGGAAGACACACACAACATAAGCAAAGCACACTTATCCAAGTATGTAAAAGAGCACAAACACTTGAGGTGAAGAACCATTCACCATTATTTCAACCAAGATCAAATATAGTACCTCTTACATCATTGCTACTCCAATAAATTAATCCATCATGTGAATCATACTTATCAATAAACACTTGCTTATGTAGGTAGTCAAATGACCAACCACCTTTAGATCTTCTTCTATCTGCAAGTGTGCCACTTGGAGATTTCAAGGACACTCTTTTTATCTCTCCAAGATACTTGTTTGAGTTTGTAGTCTGCTTGACTTATGCTATGTCCAATTGGCACTTCTAAAACTACAACTTAGGAACCATTAAAGTTACCTCAACTTTACTCTCTTCTAGGACATGATGTACTTGATGTTTAAAACCATCAAGCTTGTCTTATTTTTGCTCCAACACATATAAAAGTGATTCAACCTTAAGTTGAGGTTTGGACTACTCCTCAAACACACACATATTTACCTTATGTTCATTTGAATCCTCCATTAATACAACCTTTTTATTAATGAATAGACATTGATTCTCATGCTTAATAAGACATTCCCTTTCATGCTTAGGATATCCATCAACAATATTATTATTAGATTCATATTTCTTAGGAAGGGGAGTAGAGTTACTCAACTACTCAAATTCTTGAACTATGGCATGAAGCATTTGTCATATATCATCTTCCTCTTCATGTCTGTCACCTTCATGTACTCCTCCATCTTGTGCAAGTAGAATGGCATTGTCTTCATGATTATCCTAGTCTATAATACTTTGAATAGCATCATCATCATCATGTAAATAAATAAGGTAATTACCCTCAAGAGCTTGTGTACAAGGATTATCAATGCTTACCTCATAATGTTCCTTACCCTCCTCATGGATGATATATGTGTCAAGGTTACTTTTCTCAAAGAAAGTGTATGGATCATGTTCAAAAAATTTAGAACCATACTCATCTAGGAAAATATCAGATATGCCTTCAAGCTTAGAGGATGATACATCTTGTATAATAAGCTATTCTTGATCATTGATGACATAATTCATATTATATCTTGCTTCCACATTGGGCTCAATATGAAACTTAGCCAATGGTTGAGTTCTAATGGTTACTGTTGACTTTCTAACTCATCTTAGTTAGCACATAACCCACTAAGACACTATAGGATAATGGTGCACCTATGAGGTTCCAAGTGCTCAAGTAACATGTGTGCATACACCCCTTATCTATGTCTATGCCCAAATTATTCAATCATAGGTTTGTATAATAATATAATGATGGATTGCACCTATTATAATTCCTTGATGTGCACTATAGTATAAGATCCCTCAATGTGCAATCCAAAAGGTACACAAGTCCAAGGATGCAGGACCTCCAAGTTTTAGATTGTCAAATGAAGAACGTGTGTAAGGGATAGTTACAAATCATGAAAGGTGCACTTGAGACCTATATTATTCATGTGCACTCTTATTCAAGAGCTTCCCCATAATCATCCAACATGATTCTATACTAGAGTGCATGATCTTACTCTCACACCCTTGAACTATGCAGAGTGTAACCACCTTCCTTCTGCCACTCTCCATGTGGTGACCCAGTGCTCATCCAAGGCTAATCCCTTTATCAATGGAGCTAAAAATAGCACCATTGGTGGTTTAACACCCATGTGTCATACCTGTACTAATCTTATATAAAATTCCAAAGGACTCTTTTGAGATCCCATTGAGACTATGTGTGCCCCACTAGACCTACAAGATGATGATGCATGTCATCTCTGTATAGTTTCACTTGAGACCAATTAGAAAGTGCCATGTGCCCAAGTGGTAATAGGATGTAAAGAAGGTATTTGGAAGCAATTAAGAGGATCTCAAGGTATTTTTAGAATGATTAAATTTATAAGCATCTAATAGATAATGTGATGTGAGTTCATGCTACCATCTAACCTTTTCAAGGAAATATTCCATTCCCCTATGCACATGTGTATCTAAAAATGATCCTACTACCAACTCTATATCCAATCACCAAATAAACTTCAAGAAGCATGGGCATAGTATCATAAAGAAATTAAAATCTACACCCACTTCCCTAAGTTGTGTATTTATTATAAAATAGGCTCGTTCACTATAAAAGCTAAGTTCTTCATTATAGGCTGATGCACACTCAAGTCAATGTTAATATTGTTTATGGACCATTTGTCATCCCTCTCAATTTTACACTAAATTCTCACACCTCCATATAAAACTCTTATGCACTTGGAGTATCCTTAGTGCATGTTGTGTGATATTATCTTGTCCTTAAAGGTTTGTATTATGTTTATGGTAGTAGGAGCACTCATTGTGTTCTAGGTGCATCACCTCTTTATGTTTTACCATTTATTACCTTATCCCTCCATTTTCCTCAAAGATCTTAGGTTTAGATTAGTGTTATATTACCTCTCTACTCTTTAGGCCTACACACTAGTCTTAAACTAGATGCACTTAGAATAAGGAATCTAGCCTACTCCAAAGGCTCATCCTAAGGAGCATAAGGGTCCCACGCCTTAGGAGCATTTCCATCATTATGATGATACAATTGATGCTCACATACATAGTTGAGCTCTAATTCTTTTTTACCTAGCACTATATACTTTTGCACCTTACACAAGACCTCCACACCAAATACCCCATTCAAATCATCCCCATGCTACAAATCATCCATAGGTGCATGTTTTGAATGACAATAGTTTTTGGCATGCCCTATGAGACTAGTTTGAATAAAATATTAGGAATTGGTGCTACCCTTAGCTATCAAGTGTTGAATACACTCCACAGAGCACTTGGCAATTCTAAATGTTTGATCTAATAGTTTAAGTAGTTTGAGTACTAAATATTATGTCCTTCCACCCCTCATTACATGAAAATGCTACTGTCACACCTTCCCATTTCTTATATCAAACTCATACGAGTGCTTGTAACTTCCCCTAGTTTAACCCCTATGGTAATCTACTTATGCTTCTAATCATCCTTACTCAAACTACCTTGTTCCCAATTAGTATTACTACCCTCCTAATTAACCTCAAAAGAGCTTCAATCATAAACATCTTGATTTATAGATATAGTTGAACGAGATCAAAAGGGAGCAAGGGTATGGTAGGTAACAAGAGGAGATTTTTCATCAAGCTCACACTTAATAGTGGAAAATGATGGAGTAACATAGATTTAAAGAGGGATGCTTGGCTAGATAAATCATAGCTAAAGAAGAGAAGATGTGCTAGCTACTTGTGCATATGTAAGAAATTGAATCCTAGCCAACTACCTCTACTCCTTTCATTCCTAGAATCAGGCAAGCTCCCCCTGCACTTATAAGCTAACCTATGGATCAAAAGGTTTTTATGCTCAAGGTCCTTAAATTTAGGTAAGATAACTCATTTGTTCTTCTAATTAAATCCCCTATTTTCAATTTACCATGTTTTAGAAAGCTCACACTTGTGCTAGCTCAAGAACCCATCCTTCATTAGGGGCCTCAAGCGTAGTCATGGTAGCCTTCTTGGACCTAACACTCTGACTTCAAAATGCCTTCCTTGGTCAAGACCATTCTTACTATGCCAATAGGGACTCCTTGCTTTCCCACCATCTCCCTTTTTAAAAGAGGTCTCATCACAGGGGGTGTAGATGAGGCTTGCATAGAAGAAGAACAAGGGGCCTTAAATTAAGAAGAGATCATAATTGGCAGTCCCCTTTATGCTACCACACCAAAAAAATCAACCCTATTACAAGAAGATAAATAAAACTATATGGAGCACTAGGTTAATGATCAAATGAACAAAGTGGTGGTAGAAGGGGAGGATATTGATGAGGAAGAGTTAGTCTATGTTACTCTAGAATGTATCCAAAATCTTGAGCTAGACCTCTCTTAGGTATATGGGCTACCATTTGGTACTATCGAAGGAGACCTCAAAGAGGAATCTAACCTTCAAGGGTATCACATGCTTAAAGAGAATGACTATGATTACCCCAGAGTGAGCTCATAGGTGAAATCGCAAGTGCAAGAAGAGGACTCCTTTTAGGATGAGCTAGTGGAATTCTACTCAAGTCTAAGTGATAAACCAACATCCTCTCAAGAGTAGGCCCATGCCCAATTCCATACCAATTACCTATTTTAATTTTATATCATATAAAGATAAGGCATGCACATAGAGGAGGTCACAACCTCATAGATGGTGAAGATCTGCATAGATTTAGGCACATATCCAAGCATGAATGAGTCATTAAAAGGCTTCTTAAAACTAAGGGATAGATGATATCCATTCGAGCTCGAAGGGAAACATGAAAACATAGAAGAAGCTATGGTGATGAACACTCTTAATCCTTACATGCCTAAATATGTCATATAAGGTTTCCTAAAAGACATATTCGACTTGGGGTAGTAGTTGAAAAATGAGCAAGAGAAGCCCACTGAGTTAGTGAGCTTCCTAATTATCAAGCACAAGCCTCCCAAAATCCATAAGGCCTAGTATGGATATAGAGCATATCTAAGTACTGAGAAATTTGGGAGGGATTGACTTAAATTTGATGACATCAACAATCTAAAAAGAAATCTTACGTGTAGCATGGTGGATTTATTCATCAAAAGGGAGCTCATGAAAACTAGCTTCCTTTAGCATTCTTCAAGAGTAGTCAAGGCATGCCTCTTTTATAATAAACATATGCCACCTTGTTTCCATCCATCACATATCAAAAATAGAGAAACACATAATGCAAAGGACCTAAGAAGTTTCTATTTTGATCTAGGAACATGAAGACACGTGTTTATAGGTTGTATATAGTAGATTAAGTTAGCTTGCATTACATTTCCCTAAGTACCTACATGCGCATTGTATATTCTTAGGTTTATTTCTATTTTCCTCTAAGTTAATTTTTCACATCTATTACTTGTCCTTTTTTTTTAAGGTAGAACTTAGTTTAGTTTATTCAAGTGTAAGGCCAAAACAAGTTATAACTTTAATGACTCTATGCCCAATGGATTTTTCAAAGGCTACTAGATTCCTACTTAGTAGGCAAGTTGCCCATAGACGTTTCTAGAAGTGTTAACTTTCTAAGTCACCCTAGTTGGCATATAACCCACTAAGACCCTGTAGGATAATGTCACACCTACAAGGTTCTAGGCACTCAAGTAAAATATACACAGATGCCCCTTATCTACACCCACACCCAAAGTAATTAATCACCATTTTACATAATAATAAAATGATGGATCTTGAATATTATAAGTCCTTGATACACACTATAGTATAGGATCCTTTGGTGTATAATCCAAAAGGTGCATAATTCCAAAGATGTAAGACCTATAGGTTCTAGATGTTCAAGTGAAGAAGGTGCATAAGGGGAAGTTATAAATCATGAAAAGGTGCACTTGAGACCTTTAGTCTTCATATGCACTATTATTCAAGATCTTCCCCATAATCATCCAACATAATTATATACCAGAGCATAGGATCTTACTCTTGCACCCTTGAACTATGTAGAGTGCAACCTTTCTTCTACCACTCTCCACATGGTGACCTAGTGTTAAGCATGGAATATACTAAGAGCGGGGTGAATCAGTATATCATATATCTTATAAAACTTTCCCTTAATCAAATTTCACTTAATCAAACATTCAAGATATGCAATAAAACTAAAACAATAAACACCACACAAGAGAGAGACACCAAATATAACATGGAAACCCAATGTGGGAAAAACCACGAAGAACAATCTCAAGTATATGAATGAGCACCAACCCAAACAATATTTTCAAGCACTAACTTTCAAGAGCACCAATCCCTTTATTGAGCACCAACCCAGCAACTATTCATGAGCACCAACCCATAGGAGCACCAACCCCTTTATCGAGCACCAACCCAGCAAAAATTCATGAGCACCAACCCACAAGAGCACCAACCCCTTTGTGTAAACCACACAACTATCTCTCAATGTTGTTATCTCAACAAATGATAGTTCATTACAACATCTCTTTCCCTTCTCTCACCTTTGCTTTTCTAAGCTAGATATAAAAAATACAAATCATATTCATCTCTCACAAATGCTCTTCTAACCTAGATAATACAATATCAAATCAACCTCTATCTCACATATTACAAATGGCTTCTCAAGCCTTTATTTACAGTTTTCCAAATGACCTTTGGCCTTCCCCCTTTGTGACCCTTCAATCCTCATGAAAAATGGTGCCAAACTTGTATGACCCTTCATATCCTTGCCTTTGAAAAGTCATGTGGTGACCCTTCATGAGAAAAAATGTCCTTCCCTCTTTTGTCTTTACTTGGTGACTCTTGGAATTCCCCAAGATGACTCTTCATGGGAAAATGCATCCCATCCTTCTTTTGTCTTTACCCCATGGCTCTTTGACTTCTCCATGGGCCCTTATTTTGTCTCATATGCAACTAAAAATATATTCATTAATATTAAATAAATATTAACTCACATTAGCCAAGATATATCTATTACAAATAACATTAAATGCAATGGGGCCTTTATCACCAATAATGCTAGACCTTTGACATCAATGACAATATTTCCAACACCTGGTGCTCATCCAAAGCTAATCCCTTTATCGATGAAGTTGTAAGCAATGTTATTGGTTGGTGAGCACCCACATTTCATGCCCACACTACTCCTATCTAAAACTCTAAAGGACTCTTTTGAGATCCTAGAGATGATGTGTGTCCCACTAGACCCATGAGGTGATGATGCATGTCATCTCCATAGAGTTATACCCAAGACCAATCAGAAAGTGCCACATGCCAAAGTGGTAGTAAGATGTAAATAAAGTAGCTAAAATCAGTCAAGAAGAGCTCGAGGCATTGTTAGAATAATTAAATTCATAAGCAAACACTAGAGATTAGGATGCAAGTTTATGCCACCCTTTGGCCTTATTAGGGAAATATTTATTTCCCCTATACACACGTGTATCTGAAAATGATCCTACCACCAACTCCATATCTAACCACTGAACAAAATTTAATAAGCATGGTTATAGTTCCACAAAAGAGATAAAATCTACACCCACTATTCTGAGTGGTGAATTTATTGTAAAACTAGCTTTTTCACTATAAAATCCTAATTCTTCACTTGTAAAAGGGTCGAAACATTTCTATAAACCTTACACTACTAAAATTTTCCCTCCAAGAGCACTTATATTGGCTAAATATTATAGACTAATGAATATTTAGTTCACCTCCTCCTGTTATTCTAATGATCTATGTGTTATTTACATTTGTTGATCCTTGATTATGGGTAATGTTTGCCCCTCTCATCATTGTTCATTCCTAGTACCTCCCCATCAAACTTAGAACACACCTGTAGGTCATATTCTATGCACACTCAAGTCTATATTGATACTATCTATTGATTATTTATCATCTTTCTCAATGTTACACTATGTTCTTATGCCTCTATGTGAAACATTTATGCACTTAAAGTATCCTTGGTAGAATCTATGTGATATTACCTTATCCTCAAAGTTCTATATTATGTTTACAGTAGTAAGAGTGATCACTTTATTTTGGGCACATTACCTCTTTATTTTTTACTAGTTCTTACCTTCTCTCTCCCTTTTCCTTGAAGATATTAGGTTTATATTAGTGGTAGATTACCTTTTTTTTCTTTAGGCCTATGCACTAGTCTTAAATTAGATGTGCTTATAATAGAAGTAATTCAGCCTACTCTAGAGGCTCATCCTAAAGAGCACAAGGGTCCCATGCCTTGGGGATGTTCCCATCATTATGATGAGATAATTGATGCTCGCACATGTAGCTAAACCCTAATACTTCTATGCCCCGTGCCATATACTTTTATGCCTCATGCAAGACCTCCATGCCAAATTCCCCATTGTAAATCACCCCCATGTTATGAAGCATCCATGGGTGCACATTTCAAATGACAATAGTTACCTTTATTCTATACCTTATCTTGAAGGCTGAGAAGGACCAATTAGCTAAGAGGTATCCTCCTATCTTATATTTGAAATCCCTTGAGAGGTAGATAGCAAAGTGAGTAGGTAAATCAACCACTAGTATATCTTGAATAATTGGGAAGCTAAGACAATCATGTAAAAAACTCTCAAACCTTTGATAATTCCCACTAACTTAGCTAGTATCCCATCAAGTTATATCATTCCCTTACTTTATGGTTCATATTTTTAACCCAATTTATCTACCATAATTTCAAGCATCGCTGAGGTACTTGCCCCACTTTCTAAAATACAATTGTAAACAAGCTTGTCTCCTACAATGATAGTTAGGTAAAAGGGTGGGGAATTTTTATATTTGGAAGAGGGTTGAAATTTTTGAGTGGGAGAATTAGTGATGGAAAAACCATCATGTCTTGCTGGTTGAGGATTGAGGTGAATTTGGGCCAGTAATTTTTGAAGAAGCTCCTTTTGATCAAGCATGTGAAGCATTTCCAAAATAAATAGACTAATCTTATCATTATTCAAAGAATCAACAATATTCAAAGTATGAACACTCACCTTTTCTTACATTCTTGAAGGCAAAGAAGTCCCATGAGTTTGAGGCATAGGATTACATTGAGTCACCCTTCCAACATTCTAATTTTGTAGAGGTGCAGAAGTTGTATGGACTGACACACTTGGGGTCACACCTTGATGCCTTGTAAGATGACTATTTGAACTTATGTCAACACTATGAACATATCCTAAATCCTTCCTCTTAGATCTAGTATTAGTTGTAACTTAAGTATTCTTATTGAGGACAAATGTGTCTTCCACTAGAAATTTTATAAGGTTCACCTTTTGGGGCTACCATTCTTCATTTGCTTACATGTAATTCTCATCTTGTATTGACAATTGAGGAGTAAATCCTCCTTGAGAAACCAAATATTGATCCCCACCTTCATTAGCATACATGAATTATCTATGCTGCCATTCTTCATTTTAAACTAGGTTACTATGAATTGATATTATGGCTCTTATGTTGGAGGTGGAAATTATGTTATATGCATTGGTTGGCCTATTGAAGTTAAGTTGTCCTTTCCCTCTCCCTTTACCATATTGCTAAGGTGAGAACCTATTTCCTTGTTGAGTGTAAGGGTATGTGTTTTGATTAACTCCATAATACATATTGAGTTGCCTAACTTGGGCCTCTAAGGCTTTTGACCTTGCCTCCCAATCAATGGTATCTTCTACCTTCTTTGGGGCAGATCTAGACTTGGTGTTCACATGTCGGATTTGAGTAAAACTTGGAGTAACAGAAGACATGTTGGGTAGAAGAGGCATGGAGAATTTTGAAGGTAGTTTCCCATATTATAGTAGGCCATTATCAACTCTAATAGCAAGGTCATAAGCTTTAGGTAATATGTAACCACCCATGGAGTATAACATGATGGATATGTTAATTCAAATAACCCTTAGATATGTATGGAATATAAATCTTGTAGGTGGTCTCATGGGGGGAGGTAGCCTATACTAATTTATTTGGAATATCTCATTGAATTCATTCATAGTCTCCTTAGGACCCCTTTGAATCAAATTGAGATGATGAATAAGTGATGTGTGATCACTTTTGTCCTCAAATCTTGAGGTCAACAATTATCCAAAATCATCCCAAGTGGTGATACATACTATCAACAATGTCTTATACCAGTCAAGTGCCTTCCCTCTAAGGGACATGGCAAGTAGTTTAATTGAAATATTAACTTCAATAACATTATGAAATTTTCAAAAGTTAGATATGTCCCTAATATGCTCACTAGGGGTAACATGACCTTCACCATTAAAAGTGGAAACACTCTTGGTAGCATTAGGAGGTATATCATCATATGCATTGAGGTGGATAGGATTTTTAGTGTTAAAGGTTGGGAAGGCATGTTTCCTATCCATGTTTTCCTCAAATTCCTCTTCACTTTCTTGATCTTCTTGGCTTGCAATGTCTTCTTATTCTTCAAAGGTCAAGATAGGTTGAGGATGTTGAACTTCAAGAGGAAGTTTAGGTTAAAGGAGTGGGTTTATGGTATTGATCCCTCTACTAGTAGTTGACCTAGTAAGTACCATGAAATATGAACATAAGAAATGATAAAACTTGGTCTACAACTATATATTACCTTGAATGAAGTTGTCAAATGCTGAGTAGAACACCACATGCAGTTGTCATGTTGTCAAGACTAGCATTCACCTTGATAAGATGTACTTGATACAAATGTCCCACCAAGCATGCCAGAAATATTATCACTAAATATTGTACCATAAGATAGGTTTTTCAAGCCTTCTCCAAGATTTTGGAAACATGGGTTTACCTTTAGGCTTGTGGGTTTCCTATAGTAGAGGTAAAACTACAGGTTTAAGGGTTAGCTCCCTAGATTTCTCTTTGCTTGCTTATCACTTACACTACTTGTTTAATTGGATGAAAGGGGCAAAAGTAAACATGAAAGTAAACTAATATAATTAAGTGATACACCATAATGATCTCCATAAGACTACCATATAATTTCATGATGAAACATGACTAACAACACTAGTCCTAACATCCTAGATTGCTCTAACATTAGTATTTCAAACATGGAGGTGATATGAGTTGGAATACTCAAGGTGAGTAAATATGAGGTCATATGGAAGACACTAATTCTTCTATTTACACTTAGAGATAGACAAATACACTTGACTATGCTTCATGTGACTTGTTAGAGTGAAAACTACTTGCATCAAACATGGAAGAGTAAAGAGAAGGAAAATATAGATACTTATCAATAGACCCTTCACTATGCACCACTTCGCACACTTAGGAAACAAGTTTATGAAATTAAAACTAGATTGGAAATATTTATTTTAAATTAATAATACAATATCAAACTAGAAGGGCTTTGTCATACTAGGTGTGGATTCTCCTACAAAATCCAAAATGGATTGCATTTATAAAACATAAGAGAAGAAAAAGAAGAAGGGAAGTAGAAAGGTCACAAAAAAAAGTGTCAAGATGTGAGACCTAGTTACATTGTAAGATAATGAAGTGTGAAAAAAGACCATAAAGGTCTTCTTGGATAAGTGTCCATCTGAAGTATGATAAACTCTTCAAACTGGTGTAGAGATTCTTCAATTACCTTATTGGAACTACCTTCATGATGAATCATCTCTTAACCATTTTAAATAAACTAGGAAGACTTGTCATATATGCACTATCTTATGGAGGTTGGAAACAAGATATGATAGTCATCATATGCCTCCCTAACTGATAGCCTACCTCTTAATAGTTGTATTCACTACATGTATTCATTCATCACTAGTCTTTTAAGTCTTCCCTCAGACTTATCATCCAAGTGATCTTCATTTTCTCAAGGAAATATATGTAATAGGTGTTAGGACACCTTTTTGGAACCCCTTTGCTTTCCAATCTATAATTTAGACCTTAAAAAGATCCCAAATTAGACCTTTCATCTTTTCACTAGGTAGTCACTCATTTTCACTATTTGTCTAAGATCACTTGTGATGAATGGTGTGTTAGAGGTATTTCCATGCATATATATGATTATAAATTCATTTATGTAGTTATAATAAGTCCCTATTGGCCTCCTTCAATAGCTTTCATTCCCCAATCCTCCTCTACACCTACAAAACACATAAAATTTTGTAGAAAACCCTAAAATAGACATTTTTGTACAAGTGATAGTATGGAAAAATCTGGTGTTAAATATCATGGTAGAGTCTTACAAAAGTCAAAAACACTTCCAAAGCCAATCTATCCCTTTTGGATTCATAATCTATGACATTTTCTCCATTAGGTCCTTGATAGGGTTTTAGGACGTTTTTGCTTCTTAGGGATGATTCATAAAAACTAGACATTCAAATGCCAAAAAAATACCACTTAGAGAAATTTTAGGACCCTACTCAACTACTCATATCTCCTTGAGGTACCATACAATCATTTCGTACATATATGAGAGAATGAATTTGGTCTATTGAGCTCTTTCTTGCATTTTGAGAAGGTCTACCATAGAATTGGGTCAAAATGACTAACTTGGTATAACTCCCTAAAAACAAATGGATTTAATCAACCTTATACCTCCCATTTAAATCTCTCAACTATACTATGATTGTCATATTATCTTATAAGTGAAGTTGAGCCTCATTAGAGCTTAGACCTAATTATAGGCATAATTTTGTTTCATGGCCTATGACCACCTCTAAATGGTTTCTAACATATATAAATTTTTATTCATATTCCTTCATCCTTAGATAAACCTCTCAACTCACTCTAGAGTATCTTTTTTTCCCCTCTTTCACCTTATCACCATTTACATAATACGACTAAAGATTAGACTGTCTAGGAGTGCCCTTTATCTAAGAGAAAATAAAGGGCATCTCCCCTATTTATTTGGCTTGAATAAGGTTATGTAGGGATAGAATAGATATTTATGACACTTTGTAATAACTTTCATGTTTATATCACTCCCCTAGAATCCCCAACATCACAAACTTCAAGATAGACTCATGGAGTTGATGATTGTGTGTAGGATTTGTATGAATAGTTGAGTTTCCCTATAGATTAAGGTTTTAGTTCAACCTCTCTATTTCCTACATTTGATAATCACATAAAGATAATATATGTCACTGTGATAATGAATTAAACATGTATATTCATCCTCTATCTTATTTTATTATCCTAGTCTTTTCACTATCATGAGCTAGTCTGTGACTGTAGCAAACTGTAGACATTCACCTTAGGAAAATGGGATTCCTATGGGTGTTCATTAGGGCCTGGGTTTCTCCCTTGGTTCTATATTGAAGTCACTAATATTATTTCATAATTATTTTAACTCATCTCATGCCTAGAGACCTATGCTCACATTCAAAATGTCTCTCCATACTAATATGAATTAGTCTATCTACTCAATCAAACTATGTTACCTATAAATGTGCATCAGATAGAAGTTAAAAACTCTTATGGGTGCTCATCTATGAATTAATTATGTTTAATTAGGTCATTATCCACTTATGTGATATCATATCATGTTTAGAGATCATATTTTCACTCAATACTATAGGTTACTACAAGATTGGTTGCTTTTAGTAATCTTAGCACAGTGTTTATTTAGTGTCTCAAGTCAAAACCTACCTAAGTTAGAAACCACTCAAACACCACTTTCTCTTGATCAAGAAACCACTTTCTTGTGTCAAATCATTTCCGCTAGGCATAACATTAAATATAAGAACCATTTAGACTCACACAAACATCAAAATCTTCATCATAATATGGAATTGGTTATGGGTAAAACCCTCATTCAGAGAAGCTAAGGTAAGTTGTCTCAAATGCAACTTTCCTAATTTGAAAACATTGAACTCTAGTTTGACTGAACATAATGACTTTAATATTTTCATAATGGTCTTATCTATGTTTTTATACCTAATTGAAGGTATCAAATGAGTTCAACCATATACCATTCAACACTAATCAAACCTATGTAGATTGAGCTCGAGGCATTGATGGATATTGCTTGTAGGTACTACTACATATAAGATTATGTGTGGTAAATTAGTTCTCTCAACCTATTTATAACCATTTGAAAGGCTCAGTATTATTTTTTCACCTTGATTTTATTCTCACACTCCTATAAATCTCTTTTTTAAATTAATATAATTGATCATGGGTTAGCTCCACTTGATTATAGGTGACAGTCATAAGGAAAACTAATTGTGTGTGTATGTTTTAGACCTTTCACTTAATCAATGCCACTTTTGAGACTCAAAATTTGAAGGATAAATTATCACCATTCTATGAGTGACTAAAACACAACATAATACCTTTGTTTTGAAGAACAATGTATGAAGGTAAACTTTAGAAGAGTAAAAACATTGTCTACAGACTGTAATGAAGTCCTCCACTAGTAAAATGAGAGTGATCCTACCAAATTCTTAATATCCACACATGAAAAAATGATTTTAAAACATGTGATAAGTTTTATAATACTCCTAAAGAACACATACACCATTTTTTTTTCTCATACCAATCCAAACAAAGGAGAAAACTGAAGGCCATGGGGATGTATAGGTAGAAAAGAGTCACTAGCACTCTTAGCAATGGTTCATGAAGCATATTAAAAAAACCTACAACTATTTCCATAAATTTATATTACATATATATTAATATTACCCACCAATTTCATTTTCTTTGACTCACATCCTCTTGTCCATACCAAGCTAAAATTGGTTGACATTTTTAGCTTGTCTAGGAAAGCGATATGAAAGATAGAATGGTTTTGATCAATTTTAGACCTATGAAATCTTCCAAAGCATGTAAATTAATTGAGTGGACATTAAGATACACTTTTTAAGCCTTACCATGTTCCAAATGTGTTGTACATGTTGTATAACTGCTTGAAACTACTTAAAATTATCTGATCTTCTCATTTTCAATTTTGAAATTGCAATTGTCAATTCAAAAATACCATTTATGACATGTACCTAACATGTGGTATGTTATATATGATTTTTAAACATTTGTGTTCCCATGGAAACCTTACCACTTCATTAAATGACCCCATAAGTGGCTTAGAATGACATAAGAATAACTAACAAATGTGACAAGGGTGAAAATGTAGTTTTTGACCTTATTAAGACCATGGTACACATTTTATACCCTATGGGACCCTATTACAAGATTTAAATACATAGGGGTTGACTTAATTTGACTTTTGGTCAAATTAGTCAATAATAACCGATGCATCCAAGTGTTGTCTACATAGTCTATGAAGACATCAGGCCAATGTAATTCTCCTAAAATGGGAATAAATAAAGGAATGGAAATGATAAATAGTAAATGATCATAATTAGATAAGGAGTTACCATCAGCAAATGTGTTAAACTATGTAATCTAGAAATGGGACAAAGACCACTAGTGAATAGGATGACAAAATAAGCAAATATTTTTTAGCTTTATATCTCTTCTGGAGATTTTAAGCCCTCCCTTTTTAACTTTATTAGTTTTAGATTGTTTTTTTAGATTTTTAAAATTTTATCATTTTTTTACTATTTAGAATGTTTTTGGGTTTTTAGCATCTCAACTCAATGAAGGATTATGAGATGTAGAATGTTTTAACACACAAAATAGGGAAAACATGGCTTAAGTTTCTCACAAAATGGTAATATCATAGCTTAGGTTGCTCAAAAAATGGTGAGAGTGTGGGAAAAGGGGTGACAAATCTGACCTCAAAAACTAAGTGTTGCCTACATAGTCCAAATGAACCTCAAGTCAATGTAGTTCTATCTACAGCAAAAGATAATATGAATCAACATCAGGGTAGAAAATAAGAATGGCACATATGGTAAAGAAAAAAAGGTATAGGGTTTAATAAGATCTTTAAAATGCATTTTCAAGAACTACTATGCAAGGAAACCATGCACATGTATACCGATATACTATCTTCAAATATGTGTTGATAATGACCAGATACAAATGGCATATTTGAAAATTTCTTAGAATTATGGCATTTAAAATTGGCTTCTATACCTATGAACCAAAACTAAGATCAAGATTGGTAATTGGATGAGGGAATAAGACTAGGATTAGATTGATTAAATGGGAAGTGAGATGAAGGGGGGTGTTTTTAGGCTATGCCTCTAAGCAGGGGTCCTCATAGACAATGTTAAAATAAATCAAGTGTAAAAATGCTTGAGATGAATAATATTCATGGACTCATCCAACTCTTTCCCATTTGGTGTAGCCAATCTATCTGTCTCAAATCCATAATTAGTTGTGATGATGAATGGTTCCAACCAATTAGGTTTTAAATTTCCCTTTTTTCATGGGTGACATTGGAATTCTTATAGTTATATTTTAAGATGATATCACTAAGTTCAAAGTCTTTGGGATTGATACACTTTTTGTAGTTATGATGTAACTAATTCTGATATACAATGTAATGCACAAGGAAGGCAACTCAATCTCAATAGGGAGAATAACTTCAGTGCCATAAATGAGTGATATGGTGTGGCTCCTATTGGGGTTTGGGTATTGTTTTAATAATCCCTAAGGGTGGTAAATAGTTACAAAAACCAATCATGACCAAAAACATTAACAATATTTTTAAGTATTTAGACTAGGGTTTTATTAGATGCTTTGGCTTAGCCATTAGTTTGAGGAAAATATGTAATAGAAAAGTGTTGCTTGATATGGTATTTATCACAAAGGACTTTTATGTCCTTAGTTTTAAATGAGATGCCATTTTTATAAATGAGGTAAAAGGGAATATCAAAGAAGCAAATGAAGTGATTCAGAATGAATTCAAAATTTTGCTTACTAGTTAAGTGAGTCGAATGGCTTCAACCCACTTTTTAAAATATTTAGTAGTAGTGAGGATATATTTATGACCATTTGAAGAAGTAGGATTGATTTTTCCTATAATATTAATTTCCCATGTGTAAAATGGCCATGTCATGGTGACTAGTTGAAGTGCTTGAGCTAATTCATGAATGAAATTGGTGTTATTCTGACAAATCACACACTTCTTTACATAAGCACATGCATCAACCTCCATTATAGGCCAATAATACCATATATATAGGAATTTATTGGAAAAGACCATTCCAATAGTGTAGTCCCCACAAATCCCTTTGTATACTCCTTTAATCATTAATCTAGACTATGTTGAAGCTAAAAAAAAAATAGAGTTCCATCATATCATCTATGATAAAGTGTGGCACTGAGTATGGTATAATGAGAGGTATTATGAATTAAGGATTTTTATTTTTTATGGGAAAGGTTAGAAGGGAGAATATTATCTTGAAGGTAGGCATATATATCAAATTACTAACATGAGTTGGGACCAAAAATATCACATACCATTGTAGATTCAAAACGTTCATGAGCTGGTCTTAAGAGATGTTCAATAAAGAACTGCTTATCTAGAACATGATATATTATTTTTATTAGTGAACCAATTTTTATCATTACATTTATAGTCTTGTTGCTAGTCCTTGGTATCTATTCAAATTAGATGTGTTCAAATTTATGTTTTAAATGGTTCACCATATTCTTGTAAGCAATAAGCTTGTCATCTTTAGTCTGGTATTGATTTGTTACCTAGTTAATAATTAGTTGAGAATCTCCATGAACATGTAATTTCTTGATATTCCATTATACTACTAGATAAAGCATTACGATGAGTGCTTCTTATTCTGTTATATCTTTTGTACAATAAAAACTAATGTGGAATGCTTTGAGAATGAGATCTCCCTATGATGTTATGAAAATTATAATGGATCCTAGTCCACAAGAAGTGTAGGAACCATCAAAATAAAGGGTCCAATGTTGAGGCTAAGAAGAATTGTCATCCATCGTATGATTGACTCATTATGAAAATAAAAAATGAGTGGCTTGATATCTGATAAGGGTGATTTAACAAGTTGATATACAAGTGTTTGTCCTATAATGTCATTTTGATGTACATATTTGATCTCAAATTCACTTAATATCATGACCCACTTAGTCATACAACTAGTTAAAGCTACCTTGGAAAGTAGGTATTTATGAGGATCCACATTAATAATGATAATGGTCTTATTGCTGAGCATATAATGTCATAACTTTTAGGTTGCAAACAACATTTTTAAGCAGGATTTTTCAATTGAACTATAATTATGTTCATAGGGTACCAATGTGTAGCCTAATTAGTATACAACTCTTTCTTTCCCTTAATCATTATGTTGTGCCAAGAGTGCCCCTAAGGCATATTCAATTTTTGAGATGTAGAAAAGTAATAATTTTATAGGTGTTAGTGGGAATAGAACATGTGGATTTTCCAAATATTATTTTAAATACTTAAAGGCTTGTTGACAATCAACATTCCATGAAAAAATGGTTCCTTTATTTAGAATATGAGTGAAGGGATGACACCTATCCACTAAATAAGAAATGAATCACGTAATGGATTGGATCTTGCCCTGTAGGCTACATATCTACTTCAAATTAGAAGGTGGATTCATTTATTTAATGACCTTAACCTTGGCCATATCAACTTAAATGCCCTTGTGGGAGCTAATAAAACCTAGAAATTTTCTAGAATTAATGCCAAATATGCATTTTTAAGGTTTAAATCTTACTTTATATTCTAAAGCCTTTTAAATATTATTCATAACACATCTGAATGTCTTTATCTAGTCTTATACTTACCCAAAATATCATCCACATAACCTTCAATGATATCATGCAAAATGACAATTATTGCATTGGTACATAGCATCAACATTTTTGAGGCCAAATGGCATCACTTGATAATAGAACTCTCTCAATGGAGTGGTGAACACTCTTAGTTTTTAGGTGTTATTTTTATTTGATTGTATCCAAACAATCCATCAATAATAGATAGCATCTTATATCCTATTATGTAATCTATAATCATATCAATTTTGGGCAAAGAAAAGTCATCATTTGGTTATAGTTTATTGATATCTTTGAAATCAGTACATAATGGAATTTGTTGTGGTTTTTTATTTATTAACATTATGTTTGATATCCACTCTAAATAATATATCAAATGGATACACCCTACCTCGAATAGTTTTTATAATTCCTTTCTGATGAGTATGGCTATGCAAGGGTACATTTTTCTCAGCTTTTACTTGATATGCTTGGCATTAAGGTGTACAATAAGGTGATGTACAACAAAATTGGGGTCCAACCTAGTCATATATGAATAATAACAGGCAAAAATATCAACAAAATCTTGAATAAGGGTAGTAATAATTTCACATTCCTCTTTGGTGAGGGACACTCCAAGTTTGATCCATTTAGGATCGAACGGTGTTCTAATATTGACTTTTGTGGTATCCTATATAAGCAATGTGGAACCATATTCTAGAATAGTTGGTAATGTGGTACATTTGCCTTATTTTTCATTTGATGGCTTGATTGGATCATCTATTTTAGACATACAGGAAGAATTCAAATCACTAAATTCTAGAAAAGGCCACTTTGTAAAGGCATGCAAGAAATCTTGAGCCAATTAATCAAGTACTTTCTAATCTTATAAATTGATTCCTAATCAACATGAATTTATTGGACCCAAAATAATTTTTCACCATGGGATTTATATTTTTCTTTACTTTTTCCCTAGTCCAAAATCACCTCAAAGATAATTTCACTTTGGGACGTCAATGTTTGGTTTTATTTTTATTTTTATTTTTATTTATGATTAAGTAATTTCACCTACTTTCTAAAATAATTAGTAAGTTCCAATGTGATATAAATTCCTTTCTTATGATCACCAAGAATCAAACCATCTCTACAGCCTAAGAATTTAGAAATTTACTCATCATTTTGAAAATCATCTAATCTTATGTATGATGATTATTGGTCCCAGTCAATCAATAAGGTATAATGGAAGAAAAGAGGGGAATAATGTGGGACAAAATTAATGGTGAAAATGATATTAGGTTTTAATAGGTTAGTATCAACCAACTCATCGTAAGTGTTATAGTAGGATTGTATGTCAGTGTCAACATTGTCAATACTAGATGATAAATTAGTGTCACTATCAAGATATAAGGGGTCACCCCTAGGTGGTTTATATTCAATACCTTAAGTTAATTTTTGTTTGGTAATTGATACTAATTCAATAATTCCTTATTTCTTTACCCCATTCCTTTTCCCTTATAGGCTTAATTATCAATTATCATGTTTAGAATAGGATACTTTATGTTTTGGTAGTAGGTGAAAAAATCATCACTATATAACCATGAGTCATCATCACCTTTGATTTTTTCTTGTTCCTATGAAGTTATTTTGATAAAAATAATGGGTCCTTTTTATTGGGAATCATCCTTATTATGCCATTCCATTTTATCACTTTCACTTTAGTTCCACCATATGATTTGGCCATCTTAGGTAATTTGTCTATATGAAAAGCATTTCCAATCTTGTATTCCCCAAGTTTTCTCTCTTAATTAGTAAAATGATTGGCTATTTTATAAGGTGGTGCATATGAAATAGAGGCAATATTAATTGGATTCATGTAATTGGACTCAGGTAGTTAATCAACTATATCTTTATCTTTTAGGGGGATAGGATCTATGCCAAGGTGATATATGTAGCTTTCATACTCTGCTTTTAGGTGAGTATAGAATTGGTATGGCAATAGGACATAAGGAATATTAACTTATAATGTATAATGGGGAAATTTGATACATTGATGTAGAGTATATGATATGGCATGTACTTCTTGAATCCTTGGTCGCATAAGAAGCAAATTTTATGATAGTTTCAAGTCAATAATGTGGAAAAGAGTGTTTTGGGTTAGAATCCCAATGATAATAGGTAAAAAAAATGTTCCTTGATATTCTCACTCCTCATTATCATATGTTTTGATAGTGATGGTATTTTTCTAAATATCTATTATTGTGAATCCCAAATGTTTGACCAACTTTAAAACTACAATATTTAACCTTGAACCATTGTCTATGAGGACTCATTTAATTTTATGTCAGGAAATGATTGTTTTTATATAAATTGGGTTATTATGCAAAGTTTCAAGGGATGATATATCAGTTTGACCAAAATTAAGTTATTGGCATGGAGCCAAATAACTCACAAGTGTTTGAAATTTATCAAGTGCAATGTCACTTGAAACCTTAGACTAACTCAAAATCTCATTCAATACATTCTTGTGGACATTTAATGTATGCAGAAGATCTAAAATCAAAATTTTCACTAATGTCTTTTTTAGTTGTTCCACAATATCATAAGGTTTTTATTTAATAGGATCAATTAGCTTAGTTTTCTAAGGTGGAGGACCTTAAATGGGATTTTTAGAGGAATAAGGTACAAGACTTTGAATGGTAACCTTAGAGTGTTGAGTTACAATCATGAAACCTCAAGTCAACAAGGGGGTATTATAATTAGAATAAGTTGAGTAAGTGCCTAAAATGGTGACTCTTGGTTACACCAATGTATAATTACTGGCACATGAGGGAAGAGGTCTCAAAATGGATGGTGTTGGACATTAGGTACTATTAGCGGTTAACTTAGGGTTGATATTAATGGTATCTATATGCCCACTAGTAATGTGACCTATGAAATTTTCATAGTTGTAAGGGATATTATTATAGTTAACTTTATTGGAATGGGTATCTTGACCTTGATTCTAGTTTTATTGCAATTGATTTTGCCTTTGATTCTGATAATTAGGAAGTTTATTCTGATTATGGTTGTTAACTTGATGTTGATTCTAGTTTTGATTATTATTAGAGTTATATTGTGGAAAAGGGTTTTGATAAAAACCAAAATTATAATTAGACATGATGGCCAAATTATCTAATTCTATTTTACCACTTTCAAGGAAATCTTGGATGAGATGGTGAAGCTACACACACATGTAAATAGAATAACCTTTAACTTGATGATAATCACAAAAGTAATTCTCCTTATATTAATTGGTTTTAGGCCAATTTTCTAGAAATGGTTTTGGTATTGGCCAAATGATCATGTTAATAGAAATTAAATTCTATAAAACCATATCGATAAGCTCTCTAAGATTACCAAAAACTCTATTATGATAATTACCTCTTCTTGGAGGGGGTCTTTACAAAGTGAGAGGTTGGGTAGGTGGGTTTACCTAAATAGGTAGTGATTGCACCATTTACACATGTTGATATTTAGTTAACCCCTCTCTTAAAACATTTATATTCATGTTGAATGGTTTAGGCTTCTTTGATGTACTTGCTTACACTTGTGTAGGAGCTTGTGTCTGAGCCTTATTTCAAACTTGGTATTGAGAGTAAATATTTATTACCCCTTGTCAATGAGGGCTTTCTTAATCTATATTCCCTTGGCAATAATTTATAAAAACATATTGGTGCATTGAATCTTGAGATTATAAGATATGTCATATTACAGATTGGCAGTAAACATTATGACCAACTACTTTTCAAGGAGATTATGTGGAATTCGGCTAGCCAAGGCATGTCTTTATTGTAAATAGATAGCAAAGTTTTCTCATCCTTGTTTATCTTGATATAATTCAACCAAAGTTATCTCATGTTCCACATTAAAAGAGAAGTAATACATTAATCTTTCTTACAAGTCATCAAATTCATCAATGGAATTCTTAGGTAGACTAAGGAACCAATCTAAGGTGTGCCCAAATAAACTATGGGGAAACAAGTGAAGTAGGTACACATTGTTATACATAACCTCTTGACATGTGATGAAAAATGATTTTAGATGTTCCTTTGGATCACCTTTCCATTTATATTTATCAAATTTTGGCATCTCAAAATGATGTAGTAAAGTTATCTAAAGATAATTCGTATCAAAGGAATAAGAGCATATGCCATCTAGTTTAAATTTCTTATTGTAATTTCCTATTTGAATGGCTAAAATTGCATCTTTAACTTATTATAAATTCTAAAAAGTGGGGTCAAAGTGAAATAAAGTGGGCACATGTTATTGGGTATTCAAAGGTACATTACCTTGACCCAAATAAATAAGTGGTATATAATATTAGAGAATTTGTAATGATTGGATCTACCAGGAATATTTACTTATTGATTAGATTTGTATTGTTGACAAGGGACTTGTTGTTGATAAGGTACTTGTTGTTGAGTGTGGCATTGATTTGGAGGGAACTAAAGCCTAAATTGGGGAATGTTTTTTTAGGTATTTAACAAAACTTGTTGGGATTTGAGGAGAATCTATTATTGATTCTTAGGAGTTTGTCATATAATGGGACCATGTTATTGGTTAAGTGGAACATGTTATTAGTTAAGTGGAACATCTTGTTGGCTCTAAGAGGCCCCTTATTAAATAGAATTAGAGATTGGTTGGCTAATATAAATATGTTTTTTTATTAGACAATGTTTTCAGGATTAGTTGGCTTGTTAAAGTGGGTGACTAGTTACCACCTATTAAGGTGGGGTATTGGTTGCCACTTGTTAAAGTGGTGGATTATTACTCACAACCTATTGTTGAGTATTAGGCATGGTCTCAATGTATTGTTTCAAAGTACCTATAATGCTGGAAGAAATTATCTATTGGTAATTTGGAGGACTGTTATCTTTTGTTAAACAGGGAACTTGATGTGGGTTGGTGTATCCCTTTTAAGAGTTATCCACCATGTGATGGAAAGAATCAATGGGGTATTCAAATTAGGATGAATTACTAGATTGATTTTGGATATAGGTTTGTTAAATATATATACAACTATTGTCTTATTTAAAAATGGATCAAGATTAAAATTGAGATAAGTTAAAAAATCCATTGGTTGCACAATCAGAGGATTCAACTCTATTAATGATGGATTTTGAATATCCAACATAGTAATGGAGCTAGTGATAGTAGCTAAACCCTATTTAGTTTGTTATATTTGAGAGGAAATATTTATATTTTATAAAATTGGTCAATGAGTTGACCATTTCCCTTGGTGGACACTATAAGAGCTTGATGAGAAGCTAATATAAAAGTTTGATGTTGGTTAGAATTTGTTCGATTATTTAATAATGCAAGAGGTTTTTCTTTAGGCACTCTAACCAAATAGCACAAATCCTCTATGGAAAATCCATGAGGAATTTTCCCCCTATTTATAATAATTTGACAAGATGTTCATCCTTATTATTGAAGATTTGTATAAATTGATCATGTAAGTATTCAACACTAGGTGGTGCATTCAAAAGATACATTGAATTAGGTCTATGTTCTATATCAATTTTTTCATGTGGAAGTAAGGCTGGTATTGGCCTTATTCAATATTATATGGTATAGTTGGAAGGTATGTGTTGTGTTATTCAAGTTTGTAATTATATGGCATGTTGGCAAAGTATTGTTGGTCATCCTTGTCCTCTACATAGTGGTCATACCCGTATGGGTTATAAACCACCTCTTCATTAAAGCACAAGTTATAGATAACCTCACTATGTGTATACTTAGGCATGTCTAAGTGTATGATATTTATCTTGAAAAAGGCTTAAATACTTTTAAACTACTCATGACGTTATATGTGGATTCGCTAGGAATAAAAATTGTGAATGTTTAAAGTAAAGTGTTTTTTTTGTGTCAAGTAAATATCAAATTGGAATACACCAATAATAAGGAACACCAATGTAAACAACTTCAAAAATCAAGGCTACATGGATCAAACATGTTTTCAAAAGGTGCACACAAGTTTAAGGTTGAATGGTTTCAAGTGCAGATGTTAAAAGCTTGGATCTTGGAAATGTTTGAACTTGGTCTTGACTTGAAAGGCTTAGATCTTGGAAGTTTTAATTAGACATTTTTAAATTTGGAACTTTGAAACCCTAAAATGTGTGAACATTGGAAAAATTTTGACTTTAACAATATTGAATCATGATTGAACTAGGCTTAGACCTTTGACTTTTGTTGACTTCAAAATTGTTTGACTAGAGTTAGAATTTGGCTTTGGAATAATAACATAATTTAAATAAGAATTCATATTTTTTCCTTCAATTGGTTTGAAGTTATAATTGGGAATTGAACTAGGCCTTATAATTGTAATTGGTTTGACTTTGAAAAGAGGGTTGATTATAATTAGATATTGGATTTGAACATAGAACTAGGTTTGGACTAACACAAATGACACAACAACACAATTTGGACAATAATTTTTAACTTTGGTATTGAACTAGTTTGAATTTAGCAATTTATATTAAGACAAGGCTTTGATTTTGAATTGGGTAGTGTAAGGACATGGTTTAATAAGAAAGGTAGGTATTTGAACCAAGTTTGACATGTCACTTTTTGTTTAATAAAAAATATAAAGGGTTGAATTCATTGTTTTCAAGGGTGAATTCAATGTTTAGTAGGACAAATTCATTGATTTCACCTTAAATAAATTAACAACTTTTTGAAGAAAAAGAGGTGAATTCAAGTAGTTAATAGGTTGATTATGATAATTAGAAGCATGGTAATGGTCTTGAAGAACTTTTGGTGTGCATTGAGTCCTATCAGATGTGCCATTGTGTAAATTATAAATCTAAAAGAGGTTATTCTGATTGTTAGTGAATATAATCAAAACAATCTTGAGAACATAACATCTTAAGCTTAATCCCTAAGGTGAACTATATGGAAAATAAGCAAGAAATGCAAATTAGAAAAAAAAAAAACTATATAGATACCTTCCTTGGAAATTTTTTTTAAGAACTAGTTTAAAGAAGTTGAGCTCGGCTTGTAAGCTAGAAGTCTTTGGCAATGCTTGATTTCACATGTGGGTAGCATCTTTCCTTGTCTACACTTTATTTTTGTCTTGGCTTGGCATGATAATGTGTAAGCTCCTTGTATAATTTAATAGAGTAAGTTTGCATGAATAATCTTGTTTATAATGATCAAAGGCTCTTGTATTTATAGAGTTAGCAAATGATTATGAGCCATTGATATAAGATCAAGATCATTAATGGAGAATAAGTCCTCAAAATAGTTATTAAACACATGTGTAATAAATTCTATTTAAGGCATTTTTGGAGTGTGGAAGGCATGTTATAAGGAAATTTCAATGATAACCCCTTTTGAAGGTGTAAGAGTGTGTGTAAGTGGCCATGTCATAAGCCACCTTTCCCACACTCCACTCCATTCCATTGATTTCCAAAAATGACATCACTAATGTGAGGTAATAATTAAATTTTACTTTATGGAAAATATATAATTATAAATCCATTAAATTTCCTATTAGATGAATGATTAGGCTAATTAATCAAGACAATTAATTTGTAATTAGAATAATGGTGCAATTGTAATATTCTTTTATCAAAAAAATATTCATTTAATTATCCTATGATATCACTATAAAGGTTTGATTTGATTAAATATGTACTAGATAAGATGAATTTTTTAATACAATCCATTACCCCAATCAGGGATGTGTCATTATGATTTTGGATTAAAATAGTAGTTGTATTGGTAAATTGGGTACATTTGTGATTTCTAGTCAAATTTGTATGCAATTACATAAAGTCACTCGTTATTTCATTTTAGACATATAAGTGATTAAAATTAAGTGTCTATAGGAACCATCTAGATGCTTCTTGGTTTTATGTCACCTTCATTCTTGTACATTCAGATATGTGTCATAGATTATCATTCCTTATCAAATGAGAAAACCATAGTTCTTCATCTGCATATTATTATGGGAAAAATTGGTTAGTGGGAATTTGATGTCAAGTTGTAAAAAACACCCCTTTATCAATGAGTTTTGCCTCCATATCCAATACTCTGAAGAGGGCCTCAGACTTGTATAGTTCTCCCCCATGTGTCAGTTTATGTGTAAATCATGAAATATGTGACAATCAAGTACAATAGTGACCTAGCTTGTAACTTGGAAAATGTGACTCATGGAATTCTCCTTTAGTACTTTAGACCTATATATTTTTTTGTCCCTATGACTAATATGGAAATAGGAGAAAATAGGGAAGATTTTATAACTTGAATGCTTAATACAATGCTTTTAGTAAGTAGATTTTTGTCTTTATAAGTTTGTGTTAGGTTTATAATGAATGAAGGTTGATCTTGTATTTATACCAATCCCCTTAGATAATATCTCATAATAAATCACTTACGCTGATCATAATAATGCATTTCATTTGCAAATTCAATGACTTTAGGGCACTAGACACTTGTAATAGAATAGGACACTTATGTTGACATATGCATCTAACTAGGATGCAAGTGTCCAGGCTGTTGAAAAATAGGTGCAAGTTTAGAACTTGAAGACATGTTATATAAGTATACTTATAACATTGTAAGAAAGATAAAAGGTCTGTGTCATTAGAATGACATTGGTCAAACTAAGAGATAAACAATTAGGCACAAAGAGATAGTGTATGTGAGCCTTTTGGAAAATAAAAAGGTCTAGAAGCTAAAGGTACATCCATGATATGTATTTTCTAAGTATACAAGAATAAGGTGTTATATAATTCATAAATATTGTCTATATTAACACTCATTAATAGAAGGGTCTTTGAGATCAACTCAAATTCCCTTGAGCCCACTAACCCTTGTTTTTCAAGGTGACATTCCAAAGCTGGAGGACTTCGGATTTTAAACAAAAGACTCCTATCTAGAACCTATGCACACAATATGAATAGAGACTATTCAAGGTAATAGTAAACCCTAATAAGAGTAGGTAGTCATTCTAGAAAAGGCTTGTATTCCATACTAGATAGAAGCATCAAAACAAAGATAATAGAATCAATGATAGTGTCTAGACTAACATATAGCTCATTTCCAAAATCTAAAAATAACTATAAAGCATCAGTCAGAATCCTTATGCACTTTCATTTTTTAGATATGTTTGTGGATCAATGGATAATCTAATTATTATTTATCCTTAATGTTGTTACATTCAAATTACTATTCAGCATTGTACTTTATATATTTAACATACTTTAATAGTTCAACATTGTATCATAATATTGTGAATCTAAAATATTAAATTGGTTTGTGTTTATAATAGATTACTCCAAGTTGATTAGGTTATTCCCACCTAACCCAATTCTAAAAAGGATTAAATAATAACAAGTCATAAACTTATCTCATATGCTAATGTTAACAAGATACTTCTCACCTACTACTCCCACACTTGCACAAGGTAAGAGGTCCTCAAAGTGGTTTATCAAAATAATAAATTGAAAATATATCAATCCATTCAAGTAAAATGAAATCAACTAAGCATCCCAACTAAATCCATAGAGGATAACAAATGAAAATTTTAAACAACCAAATATAAACCATAGATTAACTAAGGTGAAAATGGCTAGACAACTCAATTCAATCCAAAACTAGAGATAAGAAATAAAATGATGAGCTCCAACATTCAGTAAATGTTTAAAATAATAAATGGTTAAATAGAATAAAAATCCATAGCAAGGAAAACCACAAAAAATTGATTCCAATAAATTTATAAATCCCAATAAAGACCCAAAATAATTTCAAGGTACACCACATCAAGTGGTGGAAAGTATGGCTCTATAAGGCCACAAGTGGGGAGTAGGGAGCTAACATATCAATAAACTACAACATAACTATTGAATACCCTCATGTGGTATGAAGTATGCATCATGAATCCATGATTACAAAAGATCTTGGGAGTCCTAACTATTTCATTAATAATCACTTATCATTTAGTTTTTGCATCCTTATTAGCCTTAGCTATACACTCTCTCCATTATGCAATTTGATGTTGTGAGCATTGTGCATTGGAACTCGATGCACTAATGACCACTTGGGTTTTCTTACGCTCTCATCATTTTGTGATCAATTTATGTTTGAATGATGACACCATTTTTTTAACAACTTCAATTTACACTCTCATTATTTTATGATCTTGTTATCATTCCAAGCCTTAGATATAGTAGACACTATGAATTACCAATTTAGTTCATTAGTGGATACTCATCTCTTGTCTTTAATTATGGTTTTAGCCTAAACTATACTCTCACACTTGCATAATTTATTTGTGTTGACATTTTCATGATTATGAACATCATCCCTATCTTTCCTCACACACTCATCATTTTTTGAGATCATTCCTATATTCCTCTACAAGACAATCATGTTTTCTTATCTTTCATTGTCTTCTATCCCATATCCTAGGAGAACGACATTTGCCTAAAGTTCACATTATATCTTATGTCCATTGAACTATGTAGATAGTATCCACTTACTTAGATCATTTTAAGTCAAATCATTTATTGTTCATTTTCTTTTGTTCCCCCATTTTGTTTGTTTGTATCGTTGTCTCTTATATCCTAGGGGTAGTGTTTGTAATCTTGTTTGTGTCATTGTTCCCTTAAGCCTAGGGGCAGCCTTGTGTTAGTTGTTCTTATGTTATTTTTTTGTGTCATTGTTACCTAGCTTAGGGGTAACCCTGTCACCCAGAATAACACCTCTATTACACATGCACAAATAATTTTTTTGGTTTGTACTCACATTATGATTAACCATTATTTGTGTATTGTTGTTTGTTTATCTTATTTTTTTGTTTTTGATGTGATTAAAATAGTTTGTTTACTATATTTTATTTATTTTGGATTTTTTAGTTGTGTTGTTTGTTTTGTTTTGTTTATTATAACTTTGTTTATTTTATTTGTCTTTATTTGTTCTATTTATTTTATCTTGTTTATAATAGTTGTTTGTTGTGTTCATTTTTATTTGTGTTTTGTTTGTTTTTGTTTATTGGTGTTTTTTTATTTGTTTTTGTTTGTCTTTTGTTTAATTTTGTTTATTGGTGTTTTATTGTTTATTTATTTAATCATTTTGTTTATTGTCTTATTGTTTGTTCATATCCTTACTTGTTATTTTGTTTGTATAGTTTGTTTATTGGTTTAGTTTATTTATTAGTTTTTATTTGGATAGTATCTTGTTGTTTGTGTTTGTTTGTTTGTTTTATTTGTATAGCCTTATTTGTTTGAGTTTTGATCATTGATTTGTTTTGTTTGTTTTTATCTTTTTGTTTCTTTTGTTTGTGTGTTTATTTTTTGTTTTTGCCTTTTTGGGCCTTTTTATTTCTTGGTTGTTGTAAGATTATTACACTTGTTTACACTTAAGTCTTGATTATCCATATCATGTACTTAGGTTGTGAATTTTTGTATTTAGTATTACACTTGGTTTATTTGTTATATTTACACTTGGGATTTGATTGTTCATAGCTTATTCCTAAGTTGTTTATATTTACATTTAAATTAAGATTTTCATGTTTAGGGTATATATTGTTATTTTAGTTCTTTATTTTATAATGCATAATATCAAAAGATAAAGTAAAAACATGCACATAAAGTCTATCATATCAATTCAATAGAATTACTTCTCTGATATATCAACCAACCAACTACCCAAACATATGCTTGAATCTATGAGTAATAATCAAAGTAAACAATTATTTATTATGTGTTTATATAGATGTATATCTCTGAATAAGCATACATATGAGTCATATAATATAATCATATGATATTCAATAGACCATCTCATAAACATGGCATACACAATAAATAAACAAAGCATACATAAGCATCAACATTAACAATGTTAAACATCCATAATGTTAATCAATGCTAATCAATGTTAAACATGAGATAAATAAGATAATAAGCATGGCATAGTGTGTCTATCACAAGAATATAATATACATGTACATCAGCCTCAAAGGACCCAAAAGTTAATGTCAATGTATCTCAAATGTCATATACATAGAGGATATATAAATATCATAATGGTGACTCAAAAATATATCAATAATGTTAACATAATGAGTAAAATTATATAGGTTAAAACTATGCTAAAATGACAAAATTACAAGGTCCTTATGATCAACTCTGGCTCTGTGTATCTATGGGACTTATAGCTACAGGAGGCCCTAGTGGCCCTGATGGTCTTAGTGGTGGTGGTTTTGGTTATTAAATAGACTGGCCTAAGGCACCTGTAACATGACTCCTAATTTAAGACTAACTAGATTTGCTCACTATCCTTTATGCATCCCAGATCTCAAATGTAACAATCTACTAATCCCTAAGTATGGTAGATTGATAGGCTTCCTTATAGTATGATGTCTCATCCTCTACCCAAAAGCATTGCACAACCATCTACAAGAACCATGCATGTGTAATGACTCCCTGAGCTACATCTCACTCTTGATTGAGCATGTCCACAATAGCCAATACTTGATCTCTCTCACTAATGGTTGATATATCTCTATTGTGAGGTGGTCCTAAACTAAAACCAACCTATTTCTCTTGGCCTTTATTCGAGATATATCTAACTAAATAAGTGTCATTCCATCATCTCTCATATTTAAGGTGCTCTATAAATCAATCACTTGTAACTTTAAACTTGCAACCTCTCATACCCAAGCAATGATATTTTACTCTAGCATACTAGTGTCTCTACCTATTATAGTCATGTTAGAAGGCCCTACCTAGTTTGGATCCACCTGTGTGCTCAAAGGGCCTACCTAGCCAAAATGAACATGTGCCACTATCACAACTATAGTGTTAGGATCTAGCACCATCAAATATGTCCCACCATTTCCATCTCCATCCCCATCATCTTCATCTCCATATCTATATCCCCCATCAAATCTACCAACATCATCATCATCCCCAACCTCACCACCACTATCATATTAGGTGTTACCACTATCACTTGATGTCTCAACTTGCATTTCCTTAATATTCATGGGCACCTATCCCATTACCATAACTAAAATTATCATCCTTAGAGGGTAGACTTGTAACCATTAATATATGTATGCTAGAGTGACCCCCACATCTATGACTCCTCATGTGTAAGCCTGGGCAATTTGTGGTACACTGATATAGCTAGTTATAGCCTTACTCCTCAAGATCATAGGAGTATCCCGACTGATCTCTCTTTCGACATGGGCAAACTATCTCATCCCCTCAGGAATATCTTGCATATAGCCAAACTTCTTAAGTACTTGATTAGGGTGGTACTCTTTAATGATATGAGATTGTTACCCATTTAGAAAACATTTGGTAGGCATAAAATCCATGTACCATCCATTATTGAACCATTATAGTTGATATGAAAAATACAACCTCCAAATAAAGAACTATGGTGTTAGATCATCAAACATCCAATGATAGAATGGGATGTCCCCTTTATGACCATGCCTATCAACTCCTATCGAGCCCAAAAATATGCTATTAGCTCCTCTAGATCCCATACTTTATGCATCATGAATATTTTCTCAATATAGATGTCCTCCTAGCCCTAAACCATTAGAAGATTGTAATTCCCCATGTTACATCCACCTCAGTACACTATCATATGAAGATATTTATATATTTGGGCCCCAATCAAAGCATGTGAAATCCTCTAGCATGATCCTCACTATGCCTCTAAGGACCATATGGAAATGTTGGCCACTCTTGTCAAGGAGAAATCATTGATAATGGCCATGAGAAAAACAATCTCCCTATCAATGAGAACTAGCAATGACAGAACCCTAGTAGGTAATTCATCTATCCAAATGTCTATATAGGTATCAATAAGGTCTATATCAACCTTCCCCTAAAACATAGGGATACCATAATAGTTACACAAGTCATCAAGAACTTCTTACTACTGTGTTGATAGTGTCTAAAATAGTTGTCATATGTGCATCAACAACCTTAAGTATCCTCAAGTGTAATGGTATCTGCTCTAGTAAGAAATTGAAAGGTGTACATCTCATTATCACAACACTCAACTACCACACTAAAGTATGCCCCATCAGCCTAGATGTTTGGCATTTGTACCATGTCATATAGATATAGCATCTGCAAGAAATTAACCATGTCCTTGGTCTATATTTATGGGGTTTATAGACACTGTGATCATTATTTTTAGCATGTGAGAATAACCAATCTCTCTTATAATCAAATAATTTGGCATCAATATAACTATATGTATCTATTTGAGCCTAATCCTGTCTTAGTAAGCCTAAGTAACCCTCTTCTAGAGGTTTGACTCCTTTCGGGTCCTCAAAACTAGCTATTTATGGCTTTTAGATTGAAGCCAATGTTTCCTAAAGGGTAAAGCCATTGTTTAGGTGATTTTGCACATTTTTGGTGATATCAGTATTTTTATTTTCACCAAAACAATGACTTTGCCTAAAAATGGGTGAAATCACCATTTTAAAATTTCCACTCACTTTTGGCATTATCACTATTACTAAGAATGATGACTTCAAGTGAAGTCACCATTTTCCTTGGCAAAGCTAGAATTTTCCCTAAAAAAAAAATTGAAACTTCGTCATTTTTTGACCTAAAACATCTAATAAATGCAAAAACAATGATGAAATTGAGATTACTCATCGGTGGTGTGTCATGTGGTGATTGCATGTACTCCCTCACCTACTTCAAAATGTGATGTCAAGCTCCTCTATGGGCCATTTTTCATAGCTTAATATTCAAGAAACTAGAGCTCAAATTCTAAAGTGTTAAGGTGAAAATTAATTATTTTTCACCCCATGTGTGAATATAGAGCCAAAATTTTGAATTTTTACCCCTAGACCCTATAGTTCATTATGTGCACTATAGGGTGTGTATTTTTTACATATGTGGTCTATTTTGCATGTTGTTTGATCCTGCGTGCCTTATTTTTTATTGTATCATCACTAGACCATCTTTTTGGGCCTCCCCTAAGACTTGTTTAACAATACTATTTTTCTACCTATACCTCATGTTTATTTAAATGTGCATCTTCAAGCTCACATTTAGGCTAGAAACATGTTATCCTTTACCAACTCATTGTAAATCCATTTTAAGAATTTTTTTCATAAGTGACCCTTGCCAATTTTACCCAGTACAACAAATTATTTTGTGATCTATCAACAATATATCTTGAATTTTTGAGGCATTCTCATTTTGAATCATGTAATTTAACCTTGTGAATAATTATAACTACTTAGTATCAAATCATCCTATTTTTGACTAATTTAATGATTATAACCACTTATGGGAAAATCTTTATTTTTGTCTCTCATGCGAATTATTTAACCACCTTTGGGTAAATCATTATTTTTCCCACTCCACCTACCCTACTAGGGAAAATACCTATGTCACTGATTATAACCACTTTTAGGCAAATCAATGTTCCACATTGCATCACTGATTATCATAACCTTTTGGTAACTCAATGTTTCACATTTTTTTACTACTTATAATCACCTTTGGTTAAATTAGTGATTGACCCACCACCTATCAAGGCAAATATTCATGACACTGCATATAACTACCTTTAGGCAAACCAATTTCACACCCATTATTATTGATTATAACTATCTTTAGGCAAATTAATAACTCCACCACCATTATTGTTTATAACTACCATTGGTAAATTCAATAATTCCACCCCCATTACCACTATATCATGTCATTTTCTTCATTTCAATGGAATGTTTAATGACTCTATTTTTCCACCCACTCCCTCTAGGGGACATCACGGGATTATCGACTACCCTTTGGGGCATGGACTATTTGGATTAATGAATTTTGCATTATTTGAAAATATTTTATTATGCATGTGTCTCACAATACCTTTTCAAATAGGGGTAAATAATAGACACTTAGTTTTGTCCACTTTCATGTGTAAACGGAGATTCAATTCAATTTTTAAAAAATGACATAATTTAGGCCTATAAATCACCATAATTACCAAAATTCATCTATGAAAGAGATTTAATTTCCTAAAAATGTGATGAGGCTAGTTTAATTGGCATATTATCTTGTATACACTAATAACCTATTTTGGTTTCAACCTTGGTCATATTACAACCTAGTAATTTGACACTTTTGGCCTATCAAGCTATTAATTTATAATGTTTAAAATAATTTCCAAAAGCCAAAAATTTCCAAGCAATATTAATTAAATTAAAAATATTAATTAACTTACCTAAACAAAAATTCCAAATCAAATTAGTAAATTTCATTTATCAAAAAAGGAATTTTTAGCCAAATATAAAGTCAAAGGTCAAAGGAGATAATAAAGTGATTTACTATTTCCTAAATATTCTAAAAATGAGTCATAACCACACAAATATCTAAAGTGAGTCATCATGCCTCAAAAATATCTAAAGTGAGTCATCATGCCTCACAAATATCTGAAACTGAGGTGTCAAGATTTCATGAGTGCTTCATCCCAACCCAGGGTTAACTTGACTCAACCTAGGTTATTTTATACTCAACCAAAATTATAATTTAACCTAATCTCCCTAATGTTAAATTTAACTATTAGAGATATAAATATAAGTTCCCACACCATATGCAAACAAAATTTTATGTGTAAGGTTATTTTATTGGAATACCTTCAAAAATCCATTGAGAGTATTATTATAATGCCCATTTTATGCAAAGCTTCACACCAAGCCATGAGTGACCATTGGAGAGGTACTACCATCATGGAGAAGCATTACTAGAATACTCTAATCATCATAGATTGAGCACAAACATCCTTATGCCAACAAGTAAGAATTAAATTTGACAAAGGAGGTAAATAACTTGTGTTGTTTTTATATCTATTTTATGATCTTGTTTACTATGTTATGCTCTCCCTAGTTCTTAGGCAAGAGTGTTTAGTCATAATGTATTTTTATGCCTAATTTTTTTCATTTGGACTAACAAGGTACTAATATACATTTTATTTACTCTTAAAACACCTAAGATACAATAACCATCACCAAATGTGTTTGATCTAAGGTGATCAAGAAGGTTCTATGAACTCTTGTTCATGAAACTCATGAACCATATTAGGTACTCATCTACCTAACATGGTACACAATAAGCATTCACAAATATCAATTTAACTAAGTATTTAATAACTCTATTAAGGTACAATATTATTCCTAAGGACACACATTCATTTAACCAATCCTTTCTCAAAAAGTTCCTATAAATTCATCCCAACTTCCAAGACTCATGTGTTATATCCATTATGGTGAAACTCAGCCCCTATAGATCTAATATAAATCACACTCTCATGGTAATTTTAGTCAAATAATAAAATAAATAATGACAACCTTGTGAATAAGGGGTAAGGGACATCATATACAAATTCAATGTATAATTGACACTCCTAGATGATTAAGAAAATAACTAGACTATAAAATGCATCCTCTTATGAAAAATAATTTCCCAAGAATCATGGATGTGCAAAACATGCACTTATCATCAAGCAATACACTAGGATGTCCCAAACCTGATGATCCATATAAGGGTGATGCATGGTTTTAAAAATTAGGCACTAAAAGCCCCCCCAAAAAACTACACAAGCATCCCATATTATAATGCATGCCATTATATTATGCATGTGTTTGTGCAATTCACATTATCAAAAGGATTCAATAGTCAACAAGAAGGAAAATGCATCACCTTAAAAAGGTCGACACCCACAAAATTTTAGGTGTCATAATCCATGATAAACTACATGCTCTAAGTAACTAGCATACAAGATATAAAGGTAAATGCATACTCTTATCATGAGCACTTTTATCATAAAAGGATATAAACCCACTTATGGTTAATGCTACCTATGGCTCTAAAATTAACTTATCTTTCATTAATTCTATCAATACTCAAAGGCATCCCACTCAACTAGGTATCACCACCATGGGAAACAAAACTTCTTTATGAGGAAATTATCCCACTAATTATCAAAGAACTCAAATTATCATGGATATATTAATCAACTCACTAATCTCCACAAGTGGGAAGGTATGTTCAAACCTTCTTAGTAACAAATAAAAATAAATTACATTCCTCTCAAGGGTCCCTATCAACAAGGTCACCTTTGAATCACCATGGGTTCAACACAAGGGTATTTTATATACATATACTCTAAAAAATGGGGTCATAACCTCAAAGAGGTTGTTGACCACAACATTTGGATATCAACATCTAAACTAGATCTTTATACCTTAGGTATTGAGAAAACATGAAACAAGAGGTATTAATACAAATCTAACATAGACATCACTTGATTATGTTAATGATCACACTTGCTTAGTGCCAATATGCCACAAAGACCCACATGTTCCTCCCCAACCATCACTGATATCCAATGAAAATGAAAATTCACTCCATTATGTGGTTAAAACAAGGCATGTATCACTACCAAAATTAGGGAAGGGTTATTCACCACAAGAATATTTTAAACCAAACTAACCCACTAGAGGATTCTGAATAAGGACATATGCATGGTCCCACTAGTTTATCACAGAAGGTGAAGATGATATCTAGTAAAACTTGAATGTACATAGATAAGTTTTAAGTGGAAACTTATGCACAACATAATGAGGCCTTTCATACCTCACATGGACCAATTATGCCCCCAAGGTCTATATAACCCTCACTTATCTACCAATATGAAAATTTCGGTCTAAGGAGGGACTATGCCTAACTCTTCCTAGAACTACTTACAAGGAAAAAGTTGGTAACCAAATAAAATTGGATGACCTCACTAAAATACATCTTAATTCATTCCCAAATTCATCATTCAAGGTGAGAGGAAGATCAATAAACCCTCTAACACACTTCACTTGAGTGGTAAGGTAATTTTTATTTGAAAGAGGTTGTCACTAAACCTAAAAAGGCCCATCTCGATGTTAGGCCCACATGACACTTTAAGGTCTAGTTATGATCAAACATCATGGCCTTAAGAACCAAGACTAATCTATCTCTATAATTTATCTATGAAGTCTTCTAATATAATATGTGTATCTCTAAAGTGATGGGAAATCCCCATCATCCTAGCATAAAATAGCTCACTCATGAGTTAATGGTCACTTGGCCCTTGTGGCTAACTAAATTCCTAACACTCAGTTGGAACCTTTATTCTAAGCCTTCACCAAACCTAACCTATTATAATATATGGGTGAATGTCCAAAAAATCCTAACATGGCTCTCTCAATCATGAATACCAAAACAAGGATCCAAGTATATGATATTTAGCCAAAGAATCCATAGTTTAAGGAACTCTTCATGTGTATTGTACCTATGTCCTCAATAATATGTATCACCCAAAACATACGTGCATTAGTTTACTATGGAAGAATAAGTATATAACAATGATACCTAGAGATCCTAGTGTTTAAACCATGCTCTAATACCAAAATGGCATACCCAAAATGTTACATCTCAATTCCTCACCAGGCAAACTTGATAGATTATCCATGCATATCCATGGCTGACAAATTCAAATTTGGTTGTCTTTAACTAAGCTTGATATATATGATATTATGGGATAGTATAATATTGCTTAGATACATGATGGTACATGATTGCTTTATTATGAGTTAATTATAGTGTATGTGTTTACATTTTGAGTATATCAATGCATTCTTTTAGTTAAATTTTATGTTATATGTTTATCATGTTGATATGATCTAACTACCTACTTTGTTATGAGGTTAATGCAGGAGAACCCATCCCTCAAATTGTAATGAAGGGATAACATCATTAGAGAGGGTCATATAGGTCAAAATGTTGAAGGACTACAAAGGAACCAATAGGAACCCTACACACACCACATTAGTTAGCACATGTTAAACTACATAATATATGGTTTGTACATGTGTTTTTTTTCTTACATTAAATAGTTATTTACCATGATTTGCTAGTACAAGTTGAATGGTTAGCACAACATGATTTTATATCAGTTTAATTATCTAGTTTAACATGGTGACTAGCATAATTTAATGGTTTGTGCATGATTAGTTATTTGTGATAGCTTAGATTTATGCTTAGGTAAATTAATCTTGCATGACTAGTTATGAGAACTACCATTTGTGGACCAGCCGACACATCTTGGTCATGTTAGGAATATAAGCTCATTATCATTATTGGTGTTAAATATTAATTTTTATTAGATAATAATTTAATATAGATAAATTATTATTACTAAAATTGTGTTTTAAATTATT
This sequence comes from Torreya grandis, assembly GCA_037957365.1. Classification (NCBI taxonomy): domain Eukaryota; kingdom Viridiplantae; phylum Streptophyta; class Pinopsida; order Cupressales; family Taxaceae; genus Torreya; species Torreya grandis. The sequence continues at coordinate 1,396,480 of JARHVA010001217.1, read as the reverse complement.
AAATATATTGTAATTCACTACTGAAGTTATAAAAATAGATAAAAATAAGAAAGACCTCACAAAGGGAATAAATTGAATAAAAGCTAAAACGAGAAAAACAAAGGCTAAACTTTAAATCATTCCAATAATGGTAATTTAGTGTTCTCATAAAAATATAAAATTGTTAATATATATATATATAAGCAAAGAGGTTTATGGCCTTTTTAACCTAGGTGGTTGTGAAAAGGAAGGGCAAGAAAGAGAGCGTTGGTAGAAGACTGGAGAGGAGTAAGATCAACTATAGAAAGATCGACCAATTGAGATCCTAGGTAGGCACTTGTTTATATATATAAACCTTAAATTTATGTGTGTTCAATTTATTTGGAAAGAATATTTGAATACAGTGATTTGTAAATAAATGAATATACAGGATGATATTTAATAGAATTGATATCTATGTATTCATCAAAATACAAGTCATATGCTAAAGTAGAATTAGCAATAGAATAGCATCAATTTAGCTCCTATTTTTTAATGTGAATATATAAACTTTTGGTCTGTCATAAATGTTTATGGATTACTAACTTAAATACTTATATGATTATCTGGAACTAAAAGATGGTATATGTGGACTAATCTAAACCACCACTGGAACTACTTAACTAATAGTAATGCTTTGATTTGATAGAATATATTATGGTAATATATAGCTTTGGTTTGATATGTATCGATTAGATAATGTATATATATTTAAGTATTTCTTGATATAATTGATAACTTCTAGGTTATTCATAGTTATAGATGGTTAATGAATTAGAAAACATGTTTAATAATCTAATCTAATCTTTCTAATAATGAATATTGTAGAAAGGGATTCTGACTATTAAATAAGACACTAGTATGATGGTGATTTTCAAGTACTAATATATAAAAACATGGTGAACTTATCAATTATAAAAACTAGTATGATGGTGATTTACTGTGACCTCTCTATATATGTAAAAACATGATCCATTCCTACAGTGATTTGAATCACTGTGTAACATCCCTTATCAAGATTCATGCAATATGAAATAATTTCCATTTCTTAATTTGGTTTTGTGTCTATAATATAAAATATCATAGCATTGAAATTTTTTTATGTCAGACCTATTGTCACCTCCTACCAATTAGTAGCTCAGTGGGTGTGAAGGCTTGAGGAAGATAATGGCATCTATGTGCCAGTCTTGCTACACTCAACATGGATATACATCTTGACTAGGGTAAGATCAAATTTTTATCTCCTTACAAAATTAACTTTTCTGCTTTTAAGAATCTATAAAAAAAAATCTTATAATTAATTCTTAAGTTTTAAGTGGAACCACCTTACTTACCTCATACCAAATCCTTTGACAAAGTTGGGTTTTGATGTTGTAATATATGAATAAAATATTATGATAATTTAACCCATAATATTAAGATGATCTTAAATATTAATCAACCCATAATATATTTATGTTGTTAAAATATTATCCTTCATGCATGGGGATTATTACGGACACATGGATTACTTAATCCAAAAATATTATCCTATGATCATTATGATCCCTTGATTTGGTGATGTTAAATATGATCAAATAGATACTATTATATTGTAAGAGTTGGATGTTCATTAGGATAATGTATTAGATAATTAATGTTAACATGACACTGTTAATAAGATATTATTAGCATTATTTTTAATATTGGAATGTTACATAAGTGCTAACTCATCAACAATCATTGTATGAGGAGTTGTACACATGGTTATTTAGTAAGGTTATATCAGTGGATATATATATATATATATATGTTTATAGTAACTCATAATGTAACTGGGTTTTTATCAGTTTTGATACACCATATTTGTACCAATAATGGTTGATATTATTATAGGCTATATGTATTCATGATAATGAGTATACTAGAACATAGTCATCCTTATGCCTTTTGAGAATTATCAATAAGTATATCATATATATTGATTTGTTGTGAACTTATGTTCCATGGGTGTACTAATACATATGAGGGAGTATGCATAGATAGTTATGTAAATAAAATGCATTGGAATGCGAGTCTTTTACATAGTTTTTGACTAGTATATTGTCATGGCTTGAGAGTATCATCTATCTATGCACTTGATGATATTATTTTTCTTATAATATAAATTAGTACATTGTTGAATACTCTTATGCAACCATGGTACGAAAGACTAAGTTGTCCTGAGAACTAGAGTATAGAGTTTTGTATGTTTTGGAAAATCAAGATGGGAACCTATTTTAGTTAGGGATAAAAATTGTGAATAGAATATTACATTATAGAATACCTTATCTTATCAAGACTATAAAAATAGGGATGTTCTAAGAATGGTTAAAATCATAAGGGTTCTTAATAAAGAAATATGAATAAAGAGTAGTATGATAATTTCATATCATTACATACTTATATATGCATGGGGTGCGATTACTTGTAAATACCTATAGCCAAGCGTGGTTATATTAAAAAATTAAGTTTCTTAGGGACCCAAAACTATAACTACATTAAAATAATATTCTAGTAAATGGAACAAGATTTTTAAATGGATGATATAATGAGTTTAAGAATGTTTGATTGATTGTTAATATGTATTCAACATTGAATACTTGTGCATAGTATATTTTATGAGAGTGTCAATATGTATAAATGTTTGGTTAAATTTATCATATAATGGTGCACCATGATGCATGCTTAAGTTACGCTGTTTTGGAATGCTAATATGCAATTTAATCTTAAGGTATACATGGGTGGTATAATCCTGTACTTGCTTACTTATTGATATCTATGTGGATCATTTGATTCCTAAAATCATAAGTTGGGTTATGAGTTTTCATGTAGTTGTGAACTATGATAGTATAAGATATCATAGAGTATTATAGTATAAATGTATGTTATACCCAGACGGTCCATACTATAATTGTTTTGTCGAGACATACATCTATGTTTGATTTATTTAATGTATGCATGTTGGTTATTGTTGTGAATAGTGTGTTTTGTAATAGTTGGTAAGACTTTGTGTATGCGTGCATATAATCTTTAAGAGTGTAGTGTATGTTAATATGGAATACTATGTGTTTCATGGAAGCTGTGACTTACTTGTTATATCTAGTTGCTTGACTATAAGAATGTGTTGCCATGTAGTTATGACTATATTATGATTGATTGTGTAAAATTAGTAGTTATGTCTCAGAATACTAGACTATGATAATATGAGTTATCATAGGGTGTGGTATGTTTGGAAATAAATTTTAGTAGTTTAAATCTATAGTTAAATATGTATTTACTAGGGTGGTATAAACAATAGTCATTATTTCTAGTATGAGATAGAAAATAATGTAAGATTCATTCATACGTTTGATAGAATAAATATATGCTTTGGTTACTCCTATGCTTATCATGTTATATGATGTTTTTACTAGTAGGATGTAAATGAATCTTGTAGTTGAATTGTGTTTGACCAATTTGAATTGTGGCTATGGAGTAAGGAGTGAGATGAACTTCATTGTCTTACTATTAACATAATGATAAATGAAGTTAGTCTGATCAAGTGGTGTGTATGAATTTGATTGATCTATAAATCATTATTATTTATTATTTATAAAATTTTAGGCCAAAGTATGTTTAGTGAGACTATCATTTCATGAGTATGATTTACATGTTTGTGCAATATCTTGCAATAGAATAATTTTCTATGATACACTACATGTTTAGTTTAAAAATCATATAACACACAAGTACTTGCTCATCTCTCTGGATTCTCATGTCATCACTATCTACTCATCCATGAAGGGAGGGCCATTTATTGATGGAATTAGTGTAGGATATCATTTGTCCATGTTTAGTGTGAAAAAAAAGTCAGATGATGTTCTCCCTCCCCATAATAGTACTACTTATCGAGACAACACTTGAGATTACCATAGATACTTGAGTTCTTGAACTATGCTCTAGGGGAGCCATGTATCTATATGTACTTTATATTGTATTGTACTTATCATTGAATATTGTTATTAAGAGTTTTAATTAATTATTATTTTACTTTGGTAGTGGTGGTTGTAGACTTGTTTTAGTTGTCATTGATTTAATGTGATTACTTTCTATATTCACATTATGATGTGTACTCTCATGATATTAAAGATCAGTGATGTGATGTATTATTCTTGTTGTTATTATCACACCTTATGTATTTATTTTGATCTCTGTTAGATTCTTTTGGTATAGTTTATTTATGTATATATGTTTAAATCTAAAAAAAATCATGTATTCTATGTCTAACCCAAGGGGTTGTTACATGAGGTATCAAAGTTGTGGTTCAGACTCTAGGACCTAATGAGTCCATTGCAGTTTTTGTGTCCTTTTGTTCACTACTGTGAATCTAGTGACATGAAGTATTACACTGCCATTTTGGTATTTTGGTGCCTTAATATGGAACCATGTTACACCATAATTAGAGTTTTGAGATTTGATAGATCCTCTTGTATGGATTTATGACTATTGTTAGTATGAGACATTCATGAAATGTGTGTGGTACAATGAGTGTGTACCCTTTGGAGAAATTTTACCCTCTTGGAGTTACTATAGGGTTGGTTTATCAAGTGACTTGATGGTGATAATTATATATGAGATTTGGGTTGGTTAATATATAACATAGTTCATGAGTTATGAACAAGAGATTTATACCATAGTTTGATCACTTAAATCAAGCATCTTAGGTATGATTACATCCTTCTTGATAATCAAGTCACCCTTGCCATTTGTGTTTTATGTTTTGAGTGTTTAATAAGTATAGGATGTTTATCACTTAAACTTGTGTGCTTTAGTTTTTGTGCCTTATGTTCACTAATCCTATAAATGGGAAATTTTATAAGAAACCTAGCGTGGTGGGAATTTTATTGTAGTAGAGTGTTGTTGTCTTGGGTTGAAAATTCCTTGTCTTAGGAGTTTATTGCTAGTTTGGTACCTTTATGTTATGTGGGTTATGAATAAGTGTCATGTCTCTTAGTTATATTAGATTTGAGTTGTTATTATCTCATTTTACTTTGTCATCATTATAAACTACCAAGAGGATTCACATTTTCATGATGTTGATTTAGTGTTCTATTAAATGGGAACTTGTCTTTGAAATGTTGTTTTGACCATATTCCTTGGAATTTTTTAGGATAAATGTCTTCTAGTTCTTATTGAGAGATAGTTTTTAGGATTTGATGAATTGATGCATCTTTGAGGATAGTATTTTATATTTCTTGATTTTGGAAATAGATTTTGAAACTACAACTATAGTTATGGTAAGTAGTTAGTGATTTGGCAACTTGGTTGTAGTGTTTTACCTTGTGAGGGTATTTAAGAATTTGATGTTGAGATGTTGGTTCTCTACATTTAACTTGTGACTTTTAATAGTCACTAATTTATCTAACTTGTGATTTTAAGACCACATAGGGTGGCAAACCTTGAATTATATATTAAATTTTATATTAAGAATTATAAGTTAATTATAATTAGTATGATGTTATAAACCCTTGATTAGATTGATATTATTCCATTTTGATTAAATCATATTATTTTGAAGAGTTATTTTTTTATACCTTTCACTAGAAGAAAGTAGGGTATAGGATGTGTGGAACATCTTGTCAATCTAGGGGTTTGAGATAAACTTTTAATGTATTGCATTCTAGCCAAGAAAGTAGAGAAATAGTGTCTCACTTGTTCCCTTATAAGGTTGAAAGGATAGGGTGATTCTTGGCTTATGAATTTTATGTTAATTTTAACATTTTTTCCCTCTTAACTATGAATATAACACTATAGGTTAACTTCGAAAAATTGATACTAGTTATGTTTAGCTAGTGGCAACTTAATACAATTACAGAATGATTGTATGAATTGTTCTTGTATGTTGGTATATTTGGAATTATTTAAGCATATTGTATTAATTTTTATGATTAGTTAATATAAATTGGTGGTTCATTAAACCTTTTGCACTTTTTAGAGATCATTAGGTTGTGGAAACCTAAGGGAAGAGTGGTGAATTAGGAACATGAGTACTAAGTGATAGGAGTGGATCCTACTTAGTCTCATAATGACTTGGTAGTTATTGATTTTAGATATAATAGATTTACTTTTCAAATTTAGTTGTATGGCCATATGCATGTATATGGTGGAATGTTTATTCCATAATTTTATATATTTGAAAATGTAGTATTTCCAGTTCTTATTCATCTTCATACTTATTAGGAGCTCTGTAGAATAGTGATAGTATTGGCATGTTATACTTATCAAGAGATATATAGGGTAGTGATAATATTCACTTATGCACATCACTCTTACTAGGTTTCCTAAATATTTTCTCTAGAATGAGTAAAACACTATCTAGATTACAAAGATATTTGCAGGGGCTGAAACATTTTGTGGAACTCTCCTTGGTCATTTTTTTGGCTTGTATGATGATCTTATGTGCTCTTGTGAATTCAATGAAACATTCACTAAAATATGTGGGACCCTTCAATAAAATAGAAGTGGTAAATTCTAAGTATATAGACTTGTCTTAATGGTTCTAGACCCTGAGTTGGTCATGACAGAATGAATCAGAGTGAGTAATACTCAGAAACCATGGTTGTAAATTGAGAGATGTCATAGAACAAGGTCTTGTGGGATCAAGACTCTAATAATAGTACAACTTGAGAGAAATGTGGTAATTTCTTCAAGTAATTTCACATTTATTGCTTAATTTGATATTATGTACCATGTTATTGCTTTGCTAAATAATGTTTTTAATTTATAACTTGTGTTTGAATAAGAGTCATCAGGGATGATGAATAGTTTTAGGAGGGAAGGATGTTACATCTTGATTTCTCACCAGGAAAAGTTGTTATATTATCCATGGATATCCATAGCTAACAAATTTAGATTTGGTTATCTTTAACTAATCTTGAGATATATGATATTATGGGATAGTAGAATATTACTTAGATACATGATGGTATATGATTGTTTTATTTTGATTTAACTATAGTTTACACATTTACATTTTGAGCATATTGATGTGTTGTTTAAGTTAAACTTTATACTATATGTTTATCATGTTGATATAATCTAACTACCTGCTTTGTTGTGAATTTGACAGAGAGAGAGCATCATAAGAGAAGGTGATGTAGATCGAGATGTCAAAGGACTACAGAGGAACTAACAAGAACCCTATACATACCATAGTAGGTATCACATGTTAAAATACATGATATATGGTTTGCACATGCATTTATTTTTAATTACATTAAATAGTTATTTTCCATGATTTGATAGTATAAGCTAAATGGTTAGCACAACATGTTTTGATGTTGGTTGCATTAGCTAGTTTAAGATGGTGACTATCATAGTTTAATGGTTTATGCATGATTAGTTATTTGTGATAGCTTAGATTTATGCTTAGGTAAATTAATCTTGTGTGACTAGTGGTGAGAACTACCATTTGTGGACCAGCCAACACATCTTGGTCATGTTAGGAATATAAGCTCATTATCATTATAAGGTTTACCTATTTATTTTTATTAGATAATGGTTTCATATAGATATATTATTATTACTAAAATTATGTTTTAAATTATTGAATTTATTTTAATTAATTAATAAATTCATAAAAATAAGAAAGACCTCACAAATGGAATAAAGCAAATAAAATCTAAAAGGAGAAAAACAAAGGTTAAGATTTAAATCATTCCAATGATGGCAATTTAGTGTTCTCATAAAAATAGAAAACTGTTAATAAAAAAAATTAAAAAAAAGAAAAATATTTAAAACAAAGAGGTTTACATCCTTTTTAACCTTTGTGGTTATGAAGGGTAGGAAAGAGGGCACTAGTGGAAGATTAGAGAGGAACAAGATCAACTACAAAAATGTCGACCAATCGAGCTGTCAAGTAGACACTTGCTTATATATAAAAATCCTAATTTTTTATGTGTTTAATTTATCTAGTAAGAATATTTGAATTTAGATATTTTCAATTAAATTAATACACAAGATGATATTTAATAGAATTGATATCTATGTATTCATCAAAATACAAGTTGTATGCTAGAGTAGAAGTAGCAATAGAATAGTGTCGATTTAGCTCTTTTTTTAATGTGAATATCTAAAATTTTGGTCTATCATAATTTTTTATGGATTACTAACTTAAATACTTATATGATTATCTTGAACTAAAAGACTGTATATATAGACTAATCTAAACCACCATTGGAAATACTTAACTAATAGTAATGCTTCAATTTGATGGAATATCTTGTGGTGATATATAGCTTTGGTTTGATATGTATTTATTAGATATTATATATATATATAATATAATTGATAACTTTTGGGTTATTCATAGTTAGAGAGGGTTAATGAATAAAAAAACATGTTGAATAATATAATCTAATCTTTCTAATAATGAATACCGTAGAAAGGAATTCTGAATATTAGATAAGATTCTAGTATGATGATGATCTACAAGTTTTAATACAGATAAACCCATGAACTTATCAATTAGAAAAACCATTTTTGAATTAAATTTATATTTATTGTGACCTCTCTAGGTTTGTAACAACATAATCCATTCTTACAGCAAATGGAATCATCATGTAGCATCCCTTATCAAGATTGATGTAATATAAAATACTTTCCATTTCTTAATTTGGGTTTATGTTTATAATATAAAATAGTTTAGCATTGAAATTTGTTTATGGTAGACCTCTTGTCACCTCCTTCCAATCAGTGACTTAATGGGTGTGAAACCTTGAGGCCATTGATGGCATCTGTGCCAGTCTTACTATGCCCAACTCAAATATGCAGCTTGACCAGGGTAAGTTCAAATTTTTATCTCCTTACTAAATTACCTTTTCCACATTGAATAATCTATAAAAAAAATATATTATAATAGATTCTTAAGCTTTTAGTGGAACCACCTTACTCATCTCATACCAAATCCTTTTGCACAGCTAGGTTTTGATGTTGTAATATATGAATAGAAAATTATGATAATTTAACCCATAATATTAAGATTCTCTTAAATATTAATTAACCCATAATATATGTATGCTTTTAAAAAATTATCCTTCATGCATGGGGATTATTATGGTCACATGGAGTACTTAATCTAAAAATATTAGCATATGATCATTATGGTCCCTTGATTTGGTGATGTTAAATATGATAGAATAGTTAATATTATATTGTAACAGTGGGATGTTCATTAGGATAATATATTAGATAATTAATGTTAATATTACACTATTAATAAGATATTATTATCATTATTTTTAATATAAAAATGTTAGATAAGTGCTTACTCATCAACAATCATTGTATGAGGAATTGTACACATGGTTATTTAGCAAGGCTATATCAACAAATATATATGTATATATAGTAACTCACAATGCAACTAGGTATTTATTAGTTTTGATACACCATATTTGTACTAATAATGGTTACTATTGTTACAAGCTATATGTATTGGTGATAATGAGTATATTGAAACATAGTCATCATTATGCCTTTTGAGAATTATTAATAAGTGCATTATATATATATATATATATATATATATTATTTTAACATTTTTGGGAATATTTGTATATTATTCCTAATTTAGTTAAAGAGTCTGAGTAGTAAAATTAGTAAATAAATATGTAATAATTAAGATAATAATTTGTATAATTTGATTGCAATTTGAACTTCTCTAAAAATAGTAAGAAGGGAAAGAAAACAAGACTTACTTGGAAAGTAATTTATATGACTGAGATAGAGGCTGGAATTCACTATGTAGGATAGAGACACTCATAAATCAAAATCTAGCCTTTGTTTTATGATTGGACAAGAGCACCAAAAATAAGACACCTTAGGCTCTAACACTATAGTCTACTTTTGTTGTTATTATCTAGGAGACCTAAGCTTTTTGGGTTTTATTCATTATGTCTATGAAACCCTACCTATGAAATTTTGATTATTGGATGTATATGTAACTCCCTATAGATCTAATTTTGTCTTCAAACCCTAGACTCCATTATGCTTTGACCAATTTTGAGAAAGAGGGGGGGCTAGTGTGTAAGATTCACTGAACATGTATCCACACCCCTCATGTGGGCATGATGCCTACATACCAATACTCTAAAGAGGGATCAAGCTATATGTAGTTCTCCCACTTGATGTGCATTATGTAATAGTGTGTATGAAGATGCAAAACACTAAATTGAGTGTTTTTGAGGTGACTAGGGATTGGTGTAAGGATTTGAATAATATAGAAATGGTATTAGATGGTTGTATGTAGAGAATAGGGAAATATACTTGAGAAGTCTTGCTTGTATTCTTACTTGCTTTGTGATATTTTCCAACCCCTTCTAAATGAACTTTGAATGGAATTTTATAGGGATATGTTGGTCATGGGTTGAATGTATTCATGTTAGGCTGATAATAAGGAGGATAGGAACTGAAAGGAAATGACAATTTAGGCTTGAAATACACTTGGATAAGAACATCAAAAATGGGACACCCTAGGGTCTAGTGCTATAGTCCAAGTTGGGTGCTATAGTCCTGAGCTAACAGGACCTAGGGGGATGGATCTTTCATGGAAAGAGAAGTTTGGTTTAGTTAGGATCGAGTCTAGAAGGCTATGGATGAATAGGAATCAATGAAAAGATGACTATGAGGGTCATGAAAGCAAACAAGAGGGACCTATGGGATGGATGTCAAAAGTCACACTCAAGTTACCAATTTTTGCATTTATTTGACTACATTTGCCCCGCTTTTATTCTAGTGATGCAGCAAAGTGAAATACTAAGATAAAGGATAAATAGAAAGTGTACCTAAACTTATCTACAAGGGTGAATCTCATAAATTTGTTGTGATGTTGGGTGTGCATAGAGAGAGCACATTATGAAGTGTGAATCTATAATAGAAAACAAATATTAAATTAGTTCTTACTATATATGCTATATCTAAAATAAAAATGTACAAAGCTAGGTAGGAGAGAGAGGAACAGAAAGGAATGAATACACTCACCAGGTACGTGAACCAATATAAAACTTGTTATGATGTTAAGTAATGTAGGATGATTTTTTACCAAGTGTAATATCGTGAATGAAGTTGAGTGCTCAATTCCCCAAGAGTGGCTCAAAAATGCAATGTATCCAATCCTTTGGCTCCATCATCACCCACTAAGTGAAGCTATGTGATCATGAATGTGTTAATTAATGTTTGGACTATGTATCCAATGCTTCAAAGTAGGTGTCTCAAGAATACAAAGGATAGCTAGTCCTTTGGCTCCATTGTTGCCCCATGAAGTGAAGCTATAAACTGATACTAGTATGAAATTTGTGTCATATGAGATGGATCTTAAAGCCCATGAATGTTCTATAGTCTAAAAATGTTGGCATGGATATCTAAATATATGCTATAAATTAGGCCACTATTGGCCACTCTAAAAGATGCATATTAGGCTTGTATGAAAGCCACTCCAAAACTGGTGCACTAGGCTTATATGAAAGCCACTCCAAAATGTGAAAGCTAGGCTTGTATGAAAGCCACTACAAAATCATGCCAACCACCTACAAATGGAATAAGGCACGTAATTATTGAGAATACTTAGGTAATATGTTAAACTCAAAAATAAATGCATTGCACATATTTCTCCTAATCACTAGTGTTCAAAACATGGATTCTGATCTAGAAGTTATACCAACTGTCATATCTAAAATTGGAAGTGAGAGCCATCATGTCATGCATGTTTCCCCATATATCTATATTCTCTGAGCAAAAGTGTACTGAAAACTATTGATTCTAAATTAGTTTAAAATTAAAAAACTATAACTAAACCTACTTTTCTACCTACTTCTAGAACATCTAGTTTTTCTACTATTTAGATAGGAGCATCAAAAATAAGACACCCTAGTGTCTGATGCTATTATCCATGTTTGGTGTTATTATCATTTGTTAAAAATAAAAATTGTTATGGAGTCATCACTATTTTTTTGGTCTATTATGCCTGGTTTGACATCTAATTGCTATTCTGAGTATTCTAAAACTAGTTTTTCAACTGGTAGGAGCTCTGATCTATGTGGAAAAACCCCTATTTATTTCTCCCTCTTTTGTGGGTAGGAATGAAGACCCTATAATGACTACCCTTAAAATAAAGAGACCTATAAGTGTGTTATGCTATGAAATACATGATATAGAAATGATAATTGATAATATATCTCGAGATATAGCATAGTTTGTAAAGGAGATTGTTAGATCAATAGGGGTATGCCTAGATAGATATAACAATGTAATATTATGTGAAATGTACTAAATTAAAACTAGAATTGAAATTCTAGTTAGTTGTTAGTTGTTAGTTATTCATTGTTTACTTGGCAAGGAGGGATGGAGCATGATGTCTATCATGGCATCCAAGATATCAAGATAATGCATGATGTAGATCATGGCATTGAAAATAATGAGAAGCAAACAAGAAACAAACACACACTAGGCAAGAAGCAAGAAGTGTATAAAAGTGGCCAAAGGGGTGAAGAAAACAAGGGATATGGGCACATGTCACTCAAATTAGAAATCAAGCATATAAAGCATGTTCAAATGCCACATACACATACATTTGAAAAAAAGCAAGGCTGGCATGAAAGCCACAATCACATTCAATATTACAAGTAAAGGACATTGGTAAATATCCTAAGGCACACACATGAATAGAAGCAAAGGACACTAGAAAATGTCCTAAGGCACATACAAGAGATAAAATAAGAACTGAGGAATGTAATCAGTCTAGCTACGTAAAGTAAGAAAGGAAAGCATGTAAAAACTAGAAATACAATCACATTTGACTAATCAAAGAAAGAATGTGAAATTATGTAAGACATGGTAATATAAGATTAGGTATATGCTAAGAAATACACAAGTGTTATATACTAGTGAGATGTCGATAGAGTAATCTGTGTAATCTAGTAAATAATGTATATCAATATGATAACTAGAGTGTGTGGTGTAGGAATGACATAACCTAGATGGTGTAGTCATGTACAAGATGCTCTCAATGGGTAAATATATCGATGTATGTCTCGAATGTAGAAGTAGGATGCCCCTCAATGGGTAGATTGAAGTAATCAAGGAGTTATATGTCCCTGCACACACTCAAAGAAGATCAAGTGAAACATGGTAATGTAGATAAATCGACCAACAATAGCATAGAATAGTAAATGTAAGTCTAGCATAGTAGTAGAAATGTAAAGCATGGATAATGCATATAATCAAAATATTTTTGGTGTTTTGAATGATTTAAATGTTATTAGATTTTTTAAATATTTGAATGTTTTTGGATTTTTGAAATAAGATTTGTACAATCAAGCATAAAGGATATTATCTACAATAAAAATTGAGAAGAAATGATACTAACCGATGAGTCTCATGAGAGACTCCTTATCATGGTGTCATGTATCAAAGAGAGGAATCATGTGTGATTGTGAAGCATGATGGAAGCGCTAAGATTGTGGCTCTAAAAGATGTATATGTTGTAAATGCTCTAAAATATTGAAAGTAGAAACCAACTATGGTGTCCCCCTATAACTCTAAGAAGCGGATGCAATTGTATGGATCTTAAGGACCCATCTGGTAGTAGGAGAAATTCTCTGAACATGTGTTATGTGAGTAGATGCATGAGATCTCAATGATACTACCCTAAGTGTGAACATTGTAACTAGAAGCTATCTAGAATCCTAAAACTTTGGAGACTATAAAAGATACCTATGTGGAAGTGTATGAACTCTCTATGCTAGTGATGGAGGCCTCAACTATGTCTGAATCTAAACTAGAGGAAGAACTAAAATTGTGGAGAAACTGAAACTAGTGGCTAAACTAAAACTAGTGATTGAAAAATAGTAGATGGCTCTAAAGTGGGGAGTGGTAACTCATATGGAACTCCACCAACTATAACAACCTGATTAGCATGAATGAATTTCATGCATTTGTGAACTATAGAAGGTACTGCTCAAAGTTTTTAAATCCATGGTTAACCAAGTAACATATCAAAAACTCACGCACTAAGAACTATAGTAAATGGTGTGGCCATGTGTGTTGGACCAATTTGTAGAGAAAGTAAATCTCACTGAATGAACTTTGTATGTGCCCACTAAATCCACTGATAACTATGTCTATCGAAGTAATGTCTTTTTTTAATATCACAAATGTTGTAGTAATGTTATAGTACACATGTTCACATTGGATCCATTATCTATGAGAACACTATGAATAGGATGATTATGAATGTAAGCTCTGATAAAGAGTGCATGATAATCCAAATCATCCTTGATGATCTCCTATTCGAAGAAGGAGATGGAACGTCTGGATGGAACTCTAGAATTATATACACCAATCATGTTGTTCAAAGGATGTGTCTCAATTGAAGGTGCTATGTATGTATCTGATGGTGGATGCGCATTATATGCATGGTGAACCCCTGATATATCCCCTATCTCTTATTTGGAATGTTACTAAAAAGGATCAAAGAAAATTTTCAATACTTTATCCTCTGTTGGCTTGGCTTGAGGAGGCTTGATTGGAGTGATAAAATAAATATGATTTCCATCTATCTTGTGTCTCAAATTGATGCATCTATTTATTAGATGGCCTAGTGCTTTGTGAAACTTGAAAAATGCATGCTAATCATATCCCTATGGAATAGGCTTTGTTGGGTTAACTTCCCAAATAAAATGGAGAGATATGATGTTACATTCTAATAGCTAATGTAAAACTCTAGCTGGAGAAATATGTAGATTGGTAAAGGTTCACCAAGGAGGTGTTGATAAAACCACACACTGAAGGGGCTCAAAAGTTTCATTAATTGTCAGTTAATTATGACTCTTGCTATCACTGACCTTGACTTTGTATGGGACTTTGTTGTTACTCTTTTTTATTTTTTTTGAGATACTTATGTACTTGAATTTTCCCATTGAAATTAATTTGACTTCTCTTTCCTTTAGTGTGTGACACAATTTAGTGAAGAAAGAGAATCTTTGAACATAATTGATTCATGCAAAGCTATTAGAAGACTCTATTTGAAGAGATATTGTAACTCTTGATCGACCATGGGGCTAGTCATCTTAGCCAAAAATAGTGTTATATCGAAGAACATAATCTGTGAGATGTTTATTTGACCTTAGTTTCTATTGTGCAATTTGGGCATAGAAAACCTTATCACCAATGTTAATGCTAAAATGAGCTAGGAACATGTTGGCTAAAGGATTGAATGCATTGACCAACTAATTCGGTAGACTGTAGAACCATTTTAAATCATAATCCTTTAGGCTCTATGGAAATATCTTGGTAAGAAGCCAGTTATTTGATACATAATCCAAACACACTACATGAAAGGCTCTCAAATGTGTCTCTAGATCACCCTTGTCATCATAAAGAGTAAACTTAGGTTGAACAAAACCTTGTGACAAGGGTGTAGAATCAATGTGATGTGTCAATGGTGTATGTAATAAAGCAAAATATTCCAAAGCCTGTGTAGGCTATAGGCACCTTGCTCAAGATGTAGCACCTTGGATTGAAGAGATATTATCTCTTACATAAGGGCTGCCATATCAGGAGACAAAGAAGTACTAGTTGTAGCTAGTGGCATAGAGGTAGGTTGGGATATTATAGGGGGTTGTTGAGACATAGTTTCCCCTGTAGTGTCATTTGTAAGTAGTTGTTCTTTGGTTTGAGAATATTTACCATTGTTCACTTTTTTTTGTTCCTCTTGAAGTATTTTAATCATGTCATTTTGCATGTTAGGGTGTTTAGTTAAAAAAATTTAAAGTTTTGAAGCTCTCACACATGTAAGCTAATATCTTAAAAAGTAATGGGACCTAGTATATGTAGCTAGGGTTTGAAAGATGATTTTTTAAAATTACTATGAAATTTTGAAATTTAAAGTGAATTTTTTAGTAAAATATGCAAGTAAAAAATTAAAAATTTCTTGGAAAATTTATGAGTTAAAAGGACCTAGTATGTTCCACTAGGGTTTTAAAAAATAAATATTTTTGAAAATTGCTATTGAATTTTGAAATTTGAGGTGAATTTCTAATTTTAATATGCTAGTAAAAAATTAGAAAATTATTAGAAAAATATAGGGACCTAGTATGGACAACAAGGGTTTGAAAGAAAATTGTTTTAAAATTACTACAAACTTTTAAAATTTAATTCTAATTTTTTATTTTATTATGCAAATAAAAAATTAAAAAAATATAAGAAAAATCAATAGGAAATTTACCCTAGGGATTTTAGGGTTTTTAAGCATAAACAAAGTAATTTGGTTCAACAAATGATTTAACAATTTTGGGAATATTTATGTATTATTCCTAATTTAGTTAAAGGGTCTGAGTAGTAAAATTAATAAATAAATATACAATAATTAAGCTACTAATTTGTATAATTTGATTACAATTTGATTTTTTATAAAATAATAATAAGGGAAAGAAAATAAGACTTAGTTGGAAACTAACTGATACAACTGAGATAGAGGCTAAAATTCATTGTGTAAGATAGAGACATTGTCACAAATAAAGATCTAGCCTTCATTTTATGATTGGAAAGAGCATCAAAAATAGGACACCCTAGGCTCTGATGATATACTCTATTTCTAGCACTATGTCTAGGAGACCTGAGCTTTTTAGGTTTTGTTTATTGTGTCTGTGAAACCCTACCTATGAAATTTTGACTATCAGATGTCTGTGGAACTCTTTGTAGAGCTGATTTTGTCTTCAAACCCTAAACTCCATTATCTTTTGAATAATTTTGAGAAAGAGGGGAGGGGTTAATATGTGTAATATTCACTAAACATGTATCCACACCCCTTGTGTGGGCACGCTACCTACATACCAATCCTCCAAAGAGGGATCATGCCATATGTAGTTCTCCCACTTGATATGATTTGTGCAATAGTGTGTATGAAGATGGAAAATACTAAATTGAGTGTGTTTGAGGTGACTAAGGACTGGTATAAGGATTTTAATAAGCTATAAATGGTATTGGATGGATGTATACAAAGAATAGGGAAATATGCTTGAGTAATATTGCTTGTATTCTTGCTTGCTTTGTGATATTTGCCAACCCCTTATAAATGAACTTTGAATGGGATTTTATAAGGATCTGTTAGTCATGGGTCAAATGTATTCATTTTAGGATAATAAGAAGGAGGATAGGAATTAAAAATAAATGACTATTTGGGCTCAAAATACACTTAGATAGGAGCATTGAAAATAGGACACCCTAGAGTCTGATGCTATAGTCCAAGTTGGGCACTATATTATTGAGTTGATGAGACCTATGGGGATGGATATTTTATAGAAATAGGAGTCTGGCTCAGTTGGGATCAAGTCTAGAATGCTATGGATGGCCAGAAATCATTGAAAAGATGCCTATGAGGGTTATGAAAGCAAGTAAGAGGGACCTATGGAATGGATGTCACAAGACCCACTCAAGTTATCAATTTTCACATTTTATATGACTACATATATTAATCTATTGTGAACTTATGTTTCTTGGGTGTAATAACATGTATAAGGGTGTATGTATAGATAGTTATGAAATAAAATACATTGGAATGCAAGTCTTTTGCATAGTTTTTTACTAGTATATTGTCATGGCTTGAGTGTATCATCTATCTATGCACTTGATGATGTTATTATGTTTCTTATAAGATAAACTAGTGCATTATTAAATACTCTTATGCAACCATGGTATAAAATACTAAGTTGTTCTAAGAACTAGAGTACAAAGTTTTATATGTTTTGTAAAATTAGGATGGGAGCCTATTTTAGTTGGGGATAAAAATTGTGAATAGAATATTGCATTATAGAATCCTTTATCTTATAAATATTATCAAAATACTTCATGAATAGGGATGTTCTAAGCATGGTTATAATCATAAGGGTTTCTTGATAAAGAAATATGAATGAATAATAATATGATAATTACATATCATTATGTACTTATATATGCATGGGGTGTGATTCCTTATAGATACCTATAGCCAAAGGTGTTTATATTAAATCATTAAGTTTCTTTGGGACCCAAAACTATAACCACATTACAAGTATCTTCTATTAAATAGAACAAGATGTTTAAATGAATGATATAATGAGTTTATGAATGTTTGATTGACTATTAATGTGTATTCAACAATGAATACTTGTGCATAGTACATTTTATGAGAGTGTTAATATGTATAAATGTTTGGTTATATTTAGTGCATCATGATGCATGCTTAAGTTATGTTGCTTTGGAATGCTAATATGCAATTTAATCTTAAGGTATACCTAGGTGGTATAATCTCATATTTGCTTAATTGTTGATATCTATGTGGATCATTTGAAACCTAAAATCGTAAGTTAGGTTATGAGTTTTTATGTAGTTGTGAACTATGATAGTATGGGATGTCATAGAGTACTATAGTATAAATGTATGTTATACCCAGATGGTACATACTATAATTGTTATGTCTAGGCATATATCTATGTTTAACTAATTTAATGTATGCATGTTGGTTATTATTGTGAATAGTGTGTTTTGTAATAATTGGTAAGACTTTGTGTATGTGTACACACAATCTTTAAGAGTGTATTGTATGTTAATATGGAATACTATGTGTTTCATGGAAGCTGTGACTTGGTTTTTATGTCTAGTTGCTTGACTATAAGAATGTGTTTCCATGTAGTTATGACTACTTTATTATGATTGATTGTGTAAAATTAGTAGTTATGTCTCAGAACACTAGACTATGATAATATGAGTTATCATAGGGTGTAATATGTTTAGAAATAAATTATGGTAGTTGAAATATGTAGTTAAATGTGTATTTACCAGGGTGGTTTAAATAGTAGTCATTATTTCTAGTATGGGATAGAAAATAGTGTAAGATTCATTCACACATTTGATAGAATAAATGTATGCTTTGATTACTCCTATGCTTAGCATGTTATATGATGTGTTTTCTAGTGGGATGTTAAAAAGTCTTGTGGTTGAATTGCATTTGACCAATTTGCATTATGTATATGGAGTAAGGAGTGAGATGGACTTCACAAGTTTACTAGTAACACAATGAGAGATGAAGGTAGTTCAATCAAGTGGTGTGTATGAATTTGATTGATTTATAGATCATTATTATTTATTATTTGTAAAACTTTGAGCTAAAGTATGTTTAGTGAGATATTATCATTTCATGAGTTACATGTTTATGCAATATCTTTCAATATAATGGATTTTTATGATATATTACATGTTTAGTTTTAAAATCATACAATACATGGGTACTTGTTCATCCCTTTGGATTCCCACACCATCACTATCTACTCATTCATGAAGGGAAGGCCATTTCATAATAGGCTTAGTGTAGGATATTGTTGGTCCATGGTTGGTGTGGAAAAACACTATGATGATGCTCTCCCTCCCATAGCAGTACTACTTATTGAGATGACACTTAAGACTGCCATAGATACTTGAGTTTGGTAGCTATGCTCTAGGGAAGCCATGTATCTATGTGTACTTTGTATTGTATTATACTTATAATTGAATATTTTTATGAAGAGTTGTAATTAATTATTAATGTACTTTGATATTAGTGGTTATATACTTGTTTTGGTTATATTTGAGTTAATGTCATTACTTTATATATTTGCATTATGACATGTACTCTATGTTATTAGAGATCAGTGATATGTGATGTATTATGCTTGTTGTTATTATCACACCTTGTGTATTTCTTTTGATCTCTATTAGATTCTCATGGTGTAGTCTATTTATGGTATATAGGTTTAACTTGAAAAAAAATCATGCATTCTATGTCTAACCTAATGGGGTTATTACATGAGTCAGGTAGGTAATGCAACTCAAGCTCAAGTTGTAAATTACACTGAAAAGGCAACTTGGGCTGCCAATCGAACTCTAGCTATCAGTCTAACTTGAGTTTGAACAAAAATATATAAATCCAAGGCAAAAATAAATTTCCACCCAACATTAAATCTCACATTAAAGAGGAAACATGGTTTCCTTCATATATTTACTATTTCTTTCACAACTGAAGTAAACATAATTATTTGTGGGTAAAGGGGGGAACAAAATAGTTCCCGTGTTTTAACTTATTTTCCCACAAAGGCATGACTAAAACCACACAAAAATAGGGAATTTTTTTTTTAGAATGTACAATGCACATTCTACACAACTTTATTGCCTAGTGGCTATCCATCTTTGTGGCATGATATAAATAATGTGTCCAAATAAACTTCCATGCCAAAATGACATGGATGATAATGTACAAGTGGAAACATAGTCGCTATGCAACCGTTTTAGCCCCACTTACTTTAATTGGACTACATGCTCTTAAACAAGCCTATAACTCTCTAAGAAAATAATTTATATGCCATAACTCCAATATCTATAATGGACTCTTGACTAATAAGAGGTGGGTTCAAGAAACCATGGGCTCAAATGATATGTCAAAACTCTCAATGGGGTTTAAATAGGACCTTGAGTAATTATGGATAATCACACTACTTAGTTCATACCAAAAGTCATAACTTGAATATAAATTCAAGTTCACTTGAATTTAGAGAAAATTGCATATATAGGAGGACGTGTTTCTTCATATGATCTCAAAATGGGTCAAATATGTCCTTACTTATCTCCTTGAAGATGATGTACTTCAACTCAATTGTCAAATTGGTTCAACCTCAACCATTTATTTTGATCAAAGGTGAGGAATACCTATAAATACTTATGGAGGTCAACAAAGGATTCAAATCAATCATTAATCTTCAAATTCAAATTTTGTAAAAGAGGAAGGAGGCTTTAGAGGATAACTTGTCCATAGTCATCCCTCTCCTCCTTGCTTAGATTTAGGTGACTACCATTAATGGAGTCTCTAAGATTTTATTTCTTTTTCACTTTTTTTTCAATTTTATTTATATACATGCATACTTGGATTTTCTTTTAG
Source organism: Torreya grandis (assembly GCA_037957365.1). Lineage (NCBI taxonomy): Eukaryota > Viridiplantae > Streptophyta > Pinopsida > Cupressales > Taxaceae > Torreya > Torreya grandis. The sequence continues at coordinate 1,375,461 of JARHVA010001217.1, read as the reverse complement.
TTACCCATCTTCTAGGAAATATTCTAGGAAGTATCAATCTTTCATAGTTACCTTAAAGGTCTTTGGGAACTTCAAGCTCCACCACAATCATTAAGTTTTGCCAATAAGGTTAAAGAAAGAAACACTTTCTAATCTTAATTTTAGGCTTAGCTTTTTTTATATGGTATAGGGAATAAAATTAATGGGGATCCCATTCTAGGTTTACCCATCTAGGGATTATAAGATCGCACAACCATCAAATGGGTCAAGATGGACCTCCCTTGGATAAAGGGGCCATAAACACAAAATCATGAAGTTTCAAATCCTTAGACCACATTCATTTAGAATGGGACAAAAATTTTAGGGGGTCCCTTTTGGGTTCCCAAGCCTTTGGGTTTTTATATCTCTACAATCATATCTGCAAAACCTATATATTTATTTGTAAAATTTATGATTTTAGATTAACAACGTACATGAATAGACTTTATATAGGTATAGTTTTGAATTTAAACAATATTAAATAGTTTTTTTTTTAATTATTTTATTTTATAATTATTTTGGCAGTCAACAAAGGGTGGTATTCAATACATGTTGACCAACCCCTCTACTTTTAAATAAGGGTGGTGGGGTCACCACGTGGCTTATAAGCCATGAGTTTCCCTAACTGTGAAGGTATGAAGGGTTACCACAACTCTAACCACCAAACACAAACCATCAACCTTTAATGCATAAAATATTTTACCACATGGTCACATGTGTGACCACCAGATAAACAAAGGAGATACCCTAAAAAAAGGAAGCATTGCCCTTCTAAAGGCCCTGTATGCCATAAATTACCCTATAAAGAGTAAAAATTCAAAAATTTATAATAGGCAAACCATAGACCTAAAAATTAATAAATTAACCTCATTGGGTCCCAAAATTTGTCAAATTTATTATAAAATTATTTTTAACTCAAATTTACCTTATTTTTTGTGTACAAAAATTGAACAATTACAAAGGAAATCTAGGCAATTCTAGCAACCTGGCTTTTAAAATTCATAGAAAATTAACCGTGTGTCCTAAAATTAAAATAAAATTTGCGTTAAGATCCTGATAATATATATTTTAAAGTAAAATTAAAATTAAGAGAAAATAGGACACTATAATTCACATAAAAAATGCCTAAGTGCTTATAGCCCTTTTGGGCTTAAATAAACCAATTTAATATGAAATTATGAATCAAGATCTTCATTTAATTATTTATAAACTATAAAATACAAAGAACAATATTATCCATGAAATTTTTTAAAAAAAATTTCAAACATAAAAACTATCATTACATTTCATTTATTGCTTCATTAAACTGACATTTAATAACAACTAAAGCATGAGAGATCATATTCAATACATCTTATTTATTTTTTCTGATCACATGAATAACAATATAGTAATATAATAAATGGCATAAAACTATTCAACATATTTTTATCTTCATTTACAAAACAAGGCCACAAAAGATAAAATAAGACTCCATGCAAACTCTAAGTGCAACCACAAGGCCAAGCCAAAGAGGGGCTCACCTCCCATCCTATTTCCATCATCAAGCAATTGTCCTATGCACCCCTAAGCCTAGGACTCCCATATATAAACCTAGGTGACACCAAAGTTTCAAGGAAAATGATATAAATATGCAAGTAGGTGGGTACTAGCAAGGCAACACAATCAACTAGAAATAATTGGGTGTCTCAACTACACTCCCTTGTAACAAGAGGCTTTAAAGCTCTCCCAAAACACAATCTATAATACATCAATAAATAACATCCATAATAAGAGTTATAAATTCTCAAGTCAACCATAAAAAAGCAAAACATATCAATACTCCACACCATCCATTGTGGATGAGAATTTCTACTCTCCACACTATTAGAGTGGGAAAAAGAGGACCTTAGAGTCATTTATTTTCCCAAACCCATTTCACTTGCAATGATAAACCTTAAAAACATGATGGTTTCCTCTTTCCCAATCCCCATGCTTAGTATCTTTGTATGAGGTATTTAAACTTCATTCATTTACCCAAACCCTACATACAAATACATAAATTATGAAAATAATTTAAGTCTATTTGGGTGGCATAAATTTAACATTTAAATTTTCAAATTGGGTTGTAAAACAACCAAAAAATAAAAAAGGAATTTTGATTTTCCAAGTCTACATGGGTAATAAAACACATATGTTGGCCATAGGCACAATCTTTGGAAATAAACAAAGAAATAGGGTAAGCCAAATGGCCTTACACCTCTTGAAAACTCAAAAAAAAAGAGAAGGGAGAAAGATAATTACTATTACTATAATTTTTAAATTAATTAGATGACAATTAAGCCTACCTTGTCTCCACATCTTGGATCTACACAAAGAAACCTCCTACAAGTCTTACAAACTAGTTTTCCTTCTCCGTCTCTAAGTTTCTCCTCTTCTTTATTTACCTCTCCTCCACTCTAAAATTCAAGATACACAAAAAATTCCTCCAAGGAAAAATTTTCATGCTCTTATATATTTTAAAAATCAACCTATTAGCCAATGGGAAGGTGACACTTGTCCCTTCCCATTCCTTGTCCCCTCTTCAAAAAGGCTTCTCTAGCATTAACTCATTCGACACACCCCCCAAATGACCTCACTTCCCCATGGATTAAATGGGCACATGGGGTGTCTTAAAAGTCTTATTTAGACCTAAAAATACTCCTAAACATTTGTTTTTGTCAAAAAACACTAAATTTAACATAAGTTATCATAAGAGCACTTTACGTCACCCTCTAAAGTTGTCTTTTCAATTCCATTCGAGTTTTGTAAGTGATGACAATAAGTTAGCTCTCTTTTCAAGCTTATGACCTTCTAGAGGTTTTAAAATATATCTAAGGTATGGATAAAGAGGGAAAAAATAGTGTTAAGGGGTGTGAAATGTTCTATGAGGGATAAATAGGTTCAAACTCAAAACTAGATTAGACAATATGTCTAGGGATATGTGTGACCAACTTGTGGCATACATACATATTTTATATTCTTATCACATTTCTCTATGTTCTTATTAGGTCAGCCTATGGAATAACCATGGCTATGTGTATTATATATAGGAGGTATTAGTTAGTCTTAAAGGATCATATTAATAATTTTGTTCTTATTGCATTGTTATGGAGGTTTCCCCTTGAAGCAGTTCAATCATAATATTTATGTATTATAGTCTTTTGCCAATTGTTATTGTGGATCTACGTATTATGTTCTTAATTTTATGATATATTATTCTATTTTTGTGAATCATTTAAGTAATTTCATTATAATTGGTATCAAAGCCTCAATTTTTTCAAGTTTATGTGGCATAATGTTTTTGGATCTAGTGTTCTGAGCACTAGAAGATCAAAAAAACATAAGTTGTGATCTGGGAAGAATTGAATTTTTTCTTCACCATAATTTTATTCATGGATTTTTTTTATAAAAAATAAAAAATAAATGTAAAAAAGTTTGTAAATTATTTAACCTCTTACAAATAAGTAATCATTGGATTCTTATTTGTAAGATGATCACAGTGGTATAATCTATAGTACACTTTTTTGGGATGAATTTTTCACCCTTGTACACATTAGCAGTCATTAGATTCATCTTGATGAGGTGATCATAATGGTATCATTTTTTGATATATTTTATTTAAGGCTAAAACCCTCCTAAGTTTTATGAATGGTTGGGCCTAACACTCATGGATATGAGAAATGGAAATAAATGCCTAAAACTCCTTGTTAGGATGACATGGAGTCTAAATCTTTAGATCCAAGTATTTCAATTGTGGTTCAACACCTTTAATTAGAGTTACATGGCATGGTACACAAAGATGATCTCCTTGTGGTTCAAGGGGAAGTAGCAGGGATTAGATGGGATATGAATGGATTGAATGATCAATTTTAATAACTAAATAATTGGCCAACCTTTTAGCTCAGCCTTTGAAAAATAACTCTTCACCACTCTAGTTTAGGTCTCCCAATCCAAGTAATTCTAGCACCAATCTAGGGCTGAAGTTGATGTTGCCAAAAGTAGAGTTGAGAAAGTTTGATGGTAAGGATATGCTCACATGACTTACTCAAATTGAAAAATTATTTTATCTACATCAGACTCCCTACTCAAAAAAGGTTTTCATGGCCTCTCTATATCTAGAACCTAAGCACTTTATTTAGTATCACTAGTTGTTTGTGTGCTCAAAATATAAATAAGGGTGTCCTAATTTTAGGGTTGGTATTTTCTATAGATTTGTATTTCTACTATCATAATAATGTCTCTGAAAATTACTTCATCTAGCTAGATAAGCTACACCAAACCAAGACTGTAAAGGATTATATTCATTAATTTTATAATCTCTCCTTACATGTGGTGGACATCACTAAGGAAAATCTAACTAGCCTATTTTTCGGTGGCCTCAAAGATGGAATCTAATTGAAATTCCACATATTTCATCTTAGTAATGTATTTTAAGCCATACCAAGGGCACACATGGTTGAGGAAAAAGATTTGATTAGATAAAGACCTTTTACTAATGTTTATGAATGCACTTTCCTAGCACCATCATTTCTACAACCTACCAGATTGACCCCTTAGCCAATTAAAGAAAAGCATGCAAAGGGTTTGTGTTTTGGATACTATAGAAAATGGAGCAAAGGACATCAATGTGATAAAAAGAAGTTGTTTTACATTGAAGGCACCAATGAGGAGGAATAAGATGATGAATCTTTAAGAGTAAGTCTAGAAGAACCTAAGGATGAATCTAAATATTCTTTACCTACTATTTCCTATCATGCTCTTCTAAAGGTTAAAACTCATCAAACTCTTAAGGTGGTGGTTTTCAAAAATAATTAAAAGGTGGCTATTTTCATTTACTTTGGGAGAACACATAACTTCATCAATAGTAAGTTGGCTACTCATTTGAATGGTTCCATTTACTCATCTCCAAAATTTCAATCATGATTATAGATGGTGGTATAGTTAATTGTTTTATAAAACACCAAATTATTAAGCTTGTTATGGGAGACTACTTGTTATATTCCCATATGTTTTATATTCCCATGGGAGGACCTGACATTATTTTTGATAGTGGCTCACTACTTTAGGAATTATTAATATGAATATATAAGAACTATTCATGAGGTTCCATTTCAAAGGTAAGAACTTTGAATTGCATGGATTATAGGCTAAATCTCCACAATTAGTTATTTCCCATTAGATGATGAAGATTCTTAGAAAAGGTGATGAGGGATTTGTGGCACATTTATTTTTCATAGAGGTTCAACCAACCAAGGAGTCTACACATCTTTATTTGCAAAGGGTGTTGGATGACCATTATGTTATTTTTGGTGACATGCCAAAAAGAGTTCCTTCAAGCCATGCACATAATGATGTCATCATGATCATTCTCTAAAGTACCCCACCCAACATTAAACCCTAAATGCATCCATATGCCTATAAGAGTGAAATTGAAAAGATGGTATAAGAGATGTTAGAGTCATAAATCATTTGACATGGTTAAAATGAATATTCCTCCCCTATGATCAAGGTGCAGAATAAGGATGACACTTGGAGGATGTGCACAAAATATAGATAAATCAAAAAATACACCATCAAAGATAATTTTCCTATTCTAATAATTGATGAATTACTACATGAATTTCATGGTGTTGTTTATTTTATCAAGTTATACCTTTGTTTTGGGTATCATCAGATTTGAATCTATGATGGCATACCTAAAACTACTTTTAGAACTCATGAAGGCCACTATGAATATATGATCATGACTTTTAGCCTCACAAATACACCATATACATTTTAGAGTTTGATGAGTACTATTTTTAGGCCATGTTTAATAAAATTTTATATTGGTGTTTTTTGATGATATCCTCATCTATAACAAAAATTGGGAAGACCATTTGAAGCATATGAAATAAGTACTTTCAGTTCTAGAACAACATTAGCTTTATGTCAAACCTTCTAAATGTGAATTTGGTGTCTAATAGGTGGATAATTAGGTCATATTATTTCACATGAATGAGAAAAATTTGATCCTAAAAAAATCCAAGTGATGATGGATTGACAAGTTCCTAAGACCCCCAAGAATCTCTGAGGATCTCTTGGGCTAAGTAGTTACTATAGTAGGTTTGTCAAAAATTAAGGTAGCATTACAGCACCACTCACCTCTTTATTTAATAATTACTCCTTCCAATGGATTGATTTATCTAATAATACATTTGAATAGTTAAAAATGGCTATGTGCACAACTCCAATTTTGGCTACTCTTCATTTTTTTTAAATTTTATTGTGGAGTGTGATGCATCGGGATATGGCATGGGGCCTATACTCATACAATAAGGTAGACCACTAGAATTTCAAAATTGTTAACTAAAGGGAAAAATAGGCTCAAACTAATCTATCAAAAATATATGATGGTTATTATGCAGTCAAGCAAAAGACACCTTCTCTGATGGGTTGTCACTTTCAGGTAAAGACTGATCATGATAGCCTCAAATATTTTTCTAGAACAATGATTTTCATTTAAAGAACAAAAAAAATGGGTGACTAAAATGGTAGGTTATGAGTTTTGAATATTATATAAGAAAGGAAAAGATAATGTGGTGTTAAATTCCCTCTCCCAATTGGTAGTTGAGGCATTATTATGCACCATGACCATGTGGCAAGCAGATTATCTAGAGGAAGCAAGATCAAAATGGGGGAATGATAATGCTACCAAAGATTTGATTCAAAATATTTAACAAGGTTATTATGAATATAAAAAAATTACATGGAAGTGTAATGCATTATGGTATAAATATAGATTATACCTCTGTAATCATTCTCTCCTTAAACATAAAATTATTCAAGAAATCCATGCCTTTCCACTCGAAGGTTGCTCTGCATGTTTGAAAACATGTCATAGAATCAAAAAAGAATTATTTTGGGAAGTACTCAAAGGGTATGTACAAAAAATATGTGATATAATGTGTGATATTTCGACTAAATAAATGAGAAACCATCAAAACATCAAGTCTTTTACAACCTTTATCCATCCCCAACTAGTATTGGGAGGAGGTTTCCATGGATTTCATTATTGTGTTACCATGGTCTAAGGGTAAAAATTTTATCATGGTATTTATGGATAAACTCACCAAGTATGATCATTTTTTTCCCTATCACAACCTTTTGTTACCATTACAATAGATTCTACTTTTTTCAATACCATCGAAAATTGCATGGTACTCTAAGCAACATTGTAAGTGATCGAGATCTCATATTTACTAGTAATTTTTGGACTAAATTATTTACATGTTTGGGTACCCAGTTGGCTCATATTTCATCCTATCATCCTAAATCTAATAGATAAATAATGGTATTCAACAAATGTCTATAAGGGTATCTTTTTTGTTTTATTTTTGATAAATAAGAATAATGGGTTCATTGGCTACCACTTACAGAATGGTGGTATAATACTTTTGTTCATAGTTCATCCAAAAAATTTCCCTTTGTGACCTTATATGGATATCACTCCCAACCCATAACTTGAACCTTGAAGGTCCATCCTAATGTTTTATTTTTTGAGGAACACATTCACCATCAAGAGGAAATACTCACCAATTTATGATAAAAATTAGCCATGGCTCAGAATCACATAGAACAACAATCAGATCAACATTGTAGTGAATGGCATTTTGACATAGGTAATTAGGTATTTGTGTGATTATAACCATATAATCATGTCTTTGAAGCAATAAAAAGAGGATAAAAATTTATCCCTTAAGTATTATGGCCCTTATCAGATCTTACAAAAAATTGGTAATGTGGCCTACAAGTTGAAATTCACCCAATCCACTCGCATGTATCCAATATTCCATGTATCTTACCTGAATAAAGTATTTGTCCATAGATTTTATACTCAGATTAAGTTTCCTAAATTATATGAAGAAGGTCAAGTTATTATTGAGCCTAAATAAATCCTTCAAATGTGCACTAAGCAACTATGGACTAGAGCACTTTAGGAGTATTTGATCAACTAGAAGAATCTACATTATGAAGATGCAACTTGTGAGGATGAATCCCTCCTATAACAACACCCAAGGTTGAGTCAATGGTAAGGATAATGTTGTTTTGAGTAAGAGGGGTGTTATACACTCTTATCCTATGGCATTTCTAGAGATATGTGTGTCTAACTTATGGCATAGATACCTCTTTTATATTATTGACAAATTTCTCTATGTTCTTATTAACTCAGCCCATGGAATAACCATAGATAAGTAGACTAAATATAGGAGTTAGTAGTTAGTCTTAGAGGATCATATTATGAATTCTATTATTATTGCATTGATTAGGTTTCTCCCTTGAAGTGGCTCAGTCATAATGGTCAAGTATTTTTATCTTTCATCAATTATTGTGGATCTGCTTATTTTATTCTTAATTATGCAATATATTATTCTATTGTTGCAAATCATCTAAGTAATTTCATTACACTCCAAATTTGTATTTCCAATTCCATTTGAGTTTTGTAAGTGATGATAACAATTTGGCTCTCTTTTCAACCTTATGACCTTCTATAGGTTTCAACAAATATCTAATGTATGGGTAAAGAGAGAAATAATAGTGTTAAGGTGTGTGAATAGTGATAGGAGGGCCAAAAAGGTTCAAAATCAAAACTAGATTAAATAATAACACAAGGGTTAAATTATAATCTAAGGAGGTTAAGAGTATTTGGTTCACTAATAACCAATGGTGTATTTATGCTCAACATACTCCAAGTTCCCTTATTTAGCCTCCCCCATCTTATGTACATCATTTCCCATATCAAATTGCACTACCCTAGGTAGTTGAATATGTTGAATGTAATCATATCAGGTGATTTCTAGTAATACACAATTTCACACATAGAACATCAAATCATAACATTTAAATTTACATATGAGCTAATCACTACATGCTAACATCGTATACTTGTAATCCTATATTACATGATAAATAATATTAGCTCAACTAATAAAATAATGTAGTATGCATATCCATAATCAAATGAAATCATCCATAACTATTAATTGAAAAGAAATCAAATATGTAATCAATATCATTTAAAACATAAGATCAATTATTTTAGTATTAATGAAGAAATAAATAAATCATGTCTCCATAACACAAGGAGTGTGTCATAAAAATACATGTGTATGATAGAAACAAGGTCCAATAGAATTGACATTTCAAAAATAGGGGCCTCTCACCAAGAGGTCACCTAATGGGGCACACTATTTTACATCCACCTAATAGGTGACATGTTAATTAAAAAAAATCATCTTAAATTTGATTGGGAGAGGGATGTTTTGATCTTAAATTTTATTTCAATTTTCTCATTCTAAAAAAGTTTTCTTCTTACTTGGAAGAGGTGATTGAAAATTTGTGATATCTTGGGCATACATTGGATTTTTTATCCCTTTTTTAGAAATATTTTTTCAAGCTCAACATCATGGTAAAATGAGATTGAGGCCATATGTCATTATTCAATAATAAATTCACAAAGAACCTAATTAAACTATTAATCAATATGGTGTGTGACAAATCCAAAATAGAATACTCAAGATTAATATCCCTTGACATTTTTTAGATTGATATATTCAAAAATATTTGCACTAATAAAACACATTATACAACTATAAATTTATATTTATAAATGATGGATCTTAGTTTTTGGAATGGTAAAAAATCAAAGAGAAAATAAAAGAGATAATCATAATGGGGTAAAAAATTCCAAAGGATTCACTTTCCATCTAGGATAGTAGTGCATGAAGATTTAAGTAGGATGGTAGTGGAGGAAGAGTTAAGTAGGAAGAAGAACACATAAATGAAACAAAATAAAAAGTGAATGATTGAATGAGGCATTAACATGCAACAATTCCAAAATAGTAATGAACTAAGGAGGTATATGAGAGAAACATTTAGGGTAACCATATGGACAAACAAACTTGGGTGGAAGATATAATACTATGTCAGAGAATTTAATCATATTTGTAATCATGACCAAAAAGCCTACATAAGAGTAGAAATAAAATATAAGGCAAAAATGTTGATGTCTCATTGTTTTATCTTTTTAGGAATTAATAGAGAAAATCCTAGATTGATAAAGAGATTATTAAAGGGGGTAAACATAAGCAAATATTTTAAATAACTAATTTAATTGATTTACTCTAAATAATAAGTGTAAATGATATAATCAACTTATCTAGAATAAAATACATGTCACTGGGTGATGGTAATGCTAGAAAATATCAGAGGAATAGTTAGGAGTACCTTCATTCTGAAAGTAGAATTCTACTTATCTCAAGTCAATAGCATAGTCAATTGGACTATAGCATAGTGCATTAATGGCAAAGGGCACTATGTTATTATCCTTTGGTGGATAAGAGCCTTAAAAATTTTGGGATGGATTTAAGAGGTCTTTTTGTTTCTATATGTGTCTTCAAGAATTTTTTATCATCATTTTGTGTCACTTAATGGTTGTTCCTTCAAAACCCTAATGAATACCTGCACACATGAAAAATAAAGGAATCAAATGCAAAAGGAAGGGGGGAAAGTTGGGTTGTGGGATGTTATGATAAAACAACATAGAACCCCTATTTTTATGGTTGGTGCCTACATTAACCCCCATGATATGGGTCTCATTTTAATGTAGTTCTCCCTTAGGGAATGCAGATAATCAACATGCATGTTATGTAAAAATGACTTTCACTTGGGCCCTTCTTTGATCAAGTGTGCAAATCTATGTGTGATGTTGAGTAAATATGTAGAATGTCTAACTAAACTATTGACTAATTTTTTTACTATTATGTGCCAAAGTAGTAAATGTTATGTAGAATACCTTGTGAAGCTATTTATATAGAAGAAACTTTATTTTTAATTTGAGACACTTGTTTATAGGCTAACAAGGTAAAATGATAAATAGAATCATAAGAGGAGACCCAAAGGAGGGTAAGGATCCAAAAGAAGTTAAAAACATGACTATTAGATAATAGCATTGAGGTTGACAAGAGCATTGGGCACACTTATCTAGGACCACACTATTGGGTTATAATTGAGACAAATAGGCCAAGGGACCTTATGGCTAGAAAAGGCATGACATGAGACTATTGAGGGTGTAAAGTATGGAAAATAAGTCATAATAATGACCATATTGACATTAAAATACCAAAGTGACATGTGTAAACAAGACTCTTATTCATCATTAATAACTTCATGTCAAAGAGCTACAAAATACATAGTAATTATGTTTGCTTAACCAAATTAGGATGTGTACCTTTACCCCCATTTTAATCTAGTAATGAAATGGAATGAAAGTAATAGAGTAAAAGAAAATAAAATGTGTGCTTGTACTTACCTACATGATCAGACCATGCAAAAAATAGATGTGCCCTAACTCGGTCTACTTCTTGGCTAGAGAAGTGGGTAGGAATTGGAATGATGTCTGTGAAGATAAAATCCATAATATGATTGTCCCTTGTATTACATTTGAGTAATCAACTAAATTATGAGAAACAAATCCCTATTTTCCCCCACTTTGATAAATGAATTGAGTCTAATAAGTAATATGTAAAAATGGAAAAACAAACCATTCTCACCCCCACTCTAATATGTAACTGAGTCTAAGAAGAGATGTATTTAGAGGTGAAAACATGGTACTTGACCTATGTCCTACATAAACTGGTGTAACCTAGGTCTAGTGAGAACTATTATCCAACCATTGTAGATGGCTATATGACCCAATCTATTGAAATCTTAGTGGGATCTTGAGTGTAATCTGGTGATCTAAACATAGATAATGGTATAATTTTCCAATCCATATGTATACACTAGTGAAATCTTATGGGATCAAGAATGTGTGCCCTGCATCATGCCCCCAAACTTGATATCTAAGTGATGTAGGTGTTATCACTCAAATATTCACCCTTTGGAAGGTAGTTCAAGCATTCCAAAGTTGATGTAACATGGAAATACCTCAAGGTTGTGGGTACCCTATTGGAGAGGTGAATCTATAGGTTAAAGGGTCAACTCCCATTGATGGATCACTTAGGATTAAACAATACTCTAACATTTTCTAGGAAAATGGAGAGAAACCTACTCTAATGGAGGTGATATACCAAATATGAATTGATCGATACCAACCAACTATAATTGCACTTCAAACAAGATACTAACCTACACATGAGACTAATCCAAATATGCCTCTTTACATCAATTTTTCTCGTGAAGTTTTGTGAAGTAAGCTTGAGCTAGGAGGACTAATCAAGAGGTCATAACATAACACTAGTCAAAAGACAACTCACTAAACCCCTATATACTCCATTTAAACACTTCAAGAGACCTACGAAAAGACTTCAAATTAAATATGAATGTTAAACAAGGATAACATACCAAAGAAGTAATACTATCACTTATTAAGATCAACTAATCAAGCATGCATATTGAAATTAGTCTATGGAAAAGGTAAAACTAGGTTTTTCTTTATTGATCAAAGGATGCAAATGGGTAGGGCTTCACCATACCCAGATGGAGGATACAAACTTAGCTAATTAAGGCTCAATATATAGAGAAATGTGAAAAAGAATGAGATAAGGTCATAGGAGAGAGAGAGAGAGATAATAAGTGTATCATGTGTTACAAACAAGAGAGGAGTTATAAAACTATCTCAATAGGTCCTAGAATACAAGTGTATTCTCTTGAAGATGCTCTCCTTCTACAAGAGGCATAAGTTGGAAACTTGGCTTGACACCTTGACTAGCTCTCTAAAACTACCCTTTACTTTGGCTTTTAGGATGACAAGTGACCTTATCGATGGTAAAATAATGTTGAGTTACACCTTTTATCTTCTCTTGACACCTATCAACTAATCTCTTTAGGTTCTATTTGTCACATCACTTCATTCTCTTGCTAGGTGTCTAGAAGTTTTTCATTCCTTAGACCAATCTTGCATACAAGTGTCAAAACTTGAATTCATCTTCTCCAACTTGTTATCTCTCCATGGATGGTCTATTAAAATCATATTAAACCTAAAAAAATCCATTGTAAAGTCTCAAACCAGCCCCAAAATCTTATTCTACACCAAAAGCTCTAAATTGGCTTCATTCTTTTTAGCCCTAAAATCATGAAAACCTCATTATGTAGACAAAATTATGGATAGTAATAAGAATATCAAGTCAAATTTTAGGACCCAGTATGGTATTACAAATTCATATCATATTTCATGTCTTTAGAGTGAGTGAAATTATCCTTTTCTATTACTTCTCTCTCCAAACTAGGTCTTGATTAGGCCTCCCTACCTAGACACTAAATTTTGAATCCATAATATTCCCACACATGAAAAACCTTAAATAAATGTGTGATTAAATTTTAATACCTCTTGAGGATCATCCATGTGAATTTGAGTTCCTGACACCTTATATAAACCTCCCAAATAGCTTAAAATAACCTTCTTTAGCTTATTATGTAAAATTTTGTACTTACAATTACAAACCAATGGCATGGGGTGATGACTAGGGGATTTTTTAAGACTATACATGTTATTTTTAAGTTTAATCAATCCATAGTGGGTGTTTAGAAACACCATCTCCTCAATCAGGTCATTTTAGCTCTCTTAGGCAGCCTCAAAGTACCTTAGATTCTTAAGGATTGTTCATAAATATCATGATTTAGATGAAAAATAAAATACAATGATTCATGAGTGTATAATAATTCCCTCTTATGCCTAAAATATTGAGCCACCATGCAACCCTTCATGAGAGATATTATCAAAAGTTGATAGCCCCATGAGTTGGCAGGTTGTGTTAGTGATGTCAATAGATAAAAGAGACCTATATGTAGTGTTTTAAGTTTTGTATTGAGTTTAGAGTGACCTAAATAGGTATATTACATCCAAATTATCCTACTCCCATGATTCTCTTTTCATAATTCTTTTCCAACCCTGTTGCATTCTCATTGATCTGTGCTTAGGGTTTGTAGGCCAACTAGTATAAATAACCCTAGTTGATTGTGTTTGTCCTCTTCTCTTAAATTTTTATAAGATTGAAGCCTATGGATATTTTTTTATGCTTTTTACCATGTCAATTAATTTTTAAAACTCTCCAACCATCATTTTACCTCTAACAAGCCACTTTGTCTTATGGTTTCCCTTAGAGATTTGTGAATTCAATTGGGCATGTTTGGCCTAGAACAGAGTTTGTCAACATTAGGTTGTCTCTTGATGGGTCTGAGAACTAATAAATTTATGTTATCAATTTTATAATAGTCTTTAAATATTTTTATTTCCATTGGTCCTATATATCTTTAAACTTCTTCAAACAAACAAATACTTCTCAAAGTAGGCAGGCTTGTATATTGCTTTGGCTGAGCAATCAGGGTTTCCATTATTTAGATATTAGTTCTAAGAGCCAGATGAGATCTTATTGAATCAATTAAACCATATTCAAATTCCTTACCTTTTCCTCTCCCATACCTCTGACCTCCTTAGTTTAGCTAAACTTCTCATGAGGCAAATAGGCCTATGTGTGACTACTAAGTAGGTAGAGTTTTATGATAGCTATTAGAGAATCAATTTTTATTTGAATTTTCCTTTAGGTTTGACTATAGTAAAATTATTTTTGCACTTAATCCTCACTTCATTTATTTAAACCCCCATAATTTTCATGAACTCTACCCTTTCCTTAGGTTTGGAACTAGCTTTCTCACCTAGTAGACCTATAGATGGTGATTGAAGAAGTCTGAGTGCATTCATGGGTTGAGAACTTTCATTAAAAATATAATGAACATATCCATGTATTTTTTATAGGTGGGAACTTTAAACCCCCACAAATTATCAAAAACACTACCCCTTCCCCAAATACAAAACTGTTAAGACCACTTTCTCAAGGAGTGGTCGTAGGTGGTTGTTGGAGAAGGGTTTTGACTGTGTCCTAGGATTATAGAACTTTCTTATTGGTCAATGGACATATAAGTCATCTTATTAAGGTTTCCCAACCCTTCATTGACCTTATTAAACCTTTTTAATTTGCTATATCTTCATTGTATGTACCTATTATCTCATACTTTCCAAGGCATGGTTGTAGGTGTTTATTTGAAAAGGGTTTGAGTGTGAGGTCTGTAATCAATCCCTCTCAACTATGTCATGGATTTTGAAGATATAAAAACTTATTTAATACTCATTCCCACTATACCATAAATTATGCTGACCACTTCATGATATTTTTAACTTCTTGCCTTCTCAAATCCGTACATAGTCCTATGTGTATCTATCAAGGTTGTAGACCCTAGCTCCTTGATCATTTTGATACTTGTAAATGTTTGAAGTGTTTCCAATGAATTTTGAACTTTATTATACTTATATTTTATTTATGTCTCCTATTTTTATTTCTAATTTTTAGATATAAATCACCTTTCAACCCATAATGAGGACCGACAAGCCTAGGGCTTGTAGGTCTCTAATTGCTTACACAGGCTACAAAGACAACCTCCTAAATATTAAGCACTTATAACATTTTTACATTATCAAATATTGTCCTATGTCTTTTAAACTCTCTCAATATTTTATTATACTTTTGAACCAATCATTTTTTATCTTCAAATCATCCATTTATCTGAATAAACTATGTATGTAGTTAGTTTGTATGCAAGTTATGTGTAGGAAGGTTGGATTTTCAGGAGTCTAAACCATAGGAAATTAATTCCAAACCATTTTTATTGAGTTAAAACATGTTTAAAAATGTCCTCCTTATATGTTATCATAGATATTTATTTCCAATTGGACCAAACTTGGCATTTAGTGTTTGTAAAAGACTGCATACGATAGACCATGTCTCCAAAGAGCAAAACATTTGAAGAATGCATACAAAAATCACATTATAAGGGTGGTTACATGATTATTATGAATCTAAGGAATATTTCATGGAATTTGAGGCAACTGAGAACCTCTGAGAATGACAACAACTAAAAAAAATCAAAACACTTATAACAAGAGTGACTAAACACCTCCTGCTTGAGGCACTTTTTCTCCTATTCAAAACACTTCATAGAGATGATTTAGATGATTAAAACACCATGTAAATTATATCTTTTACCTATACAAACAACACTCAAAACCATTATTCTCCATCAAATTCTAAAGTGGAGAAATAGATGCAAAATCAGACATTGCTTGGATGGTTAAGGTATAGTGACCTGTGATCACTCTTAATGATTGTTCATAAAGGATGGGCCATGAATCTACAAACCAAATCCATTGATTTAAATCTTACTAGGTCCCCTAACAATTTCTAAATTTTCATCTCCTAACTCTCTCTCTCCTTGTTGTACCATCCACTTGAATTTTGCATTTTTGAGTTTGTGAAGGCATTGATGGAGAGGAGAGAATGTTTGAAGTGTTTTTTCAACCTAAAACTTGGTTCAAATCCTAAAAATGATCTTATGGATCCGAAGGGACACTCTTAAACCATTACCAATTGACAAGTGATCTTACAAGGTCATACAAGTGCCCAAAAGTGCTTGTAAAGTGTCATTTTGCTTAGTTTAGGCATTGAACTACAGGTTTTGTTAGTCTCTAACCATGCCTGAACACTATCTAACTTTATTATAACATTAGGTATGCTATTATTATTATTTAAAAAAAATTATTTGCATATGGTATGTACAAATCCATAAAATAGGCCAAAAGGTGGCCAAAATGTCATTTCTAAACATAAGAACCAAATAAAAGGTTAATGCATGATATTATGACTTTAATGACACATCAATAACCTTTTTTAATGACTCTAAACCATATCAAACATTTTACCATGTTTGAAAACATCAAGACCTCATAATTTACTCCTAGGACTAGATAAATATACATTAGACTAAACTTTGGACAATTCTAAGAAATGACCTATGTGACCATATGAAGACTATTTGTGACCATTTAGGACCATGAAAATACCATGTACAAGTTTTGATAATCCCTTGAAAAGTTTCAACTTAAAGGGGTTGTCCAATTTTTAATTAGGGTAAAAATTTGGTCAATAGTAGGTGTGTAACCTATTTATTAAATATGGAGTCTGTGTTAATAAACCACATGCAATGTGAGATACACTATCATGTCTTATTGAAAACCTAGAAAACCAAGAACATGTGCCCTACCTCATGCCCAAACTCTGATATATGAGAAATGTATTTATGTAACATGTTTAAAAAATTATATATATAGGGACATTATACTATGTACATGCCCCCATAGTCATTATTTGAGTCTAGAACTATATCAAAATCATGTGTAAAATCTAAGAATCTAAACCAATATCTAATAAAACCATGGAACCCTAGAGATACGATTCAAACTATGTATTTGATTATGAATATCTAATTTCTAAATAAAGAAACTATGTATCTTAGCCTGATTATTTGAGTAAATCTATGTATCTTTATATATGAGCCTGAGTATTTAAGTCATCATATCGGTGTAAATAGGGTATGTATGCCCTCTTTTGGTGAGACAGTCAAAACTAGGGTAAGGATATTGAACCTAAAATGATACCAAAAGGCATGTTATTGAGTAGTCAATGTTGATAATATGATTATGGGATTGATTATATTGATAATTATAAAGAATTGTTTATAGATTGATACTAAGATAGATTTGTGGTCTATAGTGAGCTCATTAAGGAAATATGATTTTTGGTGTCCATGGAGGTATTTTGATTGGCATAGAAGTGCAATTAATATGGTGTGAGGTATATCATCATCAAATTTTAAATGTAAGAAGTGAATTGGTAATTGTAACTATGAGGATCAAGATATTGTGATTAGAATATTTTGGTAATAGTTGGAGAAATGTGCTTGTGGGTTCAAGTTTAGGTAGGTGGAATTTTTAAAAACATGGTTTAAATAGGTTAGATTGACTGAGTTTAAAACCAACTAATTTTTTATATTTTGAGATATTTATCGCTTTAAGCAAAGCAATCATGTCAAAGAGAGGTAGTGTTAGCACTACCCATCACAAGGAGGTGGAGGCACTGATTCAAGCCAGTGAGGAGATGGGACAAGTAAGGATTTTATCATTTTCAATGTATTTTAATCTTTGATTGAATTTTCTATCATTTTTTATATAAATTTTACTATATTAGTGTTTTCAGAGGGTCCATGGTATCATCCTAAGGATAATTCTAATGTTTGGGGATGCCACGCTATTATCTAAGGATCACATTGTTATCCATCACTATAGTCCTATCGATAGTGTTATTTATTGATTCTACAATCTTGTCAATAATGATATCATCCTATGGGCTATAGCAGTGAAATTTTTGACTTTAAACTACATTTAATGATTATTTTAACATGTAGATTTTATATTTAGATATGCTAATGTCATATTTTGGGTATTTTGAGGTGGATGTATGCATGAGAGAGTTTTAAAGGGTCAGATGTTAGGGTGTATGCATGTGCTGCCCTTGACAGATGATGAGAGCAATAATAAATAGGGTTGGTTTAGGTTATGTGACATCATTGGCCTTAATGTCATGGGATTACCACATGATGACAACACTATGTGAGTGGTGGGATGCCGACATATGCACTTTTTGGATATCCACCAAAAAGATGATGATTACTTTAGAAGACATGTTTATGATATTGAAGATACTTATTACTAGTTAGTGAGTGGTATTGCAAGAGGTAATTATACAAAGAGCTATATATCAAGCCTCAAAATATTTTGTGGCCATGCTTGTGGGATGCATCATTGGGGGAGTAATAATGATGTTCTATTATTGATGATTATTAGAGATAATGTTCCATGGTTTCAAAATTTTCTATCAATGTCATTAACTTCATTTGTTATAGTTGATGGTAGTAGTGTGACCATTGTATATAGGATGCATAAAAAAATTTAGGATATAGAGGGGCATGAGACCATATAATCATGGGTTCATGCCATGTTGGCCCACTTGTATCAATATTTTTACCAGTTCACACAATATTTTTTAAGTAGTGGAATTGGGTTGACAACATTATTACATTATTGGGCTTATGAGCATATTATGCTTGCTAGACCGGATGGTTTTCCACATGAAGATTGGGCACACCCCTAGGTATTTATGTAGAGGTGGATGGGCATGACTCTTATACGATCAAGGAGCATGATGCATTGTCAATAGGTATTGGATCAATTCATAATTGGGGATATTATTTAGAGACCATATAAGGCATTTTAGGGATAGCCCAAGGATGGGGTTTAGTTAAGGTGTATTTGGGTGAGTTATTGGCTTCATGATCAAGGGACCACTATTTTTTAGATATTCTAGTATGAGTCAGTTACATGTCAATTCAATGTGATGCAGGATGTGTCCCCCACAACATGGTTATGGGTGAGGAGTACTTAGGCCTCAGTGAGGCTGAATAATAGAACAAGACCTATGGCAACTGAGTTGGCCCTAATTCTAGTGATAGAGAGAGATGAGGTGATAGAGGTACCAAACATGAATTATGTGAGGGGAACATATTCCTACATATTATGTTGGGGATGACATAGATGAGCACCACTATTTATGAAATATGAGGCCATTATGGAGGATATTCTAGATCTAATTCTTATTAGAGCAATTGGAGGTATGTTGTTATTGTAGATTGGTATACTTAGTTTTTTGAGTGTTGGTTTATTGAGTAGATGTCTAACGTATTATGTTGGTAGGCATAGGTATAGGAGATGATGAATATAGGGAGAATATCATTGATTCAACATTATAAGAGCTTACATAATACATTCTTGATGATGTCATGGATGATGGGTTGGTGGAGTGGGCTATATTGGTTACAGGTATCCATGCACATTTGTTTGATCAATCAACCATTACCATAACAGCAAATAGGTAGGCAACAATGGAAAAATATGAAGCATGTGTAGAGTTAGAGAGGTGATATATGCTCCCACCCAATAGTCTGGGTGGGATAGGTATTAGGATAATAGATGATTATATTAATCTTCAGTGTGAGCATGTGGAGGTAATGGTTGAGCTAGCAGTGTTGTGAGATAGAAAGCATAGGCATAGGTATCGATATAGGTCTAAAGGGGATGAAAGAGTATCAATCTCTAGTATATATGAAAATGAGAGTGAGGGTGATGAGGTTGGTCATATAGACACCTAAATCTGGCCACTGATAACCCCTAATAAGGCTTTTGACCAATTTCCACCCAAAATACACAATTTGGCCTAAAAATGCTAAAACATGCTAAATGATGTGAAACTGACATATTCAAGTGTCGATTTTGGTCAAGGTATCCCTAAATGGGGCAATTTAATTTGTGGGCCAACTAACTTTGATTAGATCATTTTGAGTCAAAATTCTAATTTTACACCTGAGTGATCTGGATTTCTCTTTCCTATCAAATCTCTTTCACAAGACACGTGCCTTCGTTATTTGTTTTTGGTAAAATCCTAAATGGGATAATGGATCCAATGCATCTAACATTACCTTTCAATTCCAATCCATTCAAATTTTGTACTAATAACAAGGCGTTCTAATCAGTTTGAGTAATTTGTACACAAAGTGTTTAATCATACTTAAGAGCTAATTAAACCAAATTAGAGCCTAATCAAGAATTCTATGGAAACTTATTGAATACTTATTTTTGTAAATGAATATTGAATATCTACATCATCATTTGATCTCATTTCTTGGGAAGACACCCCTAGGCCATAAATGCCACAAATATCAGGATTCATGCCTCCCATGCCTCATGATAGCCCTTCATGCCTCTTAATTGTTCCTCTATCCCAAATATTGATGAGCATATTTATCAAGTTTAATTACATAATTGGATTAATCCTTAGCCACACATCTCAATCTTGAGATGGATGGTTTAGGTTAATTGTAGACATTTGCAAAAATCTATAAATAGAGAGGTCGTGAACATCATTTCTAAGACATGATTATGCAAAGTTATAATGAAAAGTTGATTACAAAGCTTCAAGTAATTAGTGTTACCATGTCAATTTGATTCCAATCCAAGCAAAGCCATAAGCCAAAGGTGCTAAGGAGAGATGTAGGTAGCCAAGCTTCCATTGATGAGGACTTCATGAACACAAGCTGAACAAGCCACTACAATAAGTATTTTGGAGCATCCAAGAAAGGTAAAAGAAGGTTTCTTTTGAATTTTAGTTGTTTTATTCATGTTTGTTAACTAAGCTCTCCCTAGTGTCTAGGCCTATATATTTTATGTTAGTTTGTTTGTTTCTTTTATTTTGTTTTCATTTTGAAATTAACACCATACTAACCATCCTCTCTTCAGTCAAATTCTTAGATCACATATTGCACACATGGTGGGATAAGATGCATCCCACACATAAAGAAGATCATTTTGTAGCTTTAAAATCTTCATTTAGATCATTAAAAATTCTTGCAAATTGATTTTCTAACTTTGTTTTTCCATTTTTCTTTGTCATGGGTTTACATATTAACTAACATCAGTTAGTAAAATTGACATCAGTTGGATAGCTTAAATGACATATGTTAGTAAAACCAACATCAGTTGGATAGCTATCATCAGTCACATTCATATAACTGATGTCGATTAGATAATTTTCATTAGTTATCAAATGTAACCATCATTGGTTATATAACCGATGTTGGTCACTATGTTTTTCTTAAAACATAGACTCGAGAGATATTTTTTAAAGTTCATTGTTTCAAACCTAAAAGAACTTCAAGGATAAAGGACATGCTAACATTTTTGTTTTAGGACCAAGCTTGACATTTACTAAAAAAATGTTTAGATCACCTTTTTCATGCTTAAAATGAATTAGGAACATTATTTTGGGTGATTAAGGTAATATTTAGGTGCTTAGCTGGGTTTTTAGCATTAGTTTTCAAAGTTACAACTAAGACGAAGGGGTCAAATGAACACCACCTCATTTCCTTTTAGGCTTAAAAATGAACTCACCTTTCCAATTTTTTGTATTTACTTAATTTTTTAAGTTAAATCTTTGTTTGTCAAAAAGAGGGGTGCCACATGTATGTTCTTCCATTTATCCCCTTTAGGGAACCCTTGGAATCAAAAGCACTATTACTATTGCAAGTAGCCTATTCTAAGGCTTAGAAAGAAAGTCATTTAAAGCACTCCCCAAAAACTCATCAAAGTTTGGGTGACCTTGAAAATGACCCTAAAGTCTTTCTACTTTCATGTTTTCTTAGTTTTTATGCAAACTTGGCTTGTGAGGGGGACTTCATCACCTCTCATGAGTTATTTAGCGAAGCTTTGACCCAGGGTTTCACCTCCCAGCATTGACTTCATTTGGATCCTAATTGGAGTTTCACATGGGACATAGTGGAACTTTGGACATCACACTACACTAAGCGAATAGTAGGATGTAGTGGTTGCAAAAAGGACTAGTCCTTTTTGCAATAAGCCAAGTGATACAGACCCAAAATCCATGATTTTCTTTTGCATTTTTTGGCGTGAAAGTCACTGTGTAATTGATTCCCCTAGAACATTAAAAAACTTGTTAGATCTTAGATAAATCCCCACTTGCCATAGAAGTATTGTTGGTGTAAGGTATGCCTCAAGGTCCATATCATAGTACTATCATTTGAGATAAGTGGGGGTGTAAAAACCCTACTATATAATGCAAATTTACTTTTAGATGAACACTTAAAATCCTCTAAAATGATGGATATTGATGGATTACAATAATACCAAGAAACCTTGTTAGTTTAGAGTCTAAAAGCGACTTATCAGTGGAGTCTTTTCCTAGATTATAGTCTTGTTTGGAGTCAAAAATTGGTGTAAAATAACAATTCAAATCAAAACACATGGTCCTCATTTTCATTTGAATAAAAAGGCATTATGTTGCCCATGTGAGATCATCAATTTGCCTTGTTCAAAGTTCATCAAGAGCTTGGGAATCATATCATCCACTTTGGCATAGTTATGCTACCCAATTGAGTCTAGACCTTTACCAATGTTGTTTAAGTCCTTCACTTATAATCTAAATTCTAAATTGCACCTTTATAATTTCAAAGGGTTGATGTGTTAAGTGGGTTCGCCATTTGCACTAAACTTGAGGGAACTTAGGTTCAATTTCAAAATTGGCTTGAAGGCCATTTTAGACTCAAGATCATTATCACAACTTTATAGACTTAAGTTATTTTGTGCTAAACACTTGCACTTTGACTCTATGCACCACAACATTTTGAGTCAAAAAAAGTAGTGTTATGCTATGAAAATTATGGGAAACTATCTTTGCCTTAGAGAGTTTTTGAAACAAACTTTTTTGTCACACCTTTTGGGTAGTATATCATTGTTACGTTGCCTAAAATATTTCAAATATTGTTTCATAGACCCTCTTGTATAGAATTCAAATTTGTTTTTACATTTTCAAACCAATCTGAGTATATATTTATGATCTTTTATCTAGCATAGTTATACTATTCACTTTTGTCTAGCTTATTTGTCAAAAGAACCAAGTTTTATATCATTATTTATAAGAAAATAAACTATCTTTGAAGTGCCTTTTGTTTCATACCTTATACCTAGTTGATCAAGTTCATATCCAAGAATCAAATGCCTAGTGTTTGTTGGAAGTGTTTCAAATTTGCTAGATTAAAAATTTCATCTATTTCAAAGTCTAGTGTTTGATTCCATTTGGCCAAGAGTCCTAGTGTATGCCTTGTTTGAGCCTAGATTTTGACTCCATGTTTGGCCAAAAGACCTAGCAACTTTTAAATTTCTAGATTAGACAGATTTAAACACTTTGACCTTGGAGTTTGGCATTTTGATTTTTAATTAATTTACTTACTTATCTTTGTGTGAATAGTGAAATGTTAGATACTTCACGCTATCTTGTTTCCTCACAAATCTTTGCATGAACCTTTTTATCCATTTGATGAATCTAGACCAAGTTGGAACATAATCTATTTTAGATTTTATCCTTTTTAGAGTTTATATAACTCTTTAACCTTTTATCGCAAAGCATTGACTATGGATCCTAACGTGTATTCCTACACTTATAGTGGACTCATGTACAATCCAGGGATTAGTAATGTAGTTATATAGGAAAAAATGGTGCAAGACCCCTATGCAGATAATATTGATTATGAGATGGATTCTTATCCCTCTTATAATACTCAATTAGGGGCACAAAACTAAGATCCCTTGGCTAACTATTTGGTTAACACCACCTTATTTAGAACAATACCAAGAAAAAATTTCATAATACCTAGCTATATACCCACAGTGGGTGACCTAGTTCTTTAACAGTCATATTCTACTAATACGGCTTCCACGCATGATCCATTTTTATTTGAGCAACATTTTTTAGAGAATAAATATAAGATTTTTGTTAGATCCATAAAGGTAGGGGGCAATTTTCTAGCATACTTCCCCTATGATAATTTACCAAGCCTAGTAAGAGTGCACCACAATATCATTTATGATCAATAAGCTTCTTCTAGAAATCTTATGGCTCTAGTCCAAACAACATATCAAGACCTTAATATATCTAATTGAGGCAAAAATATCATGTAAGATCACTTTAACCAAATTCAAATAGCATATCAAACCTACCTAAATCTAGCACATAATTTTGATTAGATGAACATAGTGAGTAAGCCTCTTATTGACCTAGTTCCTTTAATAGGAGTGTTGAAAGAGTTAATTAGACAAGAAAATCTAAGTTCTAACCCATTCATCCAAACTACTTTGATAGATAACTTGATGCATCTACCCATTATTAAAGAATGGTCTTCGACCTCTACATATAATAGTGAGCTAAATGTAGTGGACAATGTGCAAATAATGTCCAATCTAGATCAAAGTGGTACTAACGCATAAACAACTAGCCAACAACATGTGCCTGTAGTTAATCCCATGAGTAGATCATCATACTAGGGAATAGGAGTTTCTACATCCCAACCTCAATCGGTTGCTTCCTCAAGTGTACAACCTATGGGATTAGGTAATCAAACAATGGCCAATGTCACACTTCAATGATAGAATGTGATGAATCCTACTCCTTCTCAACAAGTAATAAGTAGTATTCCACAACAATAGGTACAATCTAGTGTATCAAAGAAACAAAGGACAAATACATTACCACCATAATTAGGGGAACTAATGTTCCACCTCACCAGGTAATGATAAACATACCTTTTCAGTCACAAACTAATATGCCAACCCAAAACCAAGCAATGACTAGTTAATAATATGCAAATATTGGTCAATGATAGATGTTGAATTTGCAACCTATTTTCACTTTCTCATAGGGATTCATGCAACAAGGAGGTCCCCATGTTTCTCAAGTACCTACTAGACAACCACTGGTTCAAAATGTACAACAAATTCAAAGACAAGGTCTTAGTCCACAAGTTCCCACTCAATATCAAGGTTTAATTAGTCGATAGCATGTCCCTTTTCAACCATAGTAGGTATATTATGGTTATATCCATATGTCTTAACCAAAAAATTCTCCAATTCAAACCTTTATCACTAACCCAAACCAAAATATCGCACAACCAAATGTGTAATTTCAAGTACATCCTAATCCATGTATGCATATTCTTGGTCCATTTTGTAATCAAACCAATTTACCCCAACAGGTATCTCCATCATACCCTAGTCAAAGTGTCTCAATTGTGATCTCCCAACCATTTACCCAAACCAATATTCTCCCTCAAACCAATGTTCCTTCTAGTTTCCTATCCCAAGAATTGTAATAGATAAAAGATGCAATTGCTACCATTTAGGCTAGGAAACAGACTAAAAAATTCAAAGTGGATGACATGTGTTCCTATCCATTGAACATGGAGTATTTTCAAACACCATTTCCTCTAGGATACGAACCATCAAAATTCAATAAATACAAAGGGAAAGGTGAACCTAAGGCCTATTTAACTGAATTCTTTGTCACATGTCAACCAGTGTCATATAGTGACATATACCTTTTTCTATTATTTCCAAGGATCTTGTCTAGACAAGCCTTGGAGTGGTTTTTAAAGCTACCCAAAAATTTAGTAATAATTTTTGATGATCTTTCTGATAAGTTTGTGTAGCACTTTTCCTATAATCTCAAGCATGAGATTTCATTAGTGGATTTAATGCAAGTAAAGCAAAAGGCTATTGAGAGTTTTGAAAGTTATCTATAGTGATGGAGAGCCCTTGCAAGCTATTTCACCCACAATTTACTAGATAAAAAATTAGGTGTTATGTTTACCAAAAATTTCATAGTGAGATAGCTTATCATCTGGAACTACAATGTGCAAATACTTTCAAAGAGATCATTGATAAAGGTTTATTAATCTAATGAGTGCTCATCAATAAAAAAAGTCATCAAGCTGAATTCAACTAATCAAAATCAAGTTACTAATCAAGGAAATAGCCAACATCAGCATCCCATTCAAATGCAAGCATCGCAATTAGAATAGGCTAATAACCAAGAAAGACTGAAGTAATTCAATTACAATAGGAATGTTATGGGAAATGTCGTAACAAAATCCTATAATGTCCAAATGGTGAAAATATCATCTACACCACCTTTTTATCTTACTCCTACCCAACAACCTCTCCAACCAATGCCGCAAGCATAATAACCAAGACCTGTACAACAAATACAGAAGCCTTTACCATTGCAAACCCCTCTTCTTAAGAGAATTGTGCCTGCACGTTGCATCTTTAGTGACCTAGGAGAAACTATTGAGTCTATATTTTGCAAGCTTGTTGTCACTAATCTGATTAGTTGGCCTATACCAAAGCATTATCCATAAGGCATTCCTTATCTTGATTGGTACCATAAAAATGAATTATGTGACTATCATCAAATCAATAGGCATAATCTATGAAGATGTATTCAAATCAAGCATTTAATTGAGAATATGTTGTAGAATGGGGAGATAACCTTAGATAATGGTGATTCCACTTCCAATCAAACTCTTGGGATTTATCAAAACCCCCTTCCTCAACATAGAAATTAACAATAGAAAAATGATCAATAACAACAACAACAGCCATTGCAGTAGCAAAATCAATAATATCAAAATCAAACGAGCCAGTAGAATCAAAAAAATTAGTAGTAGAACCCACAATGATAGAACAATAGACAAAACCAAAGTTATAATGGTAATAACCAACAAACCTACCATGTATTTACACATGACTACAATAGGGTTGTAGGTCATATTGCAGGGGGTAGCATTAATACCATCTCCATTAATCCTAGACCAAGCACTAATCAACCTAGACCATTTTTAAACAAAAACATTCAACCAAATTATATGGATAATCCTTCTTTGACTTGAGAATGCATATAGGCAAACTAGAACACTAGGACTTCCCCCTTTGGACCTTGTATCAATAAATTATCCTTACTCATGACCACATATAAGTGCACCGACAATCGAGACTTGTCTTGTTTGGTCCCACACCATTCCCAACATTGGTTAGCAAAAATGGTCTAGTATTCAATCCTGATTATGTAATCACAACTCAGAGGTCAAAGATTACTATCTCAAGCCCACAACCATCTACCACTTTGTTTGTCATCCAACCAACTATTTAGCCTCAGAGTAAACCATTCACTACTGACCAAGATAAGAAGTATGATATTGTGGAATAATTGTAGAAGACACCAATATAAATTTCTATTTTAGATTTGTTGTGAATGTCAATAATACACAAGAACATCTTGAATGAGTTTTTGACCCAATTCACTATTGTTAGTGACATATCCCTTGATAAATTTCAAGCTTTGGTTGGACACCTAGCTCCAGCTCAATAAGTCACATTCAACCAAAGTGATATGTCTTCTCTTGGCCCACTCCATAATAACCCATTGTAAATAAAAGTTTATATAAAGTGAAACCTGTCTTTATAGACAATGGATCAGGCCTCAACATAGTGTCTCTAAAGCTCATCAAGCTTCTTGGGTACATAATGGTAGATCTCTAACCAAAAATGATAACCATCAAAGCCTATGATAATCAGGAAAGAGAATCACAAGGCACCATTAATTTGTTAGCTATCATTGGACCTTTGACCCATGATACACTTTGTCATGTGCTTGATCTTGAGTTCTTATACAATATGCTTCTAGGTAGGCCTTGGTTGCATGAGATTCATGCAGTCCTATCAATGCTATAGCAATGTATCAAGTTTTCCCACTCAAGGATGGAAGTGAATATTCCAAAATATTTACACCCATATGGACACTACAAACATCTTGAGGCTAAATTATAAACCTATAATTATCAGTACAGCATGAAATCAAGTTCCAAGTAGGATAAAATAAAGGCTATAATTATTGATCCTTCACCAAATAATGGCATAGATCTTAATACCTTGGATTCCCTTTCCCACATGCCACCTCTTAAAGCTTCTAATCATTTCACCATTTTAGATAATGGACTGGGAGAGTATGTGACCCATGATACATTTCATATTGTCAATCTTCCTTAGAATTTGAAAACTTTTGGGTGACCTAAAGTCACTCCACATATGCATTGGCAATAAAAGAACAAAGATAAGGGACTTGTCACATTTGTACTAGCATCTAGGCTAGAACCAAACCCTCTTGAAGGGGATGAATCATGGTTATACAATGATAACCAAGTTGATTGTTATAAAATTACAAAGTATCTTATTCCCAATAGGATCATAAAGCATCACAATTATGAAGGAGGAGGCCTCAAACTGAATCAATAAGGAACCATCAAGCCAATTTCTATGACTAAGTATGAAATACCTTATGGACTTGGATTTAAACCACCTGGGGGTGACCCCATATATCTTATTCAAACTCCATCACCAATGACTAGTGATGATGATGTTGATAGTGAAGCAGAGTCTTATCATAGACTTACCTTTGATGACTTAGCTAAAACCAACATGTTTGATAATAATGTCATTTATACCCTTACCTTGACTATTCATCACAACCCATTGCCATTATATTATCCCCAACTAATATATTGGGACCAATAAGAATCTAGTCTACCAATTGATAATCTTTAGAATGATGAGGCATTATATGACTTCTTAGGCCTTAGAGACAACATTACCTTAGGAGATCACAAGTCAGGATTCTCAATTATATTTGATCCTGTAGTTAGTGAACACCCTTAGCCAAAAATAAATAAGTAAAACATTAAGGTCCCAAAGTGAAAACCTCTTTGAGGCACCTTCTGACCTAGGAAAAAGTAAAGATAAAGGCCACTCTAGTGTTGAAAACCTATTTCAAGCACCATTAGATGGGGGTGTTCATTCTTATTTGAATTTAGACCAGGAGACCACCAATAATGAACTTGCTTGTGGATCCAAGTTTAGCTTTGAGCAACAATAAGTATTGGATCAAGTTCTTCAAGAATTTATAACTATTTTTGTCCCATGGCCAGATCTCCCACTAGGGGACTCAGATTCATCATGCCTAGGATAAGTTGAAGAGCAAGTCCTAACAGAGGACCCTAACATAATCTAATAGTTTAAGTCATTGCTTACTATTCTAGAAGATGGTTTAAACATCAGACCTTCATCAAACCTAAAATGGATAAAATTAGGCATGTCCCTCACTAAAGAGGAACATGAAGTCTTTACAACTCTATAAAGAGAATTTTTAGATATCTTTGCATGGGCCTATTTTGACATGCTAAATTTGGACCCCACCTTGGTTCTGCACCACCTTGTGGTTAATCCTAATGCCAAAGTAGTCAAAAAAGAGCTACATAAGATACATCCTCGCATTGTTGTATTATTAAAGAAAGATTTGAAAAAACTCTTAGGAGCAGGATGTATTTGATCCTCAACTACTCAAAATGGATCTCTAATATGGTACCTGTTAGTAACAAAAATAAAGGGATCATAATCTCTACTAATTTTTGAGACATCAACAAAGCTTGTCCTAAAGATGATTTTCCATTACCTAATATTAACATGATCATTGACTCTATGCTAGGTTATGAAATGCTTTCACTCATAGATGGCTTTTCAAGATATAACTATATCAGAATAGTACTAGAAGATCAACAAAAAATAGCATTCTCCACTCCATGGGGAAAATTTTGTTATCAAGTAATGCCATCTGACCTTAAGGATGTTGGAGCTACATATCAAAGGGCCATGACTATCATATTCCATGATATGATGCATGATATTGTTGAAGACTATGTCGATGACATATTAGGAAAATCTAAACCAGGTTTGACCATTCAGCAGTGTTACATAAGATATTTGAAAGATTATGGGAGTAAAAAGTTAGACTCAATCTAAATAATTGTGTGTTTAGTGTAACTTTAGGCAAATCCCTTGGATTCATCATGTCTCACAGAGGTATTGAAGTTGATCTAGATAAATTCCATGTTATAATTGAGATGCCACCACCAACCAATTTAAAGAAACTCTATCATTTTCAAGGTAAGATACAGTCAATCTGATGCTTCATCTCTTAGTTAGCAGACAAGTTCCATCCATTTACACACCTTCTAAAAAAGGGAGTCACATTTCACTAGGATGGTCACTACCAAACAACTTTTTAATAACTCAAAGACTATCTTGTTATTCTACCTATTTTATTACCTCTTATGCTAAGAAAGCCATTTTTGTTATACCTATCAGCTATCGACCATGCTCTAGGGGCACTCTTGGCTCAACATGATGATAATGTAAAAGAACATGCTATGTTATGCCCTTAACCATTAGTGTGTCTAGGGATATGTGTGGTTGACTTGTGGCTTACATACCTCTTTTATTTACTTGTTACATTTCTCTACGTTCTTAGATAGGTTGTCCTATGGAATAACCTTGGCTAAGTAGACTATATATAGGAGGTAGTGGTTAGTCTTTAATCATCATGTGAAGTATTCTACTATTAGTGCATTTTTTTGGAGGTTTCCCCTTTGAAGTGGCTTTTCTATATTATCCAGTATTCTATTCTACTATCAATTATCATTGTGTAATCTCTCATTTTATTATTCTAAGCAATATAAAATCATTTTGTATGAATATATAATTAATTTCATTACAAATGGTATCAGATCTTTGGTTTGCACAAGTTTCCTATGGCATTTTTTTTGATCTGGTGAGGCATGGCTTTTAAGAGCAATGAAAGCAAAAAAATATAACTTGCAATCTGGGAAGAATTAATTTTTTTTGTTAGCATAGTACTGCTCAAAATGCTCTTTTGAAAAAAATTATTAAAAAAAAGTCTAGAAAAAAAAATCCCCTTGCATGCTTGTAGTCATTGGATTCATCTCGATGACATGATCGCAATGATATATTCTATCAGTATATTTTTTTGGTACCAAAAATTTTACTCTAGTGTACAAAGGTAATCATTGGATTCATCTTGACAAGGTGATTGCAATGGTACCATTTCCTAGTACACTTTTTTTTGAGGTCAAAACCCTCCTGGGGTTTATTTATGGTAGGTCCTTCAACTTGACAAAGAAAAGGGGCACTAGAAACTCCTAAGACTCCTATCAATGACATAAAATTTAGAACTTTAGATCTGATGATTTTTTAGCTTCAAAAAGACATAAAATACTTGGTGAGGCATGATGACTTTGATGCGGTCCAATATGATGTTTCAGGGATACATAAAGAGATTAATGGAGTTCACAGTGAATTACAATATATCACTATGCAATTGGCTACCCTCACATCTCGTTTTTAGCCTAAAAACCTTCCACTTCAACATCTAAATCCTCCTTTCAACAACTCCCATGCTGGTATGAAACTGATGTTTCCAAAAGTGGACATGCATAATTTTGATAGTAAGAATCCTCTCACTTGGATTAACTAAATTAAGAATTTATTTGAGTTGCATCAAACCCCTGGTTCTCAGGGGGTGATGGTGACATCCCTATATATGGAACCTGAGAAATTTTTTTGATATCACTGGTTATGTGCTCAAAAGAATGGTGATCTTATTACATGGAAAATGTTAACTAAGGATTTGATAGTTCATTATCAAAATAATGTCTCTGAGAACTATTTCAGCCAATTAGCCAAGCTATGGCAAACAGGACCTGTAAAGGATTATATTCATCAATTTTAGAATCTCTCTTTACAGATGGAAAATATCACTGAGAGAAATTTGATGGATCTATTTTTGGGTGGCCTCAAAGATAGCATCTAATACAAGGTTCAAATGTTTATCCCAATATTTATATCAGAAGCTATCTGTAAGGCATACATGATAGAATAAGAATAGATGGTCAAAAGGAAAACTTTCACTACTGGTCATGATCACAACTTTCTAGCACCATCATTTCCACAACTCCCCAGATTAACACAATCACAAATTGAGGAGAAGTGAGCCAAAGGGTTGTGTTATGGTTGTGATAGCAAATGGAGCAAAGACCATCATTATGTTGAAAAGAAGTTATTTTACATTGAAGGTGTTAATGATGATGAAGATGATGTAAAAGTACATGATGTAGATGTAAAAGTTCCTGAGGAGGAATCTAAAGACTCTCGGCTTACTATTTCATACCAAGCCCTGTCAGGTATTAGTACTCACCAAACTCTTAAGGTGATGAGTTTCTTTAAGGAAAAAAGGTCACTATCTTGATTGATTTTGTGAGTACACACAACTTCATCCAAATTAATTTGGCTAATCATTTAAATTATTTGATTTATCTAGCTCTTGAATTTTAGGTTATGATTGCAGATGGTGGTATTATCAACTATTCAAGAAAATGTCATAGTATTAAGTTGGCCATGGGAGACTACTTATTGGATTCTCATATGTTTGTTATTCTGATAGGTGGAGCTAATATTGTTCTGGGAGTCTAGTGGCTCACCACTTTGGGCACTATTGAGATGAATTTTCAAGAATTATTCATGCATTTTCATTCTAAAGAAAGGAAATTTGAGCTAAGAGGATTAAAGGCTAAATCTCCCCAACTTGTTATCTCCCATCAAATGATAAAGATTATTCACAAGGGTGTTGAGGGATTTGTAACTTGCTTGTTTTCTATGGAAGTATAGCCAACTCAGCTATCTCCACCTCTTGATCTACAATAAATAATTGATGCTCATTCCATTGTTTTTGGAGACATGCCAAAATGACTTCCACCTAGCCACATGCATGATCATGTTATCACACTTATTTTTGGTAGCACACCACCCAACATCAGGCCATACAAGTATTCATATGCCCAAAAAAGTGAAATTGAAAAGATGGTACAAGAGATGTTGGATGCCAGAATCATTCACCATAGCCAAAGTGAATACTCTTCCCCAGTTTTCATGGTGAGAAAGAAAGATGACACTTAGAGGATGTGCCCTGACTACCAAGAACTCAACAAGTACACTATCAAAGATAAGTTTCCAATTCCTATCATTGATGATTTTCTAGATGAATTTAATGGTGCTTTTTATTTTACCAAGTTAGATCTACATTCTAGGTATCATCAAATGACCCAAAACTACTTTCAAGACTCATGAGGGCCATTATGTGTTTTTGGTTATGCCTTTTGGCCTAACAAATACACCATCTACTTTTTAGATTTTGATGAATACTATTTTTAAGTCATTTTTGAAGAAATTTTTTTTGGTATTGTCTAATGATATCCTCATTTATAGTAAAAATTGGGCAGACTATTTGCAACATGTGAAATAGGTACTCTCTATTTTGGATCAAAATCAATTGTATGACAAACCTTCCAAATGTACTTTTGGGGTTGGTGAGGTTGAATATTTGGGTCATTTGGTGTCTTATGATGGAGTGAAAATGGATCCTAAAAAAATCCAAGCAATGATGGACTGGCCAATTCCTAAGACACTCAAGCAACTTTAGAGATTTTTGGGGCTTACTGGTTACTATCATAGATTTGTTAAAAATTATGGTAGTATTTCAGCCCCACTTACCTCTTTGTTAAAGAAAGACTCCTTTTAGGGGACTGATGCAGCTACCTGAGCATTTGAACAATTGAAATTGGCTATGTGCACTACTCCAGTATTGACCACTCATAATTTTTCTAAGACTTTTGTGGTTGAATGTGATGGATCTGGGTATGGTATGGGTGTTATACTCATGCAAGAAGGTAGACTACTAGAATTTGAAAGTCATCAACTCAAGGGTAAAAATCATCACAAGCCCATCTATGAGAAGGAAATGATGGCTATTTTGCATGCAGTCAAATAATGAAGACCTTATTTGATGGGTCATCACTTTTAGGTAAAAATTGATCGTGATAGTCTTAAATATTTTTTAGAACAAATGCTATCATTTGAATAACAATAGAAATGGGTAACTAAGATGCTAGGCTATGATTTTGAAATATTCTACAAAAAAGGCAAGGATAATGTGGTGGCAGATGCACTATCTAGAAAAGATGAATCAGTTGAGGCATTACTATGTGCCATAACCATTTTGTAGGTAGATTGGCTAGAGGAAGCACGATCAGAATGGGAACATGATAGTACTACTCATTATTTGATTCAAAATATTTAGTAAGGTTTAGATGGATTTGAAAAATTTACATAGAAAGGTAATGCATTATGGTACAAAAATATATTGTACCTATGTAAGAATTCTCTTCTTAAACAAAAACCCCTCAAGAACTTCATGCAACTCCAATTGGAGGTCATTCAAGATTTTTGGAAACCTATCACAAGATCAAGCAGGATTTTTTTTGGGAAAGTCTCAAGGGGGATGTCCAAAAATATGTGGCTGAATGTATGATCTGTCAACAAAACAAAGGCAAAACCATCAAAACTCTAGGTCTTTTACAACCTTTATCTATCCCTAGCCAGCATTGGGAAGAGGTATCTATGGATTTCATTATAAGATTACCAAGATCTAATGGTCAAAATGTTATCATGGTTGTTGTAGATCATCTCAATAAGTATGCTTCTTTTTGTTCATTATCCCAGCCATTTGTTGCTAGTACAGTAGCTTCTACTTTTCTCAATATAGTTCAAAAACTACATGGGAACTCTAAGATCATTGTCAGTGATAGAGATCCCATTTTTACTAGTAATTTTTGGACTAATTTATTTACATGTTTAGGCACTCAATTGGCTCATAGTTCATCTTATCATCCTCAATATGATGGACAAACTGAGGTAGTCAATAAATTTCTAAAAGGATATCTCTATTTTTTTGTTTATGATAAATAGGATACATGGGTTCATTGGTTGTCACTTGATGAATGGTGGTATAATACGTATGTTCATAGTTTTTCCAAAATGTCTCTTTTTATGGCACTATATGGATACCACCCTCCATCACTTCAACCTTAAAGGTCCATACTAAGGTTCATGTAGTTGAAGAACATATTCACCATCAATAGGAGGTTCTTACAAGTTTGCGTGAAAATTAGATATGTCCAAGAATCACATGAAGTAATAAGTAGATCAACATAGAAGTGAGAGGCATTTTGACATTAGTGATTAGATCTTTGTTTTCTTATATCCATATAAATAGATGTCACTAAGGCAACAAAAAAAGGATAACAAGTTATCCCCTAAGTATTATGGGCCTTATTAGATCTTGCAAAAAATTGGAAGTGTGGCCTGCAAGTTAGATTTTCCTTCATCCACTTACATACATCCAGTATTTCATGTCTTATGCCTAAAGAAATTAATTGGACACAGAGTTACCATTCAAATAGAATTACTATAATTGGATGAGGAAGGTAGAGTTATTCTTGATCTTGAGGCAATCCTTCAATGGTGCACCAAGAAACTAAGTTCTAGAGCAATTATAGAATACCTGATCAAATGGAAGAATCTACCATGTGAAGATGCCACTTGGAAGGATGAAGTATTTGTGAAATAGCATCTAGAGTTGCCACAATGTTGAGGAAAATGTTGTTTTAAAGGAAAAGGGCTTGTTATGACCTTAACCATTAGTGTGTCTAGGGATATGTGTGGTCGACTTGTGGCTTACATACCTCTTTTATTTACTTATTACATTTCTCTATGTTCTTAGATAGGTCAACCTATGGAATAACCTTGGCTAAGTAGACTATATATAGGAGGTAGTGGTTAGTCTTTAATCATCTTGTGAAGTATTCTATTATTAGTGCATTGTTGTGGAGGTTTCCACCTCGAAGTGGCTTTGATATATTATCCAGTATTTTGTTCTATTGTCAATTATCACTATGTAATATCTCATATTTTCTTACTCTACACAATATAAAATCATTTTGTGTGAATATCTAAGTAATTTTATTACATGTCATATACTACCTAAGTCATACCTTGGTTACATATGAACATAACTATGCACCTATTGAAAAAGCTTATCTGGCCATGGTCTTCACAGCTTAGAAACTGCACCATTACATGTTGAATAATAAGACCATGATCATTTCAAAAGTAGATCCACTCAAGTATATACTATCTAAAATATCTTTATAAGGTAGAATGGCAAAATGGATCATGCTTCTCAATGATTTTGACATAGAGTATGTCAATCAAAAGGCAACTAAGGGACAAGTTCTCACAAATCAACTTATGGAAGCACCTCTCACAGACACACAGCCACTCACATTTTAATTTCCTAATGAATCCATAATGACCATCATTAACACACCCCTTGAGGAGCATCCCTGGAAGATGTATTTTGATGGTTCATTTACTACACATGGATTGAGGGTAGGCCTATTATTTATTACACCATAGGGGGATTTATCTCTAAATCATTTAAAATCAACTTTTTTTGTATAAACAACATGGCCGAGTATTAAGCACTTGTTCTAGGACTTTGACAAGAAGTGCATTGTAACATATCTCATCTCTAAGTTTATGATGATTCTCAGTTAATCATCAATCAGGTCATAGATCATTTTCAGACCAAAGATGACAATCTAGTTCCATATAAAGCCATGGTTGACACTCTTAAGCAAAAAATTACCAACATTTAGTTTGAGCACATACCAAGGGATAGTAATAGAAATACATATGCCATGGCTACTACTAGCTCTCTAATTTGACAAATAAATAAAGTTAGAGAGTATTAGTTTCTCATCAGTAATTTGTCAGCACTAGCTCATGAACCTTTAATCATTGCAATGATTTGTGATATTTTTAGTCTTAATTCTATCTAGTACTCATACCTTTACAACTACCTTCATGACCAAGTTATACCACCTAACCTATCTTAGAAACAAACCAAAACCTTCATTCATCATTCCACTCATTATACTTTACTTGGATCCACCCTTTATCATCATAGTTTTGATGGAACTCTACCTCGTTGTTTAACTTCAACAGAGTCTACAATAGCATTAATATAAGTTCACGAAGGAGTATGTGGTGCTCATTCTAATAAGGTAGTCCTATCCAAAAATATCTTTCATACTAGTTATTATTGGCCCATAATGGATGCAAATGTTGCTACATATGTAAAAAAATGTGACAAATGTCAATGACATGCTAATTTGATTCATGCCCTAGTAAAAACTCTAAAACTGATGTTAACACCATGGCCATTTTCTACATGGGGACATGACCTCATTAGGAAGATCAACCCCACTTCATTTTATGGCCATAAACATATCCTTACCACCACTAAATATTTCACTAAGTGGGTTGAAGCTATACCCCTCACTTACATGACTAGAAAGCAAATTTCTAAATTCATCTTCAACCATCTTATTTGCCACTATGGTATCCCCTTTGACATTATATCTGATAATGGAGGATCATTCAAGAATAAAGATGTAGATTAGTTATGTATTGAATATAACACCGCATCATATTTTTCTACAGTATATTACCCTTAAGGTAATGGCCAAGACGAGGCATCCAACAAAACCATTGTCAATAATCTTTAAAATATTGTCAATGATGTCAGTCATGATTGGCACCTATAGATATTTCCTACCCTTTGGAAATATAGTACCAATCATCATACCCCCATAGGAACCACTCCATACTCACTTGTTTATGGTACTAAAGCCATCCTTCCCATTGAGGTTGAATTGCCTTCACTACACATCTCTTTCAAGCATATAATAGATGATCATGACTATCGAATAGCTCCCCTACAAGAGCTAGACCTACTTGATCATAAATGCACAGCCATGCTCAACAATCTTCAAGCATATCAAAACTAACTCAAAGGCCACTATAATAGGTGTATTAAGTATAGAACATTTAAAATTAGTGATCTTGTTCTTTAAGAAAACCAAAAGAATACCATGACTGAGAAGAAGCATAAAGGAAAATTCAAACCAAATTGGATAGGTCCTTTCATCATTAATACAAATTATGGATCAAAAGCATACAAGCTTGTCACACTAGATTAAGATGAACTTCCTAAGCTAATGAATATTATTCATCTCAAGTGGTACTATGCTTGAGCGTTAAGGTGTATTATATATAAGGATAATTTTAGTTTTGCCATTTTATCACTATTCTTCTTTGTACAAATATCATCCTTATCTATCCTCTTAGTCATATCCACTTTTCACTTCCGACCTATTGGCCCAGCATGTTCTAAAGCCTAGATCATTTGACCTTGGTTTTTTCTATTTGTTATGTATTTTTAGCATCAAGATATTTGATCAATTTCATCAGTTGGTTCAAGTACTTCAAATAGAGATCATATTTTGGAATAGTGTGATAGAAGTTTTGGTAGTTACATCCTTCATTTTTTATTGCTTTCTTACCACCAGTCTTGCTACTAATTATAACCACCTTTGAGCAAATTAGTACCATTGATCTATGTCATTGTGTCTTAGTTATAACCACTTATGGGAAAACTAGGGGTAACATTAATCATTGACATACCAACTTGCCACTTCATATGTCGTACTATGCCTTTTTACCAATTGTTCTTATTTTATTTGAATTGACTATTACACTATTCAAATTTCTCTATTGTAGGGTAGAACTACAATGACTTGAGGTCCTACTCTAGGACTATGTAGGTAGCACCTGATACTTGTTGAGGTTAGCTCAATCACCCTCTAGCCATGCTCTCACCATTTTGTGAGTAACCTAAGCCACACTTTCACCATTTTATGAGCAACCTAAGCCACAGTCTCACCATTTTATGAGAAACCTTAGTTTAAATGCTCTCACCATTTTATGAGCTTGAACCATTTAATGTCTTGTCATTATTGATCGAGTTAAGATACTTCAAAAAAATTCTAAAAACATTTGAAAAATCATTAGAAAATAACAAAAACATTGACCACTTCTTTGCCTTAAAGATTCTGGGAACCCTTACTAAGTTACAAGCAAATCACTTGTCATTTAGTTTCTCCATCCTTTTTGGCCTTTTTTATCATTCACTTTCCATTTTGCAAGACCATTCCTCTTCTTTGGTCACATCCATTCTATTTGTTTTCCTCAGTTATCACATTCTTCCCATTCTTTGGGAGAACTACATTTGGCCTGAAGTTTTTTATTAGATATTACATCTATGGAACTATGTAGGTAGCATCCACTTGCCTAGTGCATATGAAGATAGCTCAGCCACCCCCTTCTTTTTCTTCTATTCTCCCATTTTGTTCGTTTGTTCAATTATTGCCTATTTTCTAGGGGCAATGTTCATATGGTTTATATTGCATTATTTATTTGTTTGTTTTTAATTATTTTTTTGGTTTGTCTGTCTATTTTCTTGCTTTCAATATTATTTCTTTGATTCAATTTATGTGTGTTCATTGGGTGATTCTTTACCCACACTTACACTTGAATTCATCTATATTCATATGTTTACATTGTCATCATGGTTTTTATCATTAATGTGCATTGTGTTCTATTGAGTATTATATTTTGGGAGTCAGTCCTTATGTATATTTGGACCAATTCTTCATGATGTTATACCATGATGCCTATCGACACATGATACAATAAATCTAAGCTTCAAGAATTCTATTCAACAATGGCAGCATCTCTTCAGTACCGACATCCTGATTCACTCCCAATCATATCCCAAATAGAGTAATTAACCATGAAAGAATTTCAACCTTTATTAGTTTGGATGAGCATCTCCCTACTAGTAGGTTGTTCCAATTCCTCATTATCCTCTATGTTAAGTCATCATCATCCTAGGTTAAGTTTATCATGTTTGCCATAATAAGTTTATCATGTTTGCCATAATCAAGGTCCAGTGATTATAACCACTTATGGGAAAATCATTGCACACCATCCCACCTACATTTCTCAATGATTATAACCACCTTTAAGCATATCATTGTGTTGTCACCACTTTACTTTTTTTTCCTATACAAGGTCATGTTATTATCTTATTTGTCTATCCTAACAGGGGTAGTTCTATCTTCTCAATTATTATAACCACCTTTGGGAAAATCATTGTGCTATCATACCAGATTGCCACTATCAGGGTACAATATTTATAATTGCCTTTGGGAAAGCCATTGTACACTGTCCCACTTGCATTCTCAATGACTTTGACTAATTTTTAAATACCATTATGTTTTAACCCATCATCTTTCCTTTCTTTGGTCCCCTCATTTCACTTCTTTTTTTCAAGGGACCATTTGCCAACCTACTTATGCCAACCATTCCCCAAGGGGGCATCGTACAATTAGTTTTTCATTTTTTGATAAGACATTACTATGCTTATAGCTTGTAATGCCTTCTCAAATAGGGGCAAACTGTAGACACCTAAATCTGGCCATCAATAACCCCCAATTAGGCTTTTGACTAATTTCCACCCAAAATGCATAATTTGGCCTAAAAACACTAAAACATGTTAAATGATGTAAAATTGACATATTCAAGTGCTGATTTTGGCCAAGGTATCCCTAAATGGGGAAATACAATTTATAGGCTAGTTAACTTTGATTAAATCATTTCAAGTCAAAATGCTAATTTTGCACCTAGGTGCTCTAGATTGCTCTTTCCTATCAAATATCTTGCACAAGACATGTGACTTCATTATTTGTTTTTGGTAACATCCTAAATGGGATAATAGATCCAATGCATCTAACATTTCCTTCCAATTCTAATCCACTTGAATTTTAAACTAATAACAAGGCATTTTGATCAATTTGAGTAATTTATGCACAAAGTGCTTAATCATGCTTAAGAGCTAATTAAACCAAACTAAAGCCTAATCAAGAATTCAATGGAAACTTATTGAATACTTATTTTTGGAAATGAATATTGAATATCTACATCATCCGGTGACCT
The DNA here is from genome assembly GCA_037957365.1 of Torreya grandis. Taxonomy (NCBI): domain Eukaryota; kingdom Viridiplantae; phylum Streptophyta; class Pinopsida; order Cupressales; family Taxaceae; genus Torreya; species Torreya grandis. The sequence goes on along the minus strand of JARHVA010001217.1, from coordinate 1,334,333 downwards.
CATTTCTTGGGAAGACATCCCTAAGCCATTAATGCCACAAATATCAGGATTCATGCCTCCCATGACTCATCAAAGCCTTCTATGCCTCTTAATTGCTCCTCTATCCCAAATATTTATGAGCCTATTTATCAATTTTAATTACATAATTGGATTAATCCTTAGCACACATCTCAATCCTAAGATGGATGGTTCAAGTTGATTCTAGATATTTGCAAAAATCTATAAATAGAGAGGCCATGAACATCATTTCTAAGACATAATTATGTAAAGTTATAATGCATAATTGATTAAAAAGCTTTAATCAATTTGTGTTACCATGACAAATTGATTCTAATCCAAGCCAAAGGTTCCAAAGAGAGATGGAAGTAGCCAAGCTTCCATTGATGAGGACTTCATGAGCACAAGCCGAGCAAGCCACTAAAACAAGCATTTTGGAGCATCCAAGAAAGGTAAAAGAAGGTTTCTTTTGAAGTTTAGTTATGTGTTTTATTCATGTTTGTTAACTAATAACTCCCTAGTGTCTAGGCCTAGAGATATTATGCTAGTTAGTGTGTTTCTTTTATTTTGTTTTTAATTTGAAACTAACACCATACTAACCATCCTCTCTTGAGTCAAATTCCTAGATCACAGGTCATGGTGACCAATTTCTTATTATTGATTTGTCATGTAGCATTGTATGAAAAAAAAATTGAGTAACATATGGCTTGTGTTGATATGGAAATGTGTTCTTTGAATGGAAATGTGTATAATTTATTAAACAATTATAATATATTTTATTTGTATATAAATGTTGGGTAGATATTGATATTGGATTGGAAATGTTAGCTGTTAGAATTGATGACATGGAAGTATTGTATTATACATTAATATTGATCATGTGACTATAATATGCACTATCTGAGTTCTAATAGAAGAGTAAATAAGTGACCATATTGCTCATGTAATGTAGGTATATAAATAGACTTGGAAACTGATATTGATCATGGTTTATTGGTGGTAGCTATATTTATAGAATTTTTAGTGAATAACTTAATCTGTTGTCATACTAAACATGTGTTTTATTATACATTATCTCTTGTAAATATCTTAATTGGTTGTCATACTAATATTATGCTTTGATCTTTATGATCTCTACCAAATATCTTAATTTGTTATCATACCAAAATTGGTGGTTAAGTCATTTTCCCTTTTACCACAATGTTTTTATAAGTAGGTTTATCTCTTTAGACTGGTTTCCTTCTTTATTTAATCTATGGTACATGAGATATTGCATAAGTATGTTTCCTAGAAATCACATGGATCATATGATGAGTAACCAATGGTGTCTTAAAAGGAATGTCTTGGGATAACTCAGTCGTAAAAGAATGTGATCTAGGAGAATGTATAGAAGGAGATCTTAATACCCACTATGTGAATGTTATAATGCCTCTATCAACATACTGGTCAATACAATTTCTAAGTGCACAACAATTTTTATCTCAATGTTCATTAATTTGATGATAATTATAATATGGATTATTTATTGTTATGTGTGAACAATGTGTTGGACAGTGATGATTAGGAGTAAATGTGATCATCCTCCTATCTAATAATATGAATAAGATATCATAAGGCTTGTCTCTATCTATATCAAAATATATAGGCCCTTTGCTAGTGTCATGTGTTCTACTCACTGTGGGAGATGCACTGTGAAGTAGATCTTTTGATTTATTGAGTACCTTGATTGGTGGTTTATATTCCACTTTTTCCTTAGGCATAGGTGGATTAGGTGCTTGGACCATATTAGATGACTATGACTGTGAGAGATCTAAATCAAAACCTACCTCTGAATGTATCACAACTAGTCCCAAATTTTTATCTAATGTCATAGCTATATGGCATAGATTTTAAAATTATTTGGATGTCTCATTTAACAATTTCTCCTTGAGAGGGAAAATGAGGCCTTTAGCAAAGATGTTTTGTATCTCTAAAATTATCAGCTATTACATCAATTATTACATACATGATTTGAATCATAAAATGTAATTTTTTACTAATTTTAACTTACCCTGGTGTAGTAAAGGCAACTTGTCATATGTGACTCGAGGTCAATTATTTTGGATATAATTCATGAGAAAGACATATTCTAACTCATCGTATGTATGGAGTGAACCATTAGGGAATGAATGATGGAACCAATTTAATTCCTTATCCTCTAAACTCTTGAGAAATAACTATAGGAGAATCAAAATTCCAGTGGTATATGTCATATCATTTTTATAAGCTTTTAGATGCGAGTATGGATCTCTATGTCCATTGAACTTAGGTAATGTCGATATCTAAAACTTCATCAGTAGTGTTACATTAATTTTTGTGAGTGGGATAGGATTACCATGGATAGCATTAGAATCAACCAAAGAGTAGTATGCTTTACTTTCCAAGGTGAGCGGATGTAATTTTTGTTGTAAAGTACCCATGGCATGCATCAAGGAGATTACCTCTTGAGAATTTATATTAACATCATTAAGAGGTTCATTCAAACATTTAATCTTATTCCATTGGTACACTATTTCATGGAACATTATTAGAGATATTGAGTTGGATCACCATAACCTTTGGAGGGGTGATAGCATGGACTTGGTGAGAAGGAAATTGAATATCACCCACATGGAGGTTAGGAAGAGATTCATTGGTATTTTAGTAAGGAGGGGTGGAGGAGATTCATTGGTATCTCTTATATTCTTAATTGGTAAATAAGTATCAGATGCTAATGGAATGGAAGACATATCACTATCATGTGAATGTAAACTATGTAAACTAGGAACATGAGTATAAGTTTGCACATTTTTATTTGAAGACATTATTATTTGAGTTATCATTTAGTAAACAATAAATTTTGAGATTAGAGATGGGTGAATTAGAGAGAGGAATAGAAGGACTAGACTCAATTTCATCTTCACTAAAATTATAGAAATCATTATTATTCCAAGTTTCATCAAAATTAGAATTAATTTCATGTGTAGAGTTAAGATAATAAGAACTATCATTTCCATGCTCAATAAGAGGAGTAGAAGAAGATTTTGAAATTTTACTACTATGTGTTTTAACCTTTTAGGTTTTTAGCTATGTAAATTCTATGTTTGATTAAAGGGTTGAGTAGTCAAAATTAGTGAAATAATATACATAAAATAACCACTAATTTGTTATAAATTTTGAATAGCTTTGACTTTCTAAAAATAATAATAAATATGTGCAAATAAAGACTTATCTATAAAATGACTAATATAAATGATCTAAGTGATAAAAAATGATATTAGAATAGGTCTATGTCATCAACTAGATCCCTGTGTTATAACCCCTCCTAAACAGTATCACCATACTTGGATAGTAGTGTTATGTAGCTCTAGTGTCCTAAAAATGGCACTAGTGTCCTATATTTAGGACTACTCTCAAATTTTGGGTGCACTTATGACTATGTTTTTGGGTTTTATTCTTATGTGCATGAAGTCTAAAACTTTGTATTATGCCTGTAATAGCTAATTTATGATGCAAACCTTAATCCTCCTTGCAAGTAAGTCATGAGCTAAAAAGTGTGTTTGTTATTAAGATAGGTTGGACATCCTTAACACCTAGCTATGAAGAGAGATGTCTACATACTAATACTTTGAAGTATCAAGCCCAATGTATTTCTCTACACCTAAATATCAGTGCAAGTGCAAGTGATGCTAGAATGATAGTAGTCTTAAATGCCTTGAGTGTGCTTGGGATTGAAATTTTGAAAAAAATTAGCTTAGGGAAGTTATATATGGTAGTATGTAGAAGTAGGGTAGAATAGGGATTAATAATCTTGATTTTGCTCAACTTATTTCATGTTTGAATAGGTATTTTGAATCTAATTTCCATCTAGTGGATAGAGGTATAAAATTCATGTATTTATAGTGTTATGTAGCTTGTGCAAAAAATAAAAAATGCTTAGGCTAACCTTAGGAGGGTTTTACTTCTGAGAATATATCCATTCAATAAATATAGGGTAACGGACATTCGTGCCATTTTGGGGATAGGCCTTACATGGCTCTAGTGTCCTTAATGTGGTGCTAGTGTCTAGCTGGAAAACTGCTACACACAAAGGGCCAAGCTTAGGAAAGGAGGGTATGAGACTATATTTACACTGACTAGGGATAATTTTGGTTTACACAAAGGTTGTAAAAGTGTGATAAAAGGCTCTAGGATAGGTCTAAGTCTAATCTAGGAAACTTTTGTCTCAAGTAGCACTCTTAACACTCAAATACCACTTTTAGGTAATTACATTTTCCCCTATTTATGTTATAAATGTAGAAAAGTGAAATGACTAGTATAAAGTAAAAATAAGAATACCTGAACTTACCCAGGAAGTGAAGCCCATGAAGTATAGTTTGAGTATGTGAATCTTGTTTGTGTATGTGAAGCATGATCCAAAGAAAGACCTACAAATGAAACATGCATAAATCAGTCCTTACTTAAGAGATATCAAAATTAAAAGACTATGTTTAATAAATAATTAACTAAGTAAAAATGAGTAAAGATATGGGAAAGATTAAAAGAATGAATACACCTTATTAGGTATGTGAACCGATGTATGAACCTAGTGAAAACATGTGTGTATGCATGTACATAGTGATCAAATAATTGAATAAATTGGAATAAGTTGATATCTACTTCAATCCTCATGTGTGGGTGGCTAAAAAACTGAATCCAAATTTGACTCCATCATTTCCCACCCCTACTTCATGGATCATGACATGCTGGTGGCTCAAGAACTCAAGCAAGCTATGATTCCATCATTATCTACCCATGTGTAGTAGATGCATCTGAAACTAAATTATGCAAAGTGATGGAAATATCTAACTAAGTATATCTAACTATGTATGTTGGCTTTGTGGCCATCAAGTACATTAGGCAACTCTGGGCCACTTGGGAATGCCAACCACTATAGATAGAGTAATGCATGAAACTGATGATAACCTAGAATATGATGTCAAGTGTATAAAACATAGAGAATGACATGGATTTTTCCATTGGATATAATTAACCTATATATAACTAATCATATGGAAATAATGTGCCGTACACATGCCTCCAATATGATATTTGATTATATTGATTCTAGACTAAGTTGTAATAACTATATTTGATTATCTAAACTAGATATGGGAATGATCATGCCATGTATAATGCCCCTAATTTGAGTAATTAATATGAATTAAAGTTGAGCTATTGTGAATTTGAGCATAATTTTCAAACCTATAACTAAATCTGAGTAAACCTGAACTATACCTAGTGTGTTGTTCTAGCTAATTTAAAATGTCCTAAGACTATGGCTACTAGAAAATACTACCACATCTTGGAAAATAGATCCATGTGGTGCTATTATCCCTATTTGGTTGTTAATTTCTGTTTGGTCTGAAATATGAGTCATTTTACTAATTTTGTATTCCCTATTTTCTTTGTGTTTACTAGTGTCTGATTTTTTGAAACTGAACTTGTGTGCTAAAAAATGTTTTGTGAATGCAATATAGGAGCCTGATCTCTGCGACAAACCCCTATGAATGCCCCCTCTTTTGAGGGTAGTTATTGAACCTGTGTAAGAACTATCCTCAAAATAAATATCTCTACAAAATGTGTGTTAGCTAAAGCATATATGATAATTGAGTGATAATCCAATATAATGTCAAACATAACATCAAAATGTAAGAGAATATGAGCATAAGTATGTAATGTAAGATGCATGTTATGTCTATCATTTCACAAAGGTGTCAAGATAGATGTAATTAATGTATATAATGATAAATCTAAGTAGAAATGGGTAGCCACCTAGGGGTATGGGGCATGATGTCCATCATGGTACCCAAGTATGAAGGGTAGATGTATGAGGTCCCTCATGGCATTGAGATCTGGTGTGTGTAACAAGTAAAATACAAGTGTCATGGTCATGATGCATACAATAAATCATACAATATAAACACATGAGGCACATGAAATAGGCCAAGAGACCACAATATAAGGGACATGGGCACATGTCATGAAATTTGAGAAAATAAGACATGCAAGGACATGTTCAAATATCTAAATACGCAAGCAATGATCAAGTTGGCTTAGAGCCACATAGAAGGACATGTTCAAATGTCTACATAAAAAATCAGGAGAGCACACACAAGGGACATGGAAACATATCCAAGGCATACATGAATATAATTGGTGTAGAGCCAAATAATAGTGTCATATTCAAATGGCCTCAAATAGAAGAAGCATATAAAATACAATCAAGTCTAAACTAGGAAATCTAGAAATGAAAACAAGCATGAATGTAGTACAAATCTATGTAATATCTAAGATGTACATATGTTGAGTCTAAACCAGTGATAGTCGATAAAAAATCTAAGTATGAGTAGAAATGATCAATATCAATAAATAACAATGCTAAAACTAGAATGTATAGAATGGAAGGATAGAACCTAGTAATTGAAACTATGTTTATGATGCCCCCAAGTGGGTGAATGTGTCAGATGAATAACCAAATATCAGTGTAAATGCCCCCACTAGGTAGATGATATCAATTTTGGATTAGTGTAGTTGACCTGAGTCTTATAATAAATCTGCAAGCACTCAACAAGAACAAGTGAAAGCATGTATGTATGATAAAATTGACTAAAATTAACTATAATAAGATAGATATCATATGTAATGTCTAGAGAATATAATAAATTTAAACATAACAATGCATATAATCTATAAACTTTGTATTTTTTTAAATAATTTATTAGAATGTTTTTGACATGTTATATTATTTTTGTATTTTCTAGGTATAAGTTATGTACAAGGAATATGAAAATGAACTATGTACAAGGATTAAGAGAGAAGTATAGTATGTACAATAGGGTAGGAACCATACTAACCAATGAGTCTCATGGGAGACTCACTATCACTATGACCTGTGTCAAAAATAAGATTGGTAATCTTTCATGCAGTGTAAATATTATGTTGTATTTGAATATTGTTGTAGTAAGAATCTGAGTATTGTTCATCATTAAAATCTTAATAACATGGGATTCTAGAGGGAATTTCCTAATACTATGGAATTAACTTTTATGAATTATGCTTTGGAAGATTGATTGTGATTTTTCCCTTTGAAATTATGCATATTGTAGACATAGGGTGTTGTGGAGCTCTTTTACTAAAAAGCCTTTGTTGGGAATGCTTGTTGACTTAGCATAATTTTTACTTTGTTACTTAAGTTCTTGATCTTCCTATAACATTTCCTATGTATCTATATATTTTTCCTTGAGAAACTATATATGTGAATGATTTGCCTTAGGATGTTTAATAAACCCTAAACCTTTTTGACCAATATTATAAATATCTAGAATAGTAGTGACGCCTTGGGCGTGCTTGCCCAAACCTTGACCATGATAATCAAACTATTATATATGTTTCTGACCAAAATCATATCATTTTAAAATTTGAGCCTCATTTTTGAGAGGTAGGTTTACTTGCTTTACCTATGCTTGTTGTACTATTTCTTACTTTGATTGTGTTTTGTGAATCTTTTGTTATTTTGAGTTATGTTTTGGTAGCCATTTTTATACTATTTATGAATTTTATCTTTTTTAATTTGTATGTGTTATTTTATGTTGTTTGGATATTGTGTCACTATGTGAGTCATTTTTATTCATTATCTTGTGTATTTTCCTTTTCAATGCTAAACATGAATCAGTGTTGTGCCCATGCATTCTATGATATGCACAATAATATATGGATCTCCTTGATGGGTGTAGATGGGGTAAATTTATTGACTTATTTTTAATCATTTACCTTAGTACCTCACATGAACTCTTATTTTACTTTGAATTCTTTTTGAATCACTAGTTGTAGATGTACTTTGTTATGATTTTGTGTTTTGATATGTAACATTGTTTACCACAAATTGACTAAGTTAAGATGCATATACATGATTTACACTATTGTGCACTAGATTATTTTGTCATGTAAATTGAATTTCCAATTTTATAATATTTTTATGTAATTTTTGATACTGATAGTTTGATACATAGAGTCTCACAAGTGTAAACCCTAGTTGCTTTTGATTAAACATGTGGGCGCATACCCTATAGGGAAGAGGTGTGAATAGGCTTAGTATGGGGAATAGTGGCATTGGTATAGGTAGATTCATCTCATTTAGGAATGATAGCATGTAATTGGTTAGAGGTAAAGTAGCTATCATCCTTATGGAGATGAGGAGGAGAAGGAGATTCTTTCCTATGCATAAGATATGATATTAAAAATTGAAACATAGTTGTTAGCTTATGTGTTAAATATTTTATGTGTGTATGGGTTTTCTTGTTAATTTTACTCCACATAAGAGAGAGATAACATGCTATGAGAGATGATATATATTGTAATTGATATAAATTATCATCTATACATGTGTCTATGTCTTTTCTAAGTTCATTTCAAATTAAAAAGAACAAGCATGCAAATGAAAGTATTAATTTTTGAAAAAATAAGTGATTAACTTATTTTGTCATTATGATAATGATTATATTAAATATAAATTAGAAGATATATGGGTCTAAAATATAAATTCTATAAACATAAACCCTAGGGTTATCTAGGTTAGGGTTTGTGAAAAAAATTAAATTACATTAAATAAATGAAAACCTGATGTGGTATTGATTAAATGAGCTAGGTTATGCCAAAAAATCAAAAAAATAGAAGTTTGTAATCCTAATTTAGTGCACTCAAATTAGAATAAGGTAAACCCTGTGTAAAACTAGGGTTTTTAAGCAATATTTGAAGTAAGTCAGGTTCACAAAATGTTTTAACCTTTTAGAGTTTTAATAATGTAAATACTATGTTTGATTAAAGGGTTGAGTAGTCTAAATTAGTAAAATAATATGCATAAAATAACCATATATTTTGATGAGCTTTGACTTTCTAAAAATAATAATAAATATGTGTAAATAAAGACTTGTTTAGAAAATGCCTAATATAGATGATCTAAGTGTTATAGATTGATATTGGAATAGTTATGAGTGTCATCAATTGGATCCCTATGTTGGAACCCCTTCTAGATAATAGTGCCACACTTGGAAAATAGCACCAAATGGCTATAGTATCCTAAAAATGGCACTAGTGTCCTCTATGCAGGACTGCTCTGAAATTTTGGGTGTACTTATGACTATGTTTTTAGGTTCTATTTTTATATGCATGACATTTAAAACTTTATATTATGCTATAATAGTTGATTTATAATGTAAACCATAATCTTGCTTTCAATTAAGGAATGATCTAAAAAGTGTGTTCATTAATAGGATAGGTTGGACATCCTCAACACCTTGTTGTGAAGAGAGTTGCCTACACACCAATACTCTAAGGATCAAGAATGTAGTTCTCCCCACCTAAGTTATGGTACAATTTTGAGGGATGATATAATAATTGTGATCTTGAATGACTTAAGTGTGTTTAAGATTGAAAATTTGGAAAATATGAGCTTAGGGTAGTTGTAAATGGTAGTATGCAGAAGTAGGGTAGAATAGGAATTAATAACCTTGATTTTGCTCAACTTATTTTGTGTTTGAATAGGTATTTTGCATCTAGTTTCCATCTAGTGGATAGAGGTATAAAATTCATGTATTTATAGTGTTATGTAGCTTGTGTGGATAATAAAATATACTTAGGATGACATTAGAAAGGTTTTATTTTGAAAATATATTTGTTCAAGAAATATAAGGTAAAGGACATTAGTGTGCTGATTGCCATTAGGGGAGATTTTTGGACATAGTCATTGATGTATGAAGGACTATCATTGATGTCAAATGAAATTATGTATTAATGATAAAGGTGTTGAGTTAAACAAACTTGTTGCAAAGCCCCATGGAGTTATGTGTGTACTTTTAATGACTATCATTTTCAAGTATCTATTTGTGGTTTAAGTTCTAAGTCATAAGGATATGTAGAGCAAATGTTACAAATACATAAGGTCGTATGCAAATGTTTCCATACTTATTTGATTTTACACCTTTTTATTTGTCTAAGGAATTCTTTTAGAGAAAGTGACTCAAACAATTCCTTTGGAAAAATGGTTTAGACTTTGTCAGACAAATTATCTGCAACAAAGTTTCTGAAGGAAATGAATGCAAGTTAGAATTTTTTTGGAGAAAGTGGTTCGGTGATTTCTTTCAAGAAAATTGGCTAAGTCTTTGTTTGAAAAAATTTTAAGGGTAAGTGGACCATTAAAAAATTTTGAATGGATCCTTGTAAAAATCTTGAAGGGTACTTTACAAAAAGTATGAAGGGTAAGTGGACTATTCAAAAGTTCTGAAGGGATCATTGCAAAAATGCCAAAGAGTAAGTGAACCATTCAAAGCTTTCAAATGGATCTTTTCAAAAATATGAAGGGTAATTTTAAAAAGTTTCAAAGGGCATATGACCTAAATAAAGTTTTTGAAAGGACATTTTGAGAAGCCCTAAAAGGTACATTGAAAAATGCTGAAAGAAAAAGACACTTGGTATTTTGTCAGGGAAATTATCCTAAAGCCTCTTAGATGAAAAGGACCTAAATAAAAATATTGAAGGATACTTTGTTAAGGCTCTTAAGGGAATGTGACCCAAATAAAAGTTTAGAATATGTCACTTAGAGAAGATTCAAATGACACTTTTGGAAGAAAGGCATTCATGAATTCTTTTAGAGAATTTGTCCAAGGCAAGTGGACATTTACAAAATTCTAACGGGTATGTTACAGAATCTTTGAAGAACACTTTCAGGAAAAGGGCATATACAAATTCTTTCAAAAAATTTGTCTATGGCAAGTGGACAATTACAAAATTCTTGAATGATACTTTCAGATGGAATGGTCTCTTACAAATTTTTTGAAGTATATTTTGGAAGAAGAATAGGTCACTTAAAACATTGCCGAAGGATAAGTGTGGAGTCTTATAGGGCATTTTAAAAATGTTTAAGGGTCAAGGAATGTTAAAAATAGAGCAAGTCTAAAGAGATCAAAGGAGCAAAAGCAATACATGAATGCTAAAGAAAATAAGATGAAGTCAACATGCCAAAGTTTAATAACTAAGCCAATATAAATATCATGCAACTTTAAGAGATCTAATGGCATGTGGACCTCAAATGGAAATATTGATGAACATGTTTCAAAGTTGGAATGAAAAATAAATGAATAATTATTGAAGTGAGTTAGTTACAAGAACCTAGCAATATAGTTGAAGGACATAAATAGCAATAGTTGAACTAAAATGATTATTCTTTTTGTGAGTGTGGAAATTGATGCAACAAGGGTAGAATTCAAAGAGGCTTAGATAATGGAAGTCAAATAGTCATTTTATTGGAATGAGAAGAGACAACCAATGAATGCAAAATGTATAAAGTAAAGATTCTCATCTAAGTTTTAATTGATGCAATATTCCATAGTGATGAAGAGTAGGGAAGAAAAACTATCACCTTTTCATTTTTGGAATGAGAGGAGTCAAGAGGAGTCAAGCCATAGATACATAAATATGAGACTCATCTGAGTATAAAGGAATAGTGGTTGAATTGGAAGAATACCAAAGTGTCAAATAGATAAATTTAGACATAGAGTAAGGGTGTAGGAAGAGTGAAGATCACACAAGAGTGTGTTGAATGAGAAATGATCAGATACAGATTAGACATGTAACAAATAATAGAGACTTGGATTATTTTGTGAATTTGATTCATGAATTTGAAGTTTAAATATTTTATTGGTTAGTGCCATCAAATTAAGTTGTGTTGGTGCTTAGTATAGGGAGTGGGTGTTTCCTTAGAGTTGGTGCTCTTAAAATAGGGGATTGGTATCTCCTTGGGATGGGTGTCCTTAAATGTAACTAGTGAGGTTCAGTTAGTGACTAAAACTTTGTGAGGCTGGATTAGAATAGTAGGTTCTAGAAGCATACTAGTGAGGTTCAGTTAGTGAATAAAACTTTGTGAGGCTGGATTAGAATAGTAGGTTCTAGAAGCATTCTCACCATGGTTTTTTCCTTTGGGTTTCCACATATAAATTTGGTGTTGTTTATTATGCTTTTTTGCATGTGATATCTTTCATTTATTTGTTTAAGATTGTATTTGTTTAACATTCATCTTGAAAGTTGTAAGTAATTCATTTTTGAGATCTATTGATTCACCCCTCTCAATAGATAAGTGTGTTCAACACCATTTTGAAGACACTAGCGCTACATGGCTCTAGTTTCCTTAATGTGACGCTAATGTCCAGCTAGCAAGATGTTGGGCATGAAGGGCTAAGATCAGGAAATGAGGGTCTAAGACTACATTTAAGCTAACTAGGGATGAATGTGGTATACATAAAGATTTAAAAAGTGTGATAAAAGGATCTAAGATAGGTCTAGGTCTAAGCTATAAAAATATTATCTCAAGTAGCAATCTTATCACTCACATACCACTTTTAGGTGATTATACTATGCAACATATCATCATGTGTGAGTGAAATGCAATGTATATCTTCACTAGCTATGAGTGGAATGTGTATGTTATCATGATTTTCAATAATAGATACAAGGGTAGAAAGAATAACAAGCATATTTTTATTTGGTACATTATGACATGTAGGATAAGGGTTAGAGATATTTGAATTATCTATATTTTGTATCGAATCAATATGTTGAGCTTGAAAGGTAAAATAGGGTGACAACATGATACCATCTATTTTAATTTGTAAATATGTAAAAAGTGTAATATCATTTGTACATGCTTTTTTGAATTGAATTGAGAAAGGTGAAGAAGATGTATTTTCCTTTTCTATGTTAGGAACATCTGTGAAGGAATAATATTACTTGAATCATGCAAAAGTAGATCTATTTTATGGCTCTTATATTATTTTAATTTGAATAAATATGTGGCAAAAGTGGTTGATAAGCTAGGATTATGTTCAAATAAAGCATTACGTATAAGAAGATATTTTGGCCTTATGCTTTTAATTTGATTTTTAGAAATGGGGGAGGAGAGAGGAGTACAAGAAGAAGATGCATCGAATTTATCCTCATTATCACTTTCATTGTAATGCTCATAATAATCATCATATCCATAATTACAACTATAATCATCGTCATCATCATTATAAATTAAATCATGTTCATTATCATGTGCTAGTGTATAATTATAAAAATTGGTCCATTCAGTTTTATAATTATGATAAAATTTTAAAAAATGATCAATTGGGTGAGGGGGGAGAGGTTCCCTAGAGGTCATATTAAACTTACCATAAAAGAGAATGTAAAGAATGAATAATAAGAAAATAATGGGTAGGAGACAATCCAACATAAATGAATTTAAAAATATGCTAAATAGTCAGCCCAATGTACATAAAATCACAAGTTGACTTGAAATTCTAAGGGCTAATATTTAGATGTGGGAGAACCTAATATGCAGATCTAGGATCTAAAGGGTTTTTAGACAAAATTTAGAATATTAAATCATTTAAAACCCTAATAAAATATTAGTATGGATCAATTACGATGTGCAAAAAAATTAATAAAAGAAATTAGAATTTGATAAACCCTTAATTAATTACCAAAAATGTAAAAGGAAAACCCTAGGAAGGAAATAGGGTGGTTAAGAAATATTCAAATTAATTTGGGTTCATCAAATGTTTTATCTTTTTAATAATTAATAGATCAAATCATAGATTGATAAAGAGCTGAGTAAAGGGGATAAATGCAAGTAAATATTGTAAATAACTAATTTAATTGATTTACCTTAAATTAATAGTGTAAAAGAGATAATCAACTTATTTGGAATAAAATGCACGTCACTAGGTGATGGTAATGCTAGAAAAGATCAGAGGAATAAATAGGAATACCTTCATTTTGAAATGATAATTCCACCTATCTTAGGTTAATAACACAACTAGTTAGACTATAACAAGTTGTGTTAATGATAAAGGGCACTGCATTATTATCCTTTGGTGGACAGGAGCCCTAAAATTTTTAGGATGGTTGAGGGAGGTCTTATGAGTTCTGTATGTGTCCTTAGTAATTTTGTATCATCATTCTATGTCACTCTATGGCTACTCCTTATAATGCCCAAAATTTACATCTCATACACACAAAAACCACACTAATTTTTTTTAACAATCCAACAAACACACTAACTTTTATGCATACAAAGACAATAACAATAACATGGCATACAACTCAAATGAACACAAAAATAGGGTGTCATTACAATTTTTTTATTCCACCAGTTATGTTTCGGTCCACTACAAAATTCATAAAGAGTCAAGGATCAAATACCACTTAGATTTATTATTAAAAATTTAGGTGTCAGTGGTCTAACCCAAGGAGAATTCCAAATTACGTGAAATCATGCACAGACACTTAAGGCTAGACATGTTTCAATTCTCTTTTAAAAAATTCCATGAACCCCACACCCAAACAAAAAATAAATTTTATAAGTACAATTTAACAAACAAGGATCAGATCTTAACTCTATGGACATTCAAAACTATAAATTTAAAAATAAACAAAATCACAAGAATAATTGAGTCAATATTATAGTTAAACAAGCCAAAATTACTCTTAAGGCTACAAAGGTTCAACATGACTAAACATGATTCAAAATGATGATAGAATAAATACCTAGAGAAAGGTTTACACTATTAAAAAGTAATGGGTCAAATTTATATGATAAAATCATCACAACATAAGTATTATTTCAAAACAAAGGTAAATGATATGAAGAAAAATAATATCAAACTAAACAATACTTAATGACATTTTCTATCATCCCTAAAAAATAATGACAAATAAGGTTTGAAGACTCACTAAAAATATCAAACGGAGCAAAAAATAAATACAAAATGTTATACATGAATATATAACTCAAATTGAGAGGTTAAAACTTTAATATTCTATAAATGTTGATTAGGCAATTATTACAACACCCTTTCCAGAGTGGCTTTGCTGATTAACACTAGGAAAATTAGAAAGTTTTTGAATATATTTAATTTGGAAAAGGGTCATTAAAAATAGCAAACAAAAAATAAATTTATAACCAAAAGCATCTACATTGATATGAAGGTAAAAATATTTATAGACAACTTTCATTTCTTATGGAACCAATTTATAGCTATTTAATAGACATCAATTCTAGACCATATTCTCTAGAAAATGGTAAGGTACAAAGGATTTTCCCTGTGAAAACCTTTTAGAATCGAGGTACCATTTCAACTCAGATGAGTTAAAAATTAATGTGGTACTAGAAATTAATTTTATTAGCTAGTGATAATTACGATCGAGACTCGGATAATAAATTAGATCACTTTGACTATTTTTAAAATTTGATTTTTGAGGGGCAACTATAGGATAAAACACACATAAATCTTCACCACTAGGAAAATAAATTAGCGAATTAGATTCTTTAATTTGCAAAAATGTTTGACCAATAGTACTAGGATTTCAATTAGATTATTAATACCACCAAAAGGATAGTACTAATAATCATGCTTGAGAAAGTGGAATACTTACTTAAGGTTTTGATGTATAAAAATTTATCACACTTTCATTTGTTTGACACAAGGTTGATTTATAAATTTATTGGCTTTGTTTATTTATTAAGCATTTCAAAGTTTAAGGAAGTCAAAGTAAGATATTATACTCAATTCTAATTCTTTTTAAATAGTTAGAGCCTCCATTGATTCATCATAAACTATGAGAATACAACAAGCCTAAATCCATATTCCTAGATCTATCACTAGTTTTAGTTATGAAGTTGTGTCCTTATGATTAAAGGAGCTTGTATTACGTAAATTAGTTGATATAAATCTATGGATTTATAAATTTAACCCTAAATAATAACCCTATTTCCATAATGGCATGACATCATGATAAGACCAATAATTTATAGTATTTAAAAGATTATCAATTTATGAAATAAAAAAGAACTCTTTTATTGTAAAACAAGATGCACTAATTTTATTTCAGCAACTGAATGATAACATTACAAATCTATAAAATACTCTAACTACATACACTACTGCATATATAAACATAGACATTACATCAAGTATTTTTTACAAATCTACTATTGCCTATCCCACTTATGGGTTCAGATTACAACTACGTCTTCATAAATCACGGAATAAAAAATAAGATATTTTAAAAATCTCATTTACACACTAACTATTACAATGCAAAAGATGTTAAATTATTGAAATCTAACTGTTACTGGTACTCACCAACCAACACTATGAAATAGTCAATAAAGAAGGTTAGATTATCTGAGCAAGAGACTTCTTAAATAATTCATTTTTCCAAAATAATATACAAATTAAATAAATATTTAAGCAACAAAACATAACATACTTGTTATAACTTTACGTACTATGCAACAAGACGAAAATTATTTGATTGGTACCCAAGCTCATCATCAACCAATATGGATAATTTTAATTTCATTATTATAATAACACATTGTACCAATACTAAATGCTAAACAATAAAATCACACTAACACAAACAATACTACCATTACAAAAAGAATTGTGTAAACATTTAATTTTTAAGCTCCCATCTAAAATGATATATATAATAAGGCTTTTATAATCAATTTATAGGTGTAATTTTCTCTTAGTACAAGTCAATGAGCTAGTTAATCATACATCTATTAAGGAAAGGTCATTTTTTTAATGCATACACATAGGACCCACTGGGTAATCAAGAAAATAAAATAACAAATCTCCACTCGATACCTAACATCATCAATATATATAGATATATGTATTTAGTAATATGAACAGATTTAGTAATCTCCACTCAATATTCAACTCCAACTCTATTGAACTATGCCAAAAACATATTGTGCAAAGAGAAGATTATTCTTATGCAAATCACTTTATAAGATGAAAGTTGTCATTAAGAGGATATTAAGTTCAAATTTATATTGTTATTAATGCAAGGCTACTACACACCTATGCCATCTTGCTATAAATAATTGTATAATCATATTTTCTATACATATCCATATGTAATATGTTATTTATCTTATTATAAATAATATTAATTTTAATATACCCTTGTATATGTATATGTATATATATTTATGAATTTTTATAAATATAAATATTTATTTATATAAAAATATATATATTTCTTTAAACAAAAATACCATTAGATCTCGTTACATACATATATATTTAATAGAACTTAATATATCATATAATAAAATATTATATGAGATATAAATAAATATGATTATATTTATAATTTAAAATAGATAATTATATATGTATATTTTTTTCTGAATAAAAATATATGTCCATTTAATATTATTACCATTATCTATTTACTTATTTTTATTTATTTTTTATTTTTTATTATTGTTATATTTTTTTAAATGCCAAACCCTAAAAGGGTTAGTGGTCAACGACCATGACCATGGCCGTTAGTCGGGCCCTACCCAAGGTTGGGGAGTGGGTCAGCTGGCCCATCCCCTCTCTCCTCCCTATTATGGGAGAGGGCTAAAACGGATCAACCACCCCACCACCAATATAAATGAAATATAGAATTATTTTTAATTATTTTTTAAATAAATAAAAATTTAAAAAAAAAAAATCTTAATATAATTTTAATGTATATTGTGTGTGTGTGTGTGTGTGTGTGTGTGTGTGTGTTATTTTTATTTTTATTTTTTCTAAAACAAAAATTCCATTATACTCAATTCAAGAGGGCAAAATATAAATAAATTAGATTTTTAGAGATCTAGGGTTTGTGTTTTTTTTTAAAGCAAACCACTTTTAAAACACATTCCTTGTTTTCATTCAATATCTAAATTGTTCATTATTTTGAAAAAAAAAAAATCATGGATTTAGGAAGTAAAAATCTCTTACCTGATCCATGGAAGCTCCCTGCTTCCCCTAGTTACTTCATTTTCCTCTATGCATGTTCCACCTCTCCTTCTCTTGGCTAGGCCATTCTCCTCCATCTTTCTTCCTTCATTTTCCTTCTACCTACATTTCTTCCTTGACAATTTTTTAAAATGGCTTATCTCTCTACCAAGTTAACTATTTAATGAAAAAGGCAATGTTTGTTTATTTATTATTTTAATATGTACATTTATTTCTTTCTTTTTTAGAATTAAGTTCCCACTCTTCTATTTTAATTTATTTGTGTGTTTGTCATTATTTTTATTTTTTATTTTGATTAAATTTATTACTATATTAAAAAATCAAGTAACTGAATATATATTAAATTTATTATAAAATTAGTAAAAATATACATATATATATAGGTATATATATATATATATATATATATATATATATATATATATGTATTTATAATTATGCTCATTTAATTAAAACTATTTTAACTTATATTAATATATAAATAAATTTATACAAATATGTATATTAATACGTATGGATACTAGAATAGTAATATTTGATTCAAATTTATTTATTTATCTAAATTATGAATAAATATGCACATTTACTTATTTTATTTGTTTATCTACATAATACCATTTTAATATACTTATATTAATATAAATATGTATTTATATATAATCTTATTTACATCCATTATTAAATGTTACTAGGCTAGATCACAATAATATTTCTATTATTATTCATATTTTAAAATTAAATTTTGTTGTCAAAACACCACTAAAGTTACAATTCAAATAATCAGGACCAACTTAACATAACATGGCTACTCGACGGGTTCAAACAAACTATTTGAAATAATGTAAATTTGATTTTATTGATAAACCTATCAAAAGTAACTTATTGACATGGAAACCCTTAGTAAGGTATAAACATCACATTGATTAATAATAAACATTATTGTTAAAATTAAAACACACACATACCCCAAGGTGGTCCTACATGAGTCACAACTAACATGGTTTCATATCACCACAACAAGCTAATCTAAATTAAGATTAACAAACAACCATAAGACATCTCACTCACATGTCATGCACAAGGACACACTCAACACATAGATAGTTCAAATGATGTCACATCATCAAGAAAACATTGTAGATTTTGAGAAGGGTATTACACTCCTTCAAAACCCTAATAAATATCTACACACATGGAACAACAATGAAATCAAATACAAAATGAAGTGAAAAAGGGTGAGTCATGGGATGTTATAATCCAACAACATAGAACTCATGTTTTTCTGGTTGCTACTTACATTAACCCCAATGATAGGGATCTCAAATCAAATATAGTTCTCCCTTAGGGAATATGCATAATCAACATGCATGGTATGTAAAAATGACTTTCACTTAGGCCCTTCTTTGATCAAGTGTGCAGATATACATGTGAATATAATTAAATATGCATAATGTTGAGCTATAATATTTATTGTTTTTTTTAATTATATACCAAAGTAGTAAATGTTATGTAAAACACCTTGTGAAGCTCTTTATATAGAATAAATTTTATTTTGAATGTGAGACACTTGTTCCCAGATTGACAAAGTAAAAAGATAAATAGAATCATAAGAGGATAAATAAATGAGGGTAAGGACCTAAAATAAGTTAAAAACATGATTTTTGGATAATAGAATTAAGGTGGATTAGAGCACTAGGCGCTCTTATCCAGGACTACACTATTGTCCTGTGTGCAAAACATTGGGTTATAACTGAGACAAATAGCCTAAAGGCTCATGTGGATATAAAATGCATGACATGAGACTAATGAGGGTAAAAAATAGGGAACATAAGTCATAATAAGGACCATATTGACATCAAAAGACCAAAGTGACACATGCAAACAAGAATTGTATTCATCATTAAGAACTTCCTATAAAAGAGCTACAAAAGACATAGTAATTGTATTTACTTAACCAAATTAGCATGTATACACTCATCTAAAAATTAACTTGCATTATCTTAGATGTGAAATTTATAGGTATACAATGCCTAAATAAGACTAAGAACAAAGAACATGTCTATTTTGTATTTTGGGGTTTGTGGAGACAAATTGACACTACATCATGGAGTGGTAGACTCATAGTGGTATTTGAACTTAAAATTTAACACTATACTCACCTTATTTTAAGAGGCTAGAATAAATAAAACAATATTTTTTTAAAATCAAGATTCATAATAAAATATCCAACATCAAAAAGGGAATAAATATGTCATAAAATTTATAAGACAACTCTTGTCTCAAATGGTTACTTTTGCACAAAAAAACTTATTATAACTTTTGGTCCAATAGATTGTTTGGAGGAGGAGATATTTCATTTCATGGTGAGCTTGAGCAATGGTGAAGTGGTTAAATATTTCAAGGTGATTTGCATGGTGATGCTGAGGGGAAATGATAAGGTATTCTAAATGATATAAGATAAGAGAGGTTATATATTATACACCGATCCTAGATTCAAGGGAGAAATCATATTTATATGACTTGTACCCATTCAAAAAATGTTTGCAACATTCTACATGGTGACATATTTATTTAGCTATTTTTTATTACCAACATTGGAGGAGGACATCATGGGAATTGATTTGCTTGTGACAAAGCTCCACATCCGATGTGTGGCTCTAATTAATACCAAATTTTACATTTATATATAATTATAAATATAATATATTACAATATTATATAGTACATCATATAGATAAACATATTATATATTTATAAATATAAATATTATATTATTATTATTTTATATATATATATATATATATTATTAATATTATTAATAATATATGTAATATAATATAATATTATTAGCTTTGTAGTTATAGATAGGGATGGATATAAATGATTTCATAATGTACACCCACCATTAGATACAACCACATACAAGGATGGATATAAATAGTTTTATATTTGACTTGTTGGGTAATAAGGATCAAAATATGGGAGACTATTTGAGATATCTAATCCATCCAAGTGTCACAAATCATATATGCAAATTGTAATCACTTAAAAATGACACTTGAGTTTTAAGAGTGTCATTCGAGACCACTTATCCCTAGCTTAGCACTAGACCTATATTAGGGCATATTTTCACAATTATCCAGCCTTCATGTGGGCCGTAGGTGTCCCTAGACATCTCTAAAGTAGTCCTAGACCCTCATTTTGACATCCTATCAATTTGTGCCTCAGGTTTTTCCACTTGGACACTAGTATTATGATAGGGACAGTAGTGCTTCATGGTACTAGTGTCCCAATTTTGGGGTTATTGTCCTTTTCCTCTTTTTTCCACCAACAAATATATTTTTAAACCTTAGACCACCTAGCGTCAACCTAGACCTCTTTTAACACCTGTACAAGTATCATAATAGTATATATACTTGAAGTTTATCCCTCTAACCACTAGATGGAAAGGAGATGTAAATTACACATACAAACTCAAAATAAGTTGTGAACAATCAAGGTTATCAATCTATATTCTACCCTAAATTTGCATACAACCATTTATAACATTCCTAAGCTCAAATTAATTAGATTTTCAATCTCAATAACATTCAAAGCATTCAATTCAATAATCATACTAGTTTCACTTACACTTGTACTAGAACTTAGGTTGGGAAAATGACATTGGGCTTGATCCCTCTTCAAAGTGTTGGTATGTAGGCAACTCTCATCACAGTGGGGTGTTAAAGATGTCCAGCCTACCCCACTAACAAACACACTTTATTACTTGTATAAATTGGATGTCCTAGAAACATGGAGGTTTAGGGTTTGATTAAAAAATTAGTCAAAATAGTTCACCTACAGATATTCAAAACTCATGCACATAAGAACAAGCTTGACAGACCCAAACATAGGTGGACCCAAAAGCTCAAAACAATATTACACAGAGGACATTATTACCCAAATAAGGACACTATCACCACATGGCACTATTGTCTAATTAAGGTGATACTATTCAAGAGGGTTTTTGACACTTGGATCATGTCTACGATACTTAGACTAGCCTCTCCCTTAATTTTTAGTTTCTAGATCACCTATCTCAGTCATTTTCCATCTAAGTTCTCATTTAAATTATTAATAGCTATTTTTAGAAAAGTCAAATTAAGTCAATTATGTTACCAATCAGTGGTTGTATTTATTTCATATTTCTACCTTGATTTATTATACTCAACTCTTTAAGAACATAGGATTTACATTCATCTTAGTCCTAAATAGTTAAAACATTTGGTGAACCTGACTTACTTTAAATACTAATCAAACCCTAACCCTATATGCTCTTAGGTTTTGTATCCTTTTGTTTTTTATACTCATATATTAGTTATAAAATATCATATTTACTTTAGTATTTAATTTTAGCAATCTTTAATAGATTAAATTTATTTAAAGTTTCAAAATATACAATAGTTTGTTTTCCTACTCCCCAACCTAGAGTGGCAGAATTCACCAACCAATGTGATGAAACTAATAAGAGATAATTGCAATATTTTGTTTCTAAAAATTTAGATATGTAGGATGACCTTATCAATATTATCTATGAAGAACTTCAAAAATCAAATAATGGTCAATCATCTACTGCCCAAGATAACAAAATTATCACACCTACTTTGAGGCTAACTTAGCTTGTATAACAACCTGTCTTAACTCAAAAAACTTTAGTGGTAGCTACACCTCCTATGGATAATTCTTCATATCCATATGTACAATCCCTTATGCATGAGGTTCATTATATGTAGGCTAAGGTGTTACATCTTGATCAAGGAGATACTAGGCCATCACATGCCTTAGATTCTCATGTTATTTTATATACACATTTGGCATATCACATAATGGTAACTCCTTTGACATATACATTTGTGGTACCTAAGATTACATTATATGATGGTATAGGTGACCCAGAGCACCATATCTAAGCTTTCCACATAGCATGTTTGGATTACGTGTCTAATGATTGGCTCCTCACTAAGTTATTCCCATGTAGCTTAAAGGACTATGCATTATAGTGGTTATATGATCTACTAAATCAATATATCACCACCTTAAATCCATTGATTGATATGGTTTTAGCACACTTATCAATAAAAATCAATTATATGATCTTGTAATCACCTAAAAGTAACACTTGAGTGCTAAGACTACTACTTGAGACCACCTATCCCTAGCTTAGCCCTAGACCTATCCTAGAGCCTATTTTCACACTCATCCATCCTTAGTGTAGGCCATAAATGTCCTTAGTCATCCCTAAGGCAATTTGAGACCCTCATTCTTGCATCCTATCCCTTCGTGCCTCAATTTATACCACCTAGACACTAGTGACATAATAGGTACAATCGTACCACATGGTGCTAGTGTCCCAATATTGGCACTATTGTTCTTTCCTTCTTTATTTCACACATGGATATTTTTTCAAATCTTAGACCACCTAGGGTCATCATAGATCTCTTTTAGTACATGCACAAGCACCATAATAGTATAAATACTTGATTTTTATCCCTTATCCAATTGATGGAAATCAGATACAAATTATACATACATATTCAAAATAATTTGTGCACAATCAAGGTTATCAATCATGTAATGAAATTACTTAGATGTTCACACAGAATGATTTTATATCACACAAAATAAGTAAATATGAGAGATCACACAACAATAATTGACAATAGAGTAGAATACTATATAATATAGCAAACCCACTTCAAGGGGGCAACCTCCACAACAATGCACTAAGAGCAAAATACTTAACATAATGATCAAATAGTAACCACTACCTCCTATATATAGTCTACTTAGTGATGGTTATTCTATAGGCTAACCTAACTAAGAAAAAAGAGAAATGTAACAAAAATATAAAAGAGGTATGTAAACCACAAGTTAGCCACACATATCCCAAGACATGCCAAAGGTTAAGGGCATAAAAAAATCTTGTAAAGGCATACTAATATAGATTAGGGCATGATAGAAAATAGTAAGCTAAGAGTCTTCAGATTCCTCCTCAGGACCTTCTTTATCCTCGCTAAGTGCCTCCTCATCATTGTCATCCTCATTGGCACCTTTGATGTAAAATAGCTTCTTTTCAACACAACAATGGCCTATGCTCCATTTTTTTTCTCAACCATAAAACAACCCTTTGGCTCACTTCTCCTCAATTTTTTGAGGTGTTAGTTTAGTGGGTTGAGGATATGATGGTGCTGTAAATGTGTGATCATGACCAGTAGTGAAGGTTTTCTATTTGACTACCTCTTTTTCCTCTACCATGCATGCTTGTGGGATAGCTTCTAATACAGATATTGGGTTAAACATTCAAACCTCCAATTAGATGTTATATTTGAGACCACCCAAAAATAGATTAGTCAAATTTTCCTCAATGATGTCTTCCACTTGTAAGGATAGATTCTAAAACTAATGAATATAATCCTTCACAGTTCTCATTTGCCATAGTTTGGCTAACTAACTAAAGTAGTTCTTAGATACATTATTTTGATAATGAGCCAATAACTCATCAGTAAAAATAGGCCATGTAAAAAGAGAACCATTCTTTTTATTTTAAGCACATAACTAGTGATACCAAATGAACTACTCAGGTTCCAAATATAGAGATGCCACTATCACCTTTTGAAAACTAGGAGTTTGATGTAGATCAAATAAATTATCAAGTTGGGTACTCCAAGTGAGAGGATCCTTACCATCAAACTTATGCATGTCTACTTTTAGCAACATCAATTTCATATTAGAATTGGAGTTGTTAGTGTTGAAGGAGGACCTAAATGATGAATTAGAGGGTTGTTTGACTATAATTGAGATGAAAGAGAAGCCAATAAAGTAGTGATCTGATTTAATTGATTGTGAACCCCATTAATCTCTTAGTGCATCTCTAAAACATCAGTTTGAATTGTAACAAAGTCATCATGCCACACCAAACCCTTTATGTCAGCCTAAAGTTGATAAATCAATGGATCTGAAGTTCTAAATTATATGTCATCTGTAGAAGGATTCTTAGGAGTTTCTTGCCCCCTTTTCATCCATGTGTAGAAGGACCATCCATATACAACCCTAAGAAGGTTTTTTCCGAAAAAAGTGAACCATAGGATGGTACCATTACGATCACCTCACCAAGATGAATCCAATGACTTCCTTTGTGCACTAGGGTAAAAAAATTTGGCACAAATAAGTGTACCAATAGAATATACCATTGTGACTATCTTGTCAAGATGAATCTAATGACTATAATTGTGCAAGGCAAAAAAAATCTAGAATTTTTTTTAAATGTTTTTTTTCAAAAAAGTGTTTCAAATAATACTACACTGAAAGAAAAAAATAATTCTTCCCAAATTGTAAGTTATGTTTTTTTTTCCTTCCCCTTATAGAAGTCACGCCTCACCAAATCCAAAAAAAATGCCACAAGAAACTTTCCCAAATTAAATTTATGATACCACTTGTAAATAAATTACTTAGATGTTCACACAAAATGATTTTATATTGCTTAGAATAAGCAAATATGAGAGATCACATAGTGACAATTGAAAACAAAGTAGAATATTAAATAATATAACAAAGCCACTTCGAGGGGGAAACCTCCACAATAATGCACTAAGAGAAGAATACTTAACATGATGATCAAATACTAACCACTACCTCCTATATATAGTCTACTTAGCCATGGTTATTCCATAGGCTGACCTAACTAAGAACATAGAGAAATGGAACAAGAATATAAAAGAGGTATGTAAGCCATAAGTCAGCCACACATATCCCAAGACACACCAAAGGTTAAGGGCATACCAAATCCCTACTCTGCCTTACTTGTACATACAACCATCTATAACATTCATAATCTTAGATTACTCATATTTCCAATCTTAAGCACATTCAAATCACTCAAAGTAGTAATCATACTAGCTTCACTTGTACTTACACTAAGAACTCAGGTAGGAAAACTACATCAGGCTTGATCCCTCCTAAAAGTATTGGTATTTAGCGTGCCCACATAGGGGTATGGATCACATGTTTAGCACATCAGACTCGCTAACTCTTTTTTCTCATGTTGTTCATTTAAACCCTTACAAGCATGAAAACCTAGGGTTTTAAGAGGAAAATAGAGCTATAATAAAATTTATTTATTGCACAAAATAGAAATTTGGACTAGATCTAGAATAGGACTTAATATATAAAACCCATAAATCATTCAGATAGGACATTAGCACCAAAAGAGGACACTAACACCATATGGTGATACTGACTATTTAGGGTGCTACTATCCAAGAAGTATTTTGACACTTAAATCCTATTCGTGACACTCAAACTAACCTTTGCCTTAGTTTAAAGCCTCTAGATCATCTATCTCAATCATTTTTTAACTAAGTTCTCATTTACATTATTTATTGTTATTTTTAGAATTGTCAAATTGAGTCAATTTTGTAACAGATCAATGGTTATATTTATTACATATATCTACCCTGATTTACTATACTCAAATGTTTAACAACATAAGATTTACATTTCACTAAATCTTAAAAGGTTAAAACATTTGGTGAGACTTGTTGGGTGAATATTTTGTCAACCAGCTAACTGGTGAGCAAAATAGGTTTCTTCAACCATAGGATAGAGAGATTGGTCATCCAAAGTTGTAGGTTTACCACATCCAAAGGGGACAAATCTCTCCTCTCATCAAGGGGAGGTTTCCTATAGGTATAAAGGTGCTATATGCTATATATATAAGCTGAAAATAATACTCGGGGGTAGGATATACCATCCATCTTTCTTCTTTCAGAGATGATGCTCACATGTCAAAGGAGAAATCCTAGGTGATTGGTGAAGGTACTTCTCTTCTTTTAGAAGTAACATTTAGCCAAGATCCAAATCCCTTCTTAGATAGTAGAAATCTTGGTGAAATGATAGAAGGCGCTTCTCTTCTTTCATAAGTGCTTGTTCTTGCAAACAACAGGAATCTTTTTGGTAGTGACAAGTAACCAAAAGTGTAGAGTAACCAGCAATCTAAGATGTAGCACAAAGTCTCCACCTTGACTACCCAAGAGTGAGATACGAAGAACAATAGGGGCACAAAGTTATCCCAAGGTCCTTTACACAAAAATAGGAAGAAAACACACTAAAGGCAATTATGGGGGGCAAAAAGTCTCTCCATAGTTGGCTTCAGGACACCTTCATGATTACTTCCACTAGTTCTACTTGTTAGATCAAATAAACAAGAACACATTCAGAAGATAGACATAAGAACAATCTCTTAAAATGATACAAGCTATAACAGCACAAAGTTTGCAAGTCACTTGCTTTCTCATTCAAATAAAATAATATGAACAACAATCTAAGCTCAAAGTCTCAGTATTCGCCTTTCAATTTGGGTAGAGTTTTGCTTCTGGTAAAGGGAATATCTCCTTAAAACAATAAAAGAGATTACAATATATAGCCACCAAGCAAGGCTTGGTACTCTCTCCCATGAGATGGCCCATGCTACAGTTAATGCCTTCAATGCGCCTTCAATTTTGTCTAGAGGGACCATGCCTAGAACAGTGCGTTGCCTTAACTATGGCATGTCCATTCATCTAATATGTCTCTTTTTGAGTTTGGATCATCTGGTCTGTCCCCTCTAATTTATGCATAGCTCTCCATTTTGCCTTTACTCCAAGTGAGACAAATGGGCAAAGCCTTCAATGTTTGCAAGCCAAAATATCTGCTTAGTGGACTGTTCCACCTACTAAAATTACTTCTACACAGATAGTTTGAGTTTTTCCCTCTTTTTGCTTTTGACTTTTCTAGCTTTGTCTCTTCTTGGAATTTAAGCTCTCAGGGATACGTTCCTAGCTTTACTGGCTCTTTACGCTCCTCTCAGTGGTTCTTCCCTTCGACGTTTTGGCCTTTGAATGCATTTGGGTCCATGCTCAAGCCTTCAAAAATCAACAATTATTTCATTGTCACAAATTTGACGTCTACAAGCCCATCACTTTCCTCAATAATTCCTTTAGCTTTGTCATTTGATCTTTCTTGGAAGGGACCTACCCTTCAAGGCCTTGAGAAATGGTATGCTTCCTTTGGCGAGAGCCTCTTGCAAGGGTACCTACCTTTCGGGACCCTTCGAGTGGCCTTCGAGCTTTATTTCCTTTGGTGGACTTTTGTTGGTTCCTTTCCTTTAGATGAAAAGTCTGAAGGAATTCCTTCATTGTTTCTTCCGTCAAGCTCTTGCTTTCCATTGGGGTTTTGTCTTTACTTTAGGCTTTCTTCTTGAGTGAATTCCTTTTGACAAAATGTCCAAAGGAATTTTACCTTGGTCATTTTCCTAGGGAAAAACCTTTCCAAAGGAATTCTTTTGGCCTCCTTCACTTATTCATTTCCTTCGGCCTTTGAACAAATCCAAAGGAATTTTATCTTTTTTACCTTCACTCACTGCCCTCTGCAAGGGCACTTGTTCCTTTGGCTTTAGGGCAGCCCCTTGAACCTGTTGATTGAACCAATCGATCGAACCAACTTTGGTTCAATGGTTCAATTATTTCAATCTCTTTTTTTGGCTAAGTCTTTTTGATCACTCAAATAAAATGTGTTGAACCATATGACCGTTGAACCTGTTGAACCAACCTTGAAATCACCCAAGTGTTGAGAGCTTGTTCCTTTCCTACAGAGTCCATAGAAGCTAACCTGTAGCGTCTATAGAAATGATTTCATAGATCTAGGGGAGTTCATAGATGTGAGAAACTAGCTTGTAGAGTCTGTAGTTTTGAGGCTTTGAAAGTTTGTAGATTTGAGCTTGCCTGTAGAGTCCGTAGAAGCCAAGTCCATAGTTTTCTCAAACTTAGAAAGAGTTCATAGAAATATAGCTTGTAGAGTCCATAAAATCATCTGTGAAGTTCATAGTTCCACTTGTAGAGTTCATAGTTTTAAGCCTATAGAGTCCATAGATCCAAGCCTGTAGAGTCTGTAGATTCAAGCCTGCAGAGTCTATAGATTTAAGCCTGCAAACTCTATAGATTTCTAGAAAAGCTTTGAGAAATGAAGGACTTGAATGCTCAAAGAAATTTTTGAAAAGGGGAGAGATGATTTTGGTCTGCTAAACCAAAATAGTTCATAGGTTGTCCCAAAAATGTCACTCATTTTTGGGAACAACAGCTAGCTCCAGTTGGGGAACTTCCTTTAGTTAAAAACTTGGAACATCTGAGGGGAATAGAAACTAGAATCTCTAGTGCCTTTGAAGTATGCCATTGCGCTATGGAGTCATGCTACCCAAAAAGAAAGGCTCCAAAAAATGAAAATGAATAACACAAAGCAGAAACAAAGACTAGATAGGTATACATATGTAGAAGTGAACTTATCTGATACTTCAAGAATTAAAGAGATTCAGACGCTGCCCATTGTGAGACAATGAAGATGGTGTTTTGTCCTGATAAACTAGCAGGAAACCATTTTGTCCCTAGAATTAGTGACAGGTGAATGGAACTCTCCACCAGAAATCACATTTTGTGTGCA
Organism: Torreya grandis; assembly: GCA_037957365.1. Lineage (NCBI taxonomy): Eukaryota > Viridiplantae > Streptophyta > Pinopsida > Cupressales > Taxaceae > Torreya > Torreya grandis. The sequence continues at coordinate 1,304,922 of JARHVA010001217.1, read as the reverse complement.
CTTCTTTTGGTTCTCTCTTCTTGCCCCTTGGCAACATGTGGTCTCCAATATAAAAACTATAACTCCTTGCTCTCTTGGTGAAGAGTTCCTTTTGCTGACTTTGGAGTATAGCAGTATGGTCCACCACCATAGCTTATTATTTTGTTGGTCCAGTCCAGCACATGCTTTGATTGTCAGCACCAAACTCCTGACAAACCATCAGCTCAACATCTTCTTTGGTGTGAAGGAGTTTGATATCTTCATCCTAAGCAATCTTCAATCTGAGCAATAGAGATTTGCATCTAGTTGTGTTGTTGGTGTTGCTGAATTGCAACTTATATGAAGGAAAAATATCTCCTTAAGGAGATATCAACACAATCCCAACTCCAACATTAGTGGAAGAATCATTGCCAATCAGATTCTAGGATCCAAGCATCATCAGAAGCTGATCTTCTATCAAATTTCTCTTCATTAGATATGGAAGATCCTTCTTCATTTATACTGTGCCTTACTAATTCTTTTGATGCCTTGTTTGGATCAAATCCTAGATTACTAGCTATGGGACTTTCATTAGCTGAGACATGAGCATCCTTTGTGGTCGAGAAGTAATTACCCCTACCTGAAGGCTCAAATAGAATTTGAGCTACAGGGGCTGACATTTGGGTGACCATAATTTTTGCCTCAGACAAGTCCACACTTAGTTCTCTACCAATGTTTAACTACTCAAGATTAGCTTGCAAGAATTCAAATTTAGTCATTTGAATTTTGGATTTTTTGACATGATCAACTATGTCATATGACTAAAATGAACTTGGAAGAGGGGATGGGAGTTCATCCTTTTGGTTTTTGGGAGGGGGAGGACTGGTCTATGAATTTGAAGTAGAAGGTGCAAAAATGTTTGATGTACTTATATTTTTAGCAATCACTAGGTCCTTTGACTGAAAAGGAAGAGGGGTTCTCTGCTTAGCAATTAAAATTTTTGGTTGGGATCACTCCTCTATCTTTTCTTTTTTGACCTACTAGGCTGACCTATTCTTAGACTGGGTGAATACTACGTATGATCCTTTGACTGCTTCATCTTCACTTCTGGGTTCATCCTAGTAATTCAAAAAACTAATGTGGGAGTCGCCAGCTGATTCTTCTTGATCCTCCATGAAGAGATCGGCGTCATTTTCTTGCTCAAACTTAGGTTGGAAAGAGAAAGAATGTTTTGTTTCCAGATATCTAATTGTTGAGTTGGTTAGAGGTGCTTCAAGGGTAAGGTTCCTCTATGGGGGAGGAAGATGATTTGTTGCCCTTGACTTTTGACAACATTGCCTTGATATGGATGATTGGGGAATGTCCTCCTTGGTACATCTCTATATGAAAGAGCAAAAGATATACCTTGTGCCATTTGCCTTTTCAAGGCTAGTAATTCATTTGCATTTTTGTACCATTTGATCAGTGGTAGTTGTGGGTGAGTATTCAGAAGATGAAGAGGGTTTACCTCTATTAGGATCTCTCCTTATCTTTATTACCAAGATAAGGTCATCTTCAACCTCAGTAGCCAAGTCCTAAGCAATAGCAAGGTCTATGTGGATAGTATGCCTCAGCAAAAAACTCACTTCAAGTAGTTGTGAGTTGATGAAGAAGCATTTGAGGTTTTCAGGTGTTGGTTGAGCAATTGTAGGAATCTTGTTTCTCAGCTTGTCAAACTTGGCAATGAAATCCCTCATAGGCTCATGAGGCTCTTTCTTCATCTGGATGAGCTAGGCTAGCAAGGCATGGGCATCCTCTATGGGCTTGAACCTTACTTCAAACTTAGCTTTTAGGGTATTCCAGTCTGTCACTGATCGAGCCTGCAGACGGTAGAACCACTCTACAGCAACACCTTACAGGGTCTCCATAAAAGGCCTGACTACCACGTCTTCAAATTCCACCCCTATCACACCATAGGATATGTTGAAGGCTATAATGTGTTCATCAGGGTGAACTCTCCCATCTCTAAATAATTTGGGGAAGTTCTTTCTTAAGCTACGTGGAAGTTCATGCAGAGGTGGAGTCAAGTTGAGTGGGCCAAATGAGTTACCCCAGGGGCCTTGAACTACCATGATTTAATTATGAAAAATAGGGATAATAAATTTGGGTGGAGTCGCTAGATTACAGAATAAAAATGGAAAAGAACTGGCCCTGCTTTAGCTTGAGGCTTGAGGCTTCAAACTGCGCACTCTTTCCCAATAGCTCTGGTTTTTCAGACCAAATAAAATAATGGAGATGGAGGAAAATGGTAAGGCTATAATGATAATGGGTAAGACACAAAATAGAGTCACTAGAGTCTATAATGGATAAGGGTAGGGACTGCTTTATTCTAAAACTTGAGGCTTCAGATTGCACGTTCATCCCCAGCAAAGTCACCAAAAACTGTTGGGTGAATATTTTGTCAACCAACTAACTGGTGAGAAAAATAGGCCTCTTCAACCACAATATAGGGAGATTGGTCATCCAAAGTTGCAAGTTTACCACATCCAAAGGGTAAAAATCTCTCCTCTCATCAAGGGGAGGTTTTCTATAGGTATAAAGGTGTTATATATATATATATATATATATATATATAAGCTGAAAATAATACTCAGGGGTAGGATATACCATCCATCTCTCTTCTTTCAGAGATAATGCTCATAGGTCAAAAGAAAAATCTTGGGTGATTGGTGAAGGTACTTCTCTTCTTTTAGAAGTAACATTCAGCCAAGAGTCAGATCCCTTCCTGGATAGTATAAATCTTGGTGAAATGATAGAAGGCACTTCTCTTCTTTCAGAAGTGCTTGTTCTTGCAAACAATAGGAATATTTCTGGTAGTGACAAGTAACCAAAAGTGCAGAGTAACTAGAAATCTAATATGTAGCACAAAGTCTTCACCTTGACTACCCAAGAGTGAAATACGAAGAACAATGGGGGCACAAAGTCATCCCAAGGTCCTTTACACAAAAATAGAAAAAAAACACACTAAAGGCAATTGTGGGGAGCACAAAGTCTCTCCATAATTGGCTTTAATACACCTTCCTGATTACTTCTACTAGTTCTACTTGTTAGATTAAATAAACAAGAACACATTCAGAAGATAGACGTAAGAACAATCTCCTAAAATGATACTAGCTATAATAGCACAAAGTCTACAAGTCACTTGCTTTCTCATTCAAATAAAATAATATGAACAACAATCTGAGCTCAAAGTCTCAGTATTTGCCTTTTTAATTTGGGTAGAGTTTTACTTCTGGTAATAGAAAGATCTCCTTAAAACAATAAAAGAGATTACAATATATATCCCCCAAGCAAGTCTTGGCACTCTCTCTCATGGGATGGCCCATGTTGCAGTCAATGCCTTCAATGCACCTTCAGTCCTGTCTAGAGGGACCATGCCTCAAACAGTGCATTGCCTTAACTATGTCATGTCCATTCATCTAATATGTCTCTTCTTGAGTCTAGATCATCTGGTATGTCCCCTCTGATGTCTACGTAGCTATCCATTTTGCCTTTACTCCAAGTGAGACAAATAAGTGGAGCCTTCAATGTTTGCAGGCCAAAATATCTACTTAGTGGACTGTTCCACCTACTGAAATTACTTATGTGGAGATATTTTAGGCTTTTCCTTCTTTCTACTTTTGTCTTTTTTAGCTTTGTCTCTTCCTAGAATTTAATCTCTCGAGGCTACATTCCTAGCTTTACTAGCTCTTTACACTTCTTCTCTCAGTGTTTCTTCCCTTCGACATTTTAGCCTTCGAATGCATTTGGGTCCACGCTCAAGCCTTCAAAGATCAATGATTATTTCATTGCCATGAATTTGACATCTACGAGCCTATCACTTTTCTCAACAATCCCTTCAGCTTTGTCATTTGATCTTTCCCAGAGGGGACCTATCCTTCGGGGCCTTGAGAAATGGTCCACTTCCTTTGGTGAGAGCCTCCTACAAGGGTACCTACCCTTCAGGATCCTTTGGGTGGCCTTCGGGCTTTATTTCCTTTGGCAGACTTTGGTTGGTTCCTTTCCTTCAAATGAAAAGTCCAAAGGAATTTCTTTGTTGTTTCTTCCACCGGGCTTTTGCTTTATGTCAGGCTTTTGTCTTTACTTTGGGCTTTCTTCCCTAGTGAATTCTTTTAGACAAAATGTTTGAAGGAATTTTGCCTTAGTCATTTTCCCAGGGAAAAAGCTTTCCAAAGGAATTCTTTTGGCCTCCTTCACTTAGTCATTTCCTTCAGCCTTTGAACAAATCTAAATGAATTCTATCTTTTCTGCCTTCACTCACTACCCTCCATAAGGGCACTTGTTCCTTTGGCTTTGGGGCAACCCCTTGAACCTGTCAATTAAACCGACTGATTTAACTAACTTTGGTTCAATGTTTTAATGGTTCAATTAGTTCAATCTCTTTATTTGGCTAAGTCTTTTTGATCACTTGAACAAAATGTGTTAAACCATATGGCCGTTGAACCTGTTGAACCATTGAACCCATTGAACCAACCTTGAAATCGCCCAAGTGTTGAGAGCTTGTTCCTTTCCTACAAAGTCTGTAGAAGCCAACCTGTAGAGTTTGTAGAAATGAGTTTGTAGATCTGGGGGAGTTTGTAGATGTGAGAAACCGGCCTACAGAGTTCGTAGTTTTGAGGCTTTGAGAGTCCATAGATTTGAGCTTGCTTGTAGAGTCTGTAGAAGCCAAGTCTGTAGTTTTCTCTAACTTTGAAAGAGTCTATAGAAATCTAGCTTGCAAAGTCCATAGAGACCATCTGTGAAGTTCATAGTTCCACCTACAGAGTCCATAGTTTTAAGCCTACAGAGTCCATAGATCCAAGCCTACAGAGTCTATAGATTCAAGCCTACAGAGTCCATAGATTTAAGCCTGTAGAGTCTGTAGATTTCTAGAAAAGCTTTGATAAATGAAGGACTTGAATGCTCAGAACAATTTTTGAAAAGGGGAGAGATGATTTTGGTCTGCTGAACCAAAATAGTTCATAGGTTGTCCCAAAAAAGTCACTCATTTTTGGGGACAACAAGACTTACTTCAAACACATTATTTTAAAAACCTAATGCACTATTAGGGTTTCCCTTCTTATTTCTAGCATTTACTCAATTTTTATTTTGTAGCCTATCATCATGATTATCATAATGGGTGTCATTTTCTACTTTATGGTACAAAGTCTTATGTTTTTTTTAGCATGATTATTACCCACCATTTGTATCAAAATGCACATGTATGTCACTCTTCTTATGGATCATTAGAGTTAATCTTATTATTTACTCTAATCTTGTCATTATCATGAGATGCCCATGGAATTGAGCATTCCTTGAAAAGGGGAAGGTGGGGACAACTTGTTGGGTGAATATTTTGTCACCAACTAACTGATGCACAAAATAGGTCTCTTCAACCACAACATAGGGAGATTGATCAGCCAGATGTGTAGGTTTACCACATCAATAGAGGACAAATATCTCCTCTCATCAAGGGGAGGTTCTCTTATAACTATGAGGAGCTGTGTGTGTGTGTGTGTGTGTGTGTGTGTGTGTGTGTGTGTGTGTGTGTGTGTGTGTGTGTGTGTGTGTGTGTGTGTGTGTGTGTAGAAAATAACACTCAGGGGTAAGATAACACCATCTATTTCTCTTTTTTCAGAGATGGTGATCACAAAAAAAGGAGAAATCTAGGCTAGAAACACTGAAGGCACTTCTCTTCTTTCAGAAGTGGTCTTACAGCAAACAGCTGGAGTTCTTTCTGATAGGTAACAAGTAACTAGTAACAAGGAGCATAATAACTAGCAGACTAAGATGTAACACAAAGTCTCCACCTCAATTACCCAAGAGTGAAATACAAATGACAATGAGGGCACAAAGTCATCCCAAGGCCCTTTACATAGGAACAAAAAATAGACAAACACACTAAAGGCAATTATGGCAGCACAAATTCTTTCCACAGTTGGCTTCAAGACACCTTCCTAATTACTTCCACTAGTTTTGCTTATTTCAATAAAATGGACAAGAATGCATTCAAAAAACAAACATAAGAACAACCTCCTAAAATGACACAAGCTATAACAGCACAAAGTCTGAAAGTAACTTGCTTTCTCATTCAAACAAAGAAATATGATTAACAATCTGAGCTCAAAGTCTCAATAATCACCTTTCAATTTTGGTAGAGTTTTGCTTATATAATAGAGAGATCTCTTTTGCATAAAAATAAGATAATACAATATATAGTAGCTAAGAAAGGCTTGGTACTTTGTTTCATGGAATGGCCCATGCTGCATTCAATGCCCTAAATGCATTTTTAGTTTGGTCAAAGAGGGCCATGCTAGAACAGAGCATCTGCCTTAACTGTGGCATGTCGATTTATCTCAAATGTCTTCTCCTGGGCCTGGGTCATCTGGTCTTTTTCCTTTTATCTACGTAGCTGTCCACTTAACCTTTACTCTAAGGGAGAAAAATAGGTCACACTTTTAATGTTTGCAAACTCAAATATCTACTTGGTGAATTATTCCACCTACTAGGATAACTCTTACATAGATATTTCTAGTCTTTCCCTCTTTTTGCTAGCTCTTGCAACTCCCTCTTCAGCTAGTCATTGAGTTTGTTTTTAACTTTTGTCTTTTTCTAGCTTTGTCTCTTCCTAGTTTTGTCTTTTCTTAGAATTTGAGCTCTTAGGGCTATATTCCCAGCTTTACTGGCTCCTTGCACTCTTCTCTCAGTGGTTCTTCCTTTTGGCCATAAGGCCTTTGAATGCATTTGGGTCTATGCTCAAGCCTTTAAAGATCAACAGTTATTTCATTATCATAAAGATGACGTTCACACACCTGTCACTATTTGAAAGCTAATAGCTAGTTTATTGCCCTAAATTTAATGGCTTCAGGGAAGTCACCAGACGTCTAGATTCCAATGGCTAGTTCATGGTGCCCAACTTTGACATCTATGGGCCCATTACCCCTTGGTCAATTCTTTTAGCTTTATTTCCTTTAAATTTCTTTTGATCAAGCTTAGTCTTTGAATCCTTTTGAAGGGACCTACCCTTTGGGGTCTTGAGAAAGGTTGATTTCCTGGTCGTTGACAGCCCCCCGCAAGGGTACCTACCCTTTGAGGTTCTTCGATTGGCCTTCTTCATCAAATCCTTTAGACAAAATGTCTGAAGGAAATCTTTCAGACATTTTGTATGAAGAATTTCTTCCTTTATCTTTCCCGCTTATTCCCTCATGCTTTTTTCTTTTGGGCAAATTCCTTCAGACAAAAGTTTAAAGGAATTCCTTCAAAAAAATTGTCTGAAAGAATTCACCTTGTCTTTTGCCTTGTAAAAATCCAAATAAATTCTAACTTTTTTTCCTTGTTCACTTTTCTAAAGAAAACCTTACCCTTTTGGCCTTTTGCAACAGTCCATTTTGCTCATCACCTGCCCTCTACAAGGGCTATTTGATCTCTAAAATTACCTTTCAAAAAAGTCACAAAGGTCCTTTTGGCTCCTAAGTGCCCTCCATAAGAGCACTTGTCCTTCAACCTTTGGGACACATTCCTTTGAACCTTTCGATTGAATCGATCGATTGAAATTGCCTAAGTGTTGGAAACTTATTTCTTTCTTGCAAAGTCTGTAGAAATCAGCCTACAGAGTCTATAGAAATCAGCCTTCAGAGTCTGTAAAAATTAGCCTATAGAGTTCATAGAAATCAGCCTATAGAGTCCATAGAAATCAGAATGTGGAGTTTGTAAAAATTAGCCTACAGAGTCTATAGAAATCAGCCTATAGAGTCTGTAGAAATTACCCTACAGGATCTATAGAAATCAGCCTGCAAAGTCTGTAGAAATTAGCCTACAGACTCCCTTAGCTAAAAAATCTTGAATAATGGAGAATTTGAATAATCAAAACAATTTTTGAGAAGGGAAGAGAGAATTTTGGCCTGTAGGACCAAAATGATTCATATGTTGTCTTAAAAATGAGTGATAAATTTTGGGAACAACAGTTGGCTCCAATTGGGGAACTTCCTTCAATTGAAATTTTGGAACAGCTGAGGGGAGTAGAAACCAGAATCTTCAATGCTTTCAAGTATGACATTGGGCTATGGAGTCATGCTACCCAAAAACTAAAGGCACCAAAAATGAAAATAAAAAGCACAAAATAGAACTAAAGACTATACAAATATACATATGTACAGATGATCTTATCTGATACTTCAAGAATTAAAGTGCTTTAAATGTTGCCCATTATGAGGTAGAGAAAATGGCATGCCATCTTGATACTTCAATAAGAAACTATTTTCAGCATTGAGCTGATGGATAGTAAATGGGCTTCTCCACAAGGAATCAAACTTCCCATGCATTCCCTTTGGTTCTCTCCTTTTGTCTCATAACAGGACTTGATCTCCAATCTGGAAATCATGGGTTTTTGCTTTTTGGTCAAAGAGCTTCTTCACCAGAATTTGATGTGTAGTAATTCGGTCCACCACTATAGTTTTATGCTCATCCAACTTAGTTAAGCACATGGTCCTCTTATCGATGGAGCTTTCATATGTCTGATCTTCGACTACCTTTACCAATTTCAATGTTGGCAATTCTAGGGTGATTGGTATCTCTGCATTGAGACCATACAAAATTTGGAATGGTGACATACCTATCACCCTTTTAAGTGTAATTTTGTCTACCCATAAAGCATCAATCAATTTTTTATGCTAGGTTCATTGGTTGTCATCCACCAGCTTCCTGATGATGGTCATCAAGTTCTTGTTACTCGCTTCTGCTTGGCCATTCCCTTGTGAAAAATAATCAGAAGAGTGGGAGAGGGTATCCCATAGTAAAAATAGAACTGAGTGACCTCATGAGAAGTGAAATAGGCTACATTATCTATGACAATCTTGGTTGGGACCCCAAACTTGGAAATGATGTTTTCTTTGAAGAACTCGCATACTACTTCTGAAGTAGCATGCTTGGTTGGAATTGCTAAAACCCATTTGGTGAAGTAATCTATGGCTATGAGGACATAATCATGCCTAGTGCTTGAATATGGGATTACAATACTAATGAAATTAATTTTCCATTGCTAAAATGTATCTTCTATCACCATTGGCTTGAGAGGCAGAGCAATTAACTTGGGTCTTCCAATGAACTGTTGGCACAGTTCACACCTTCATATCCATTTGTATGCATCTTGAAACAAATTAGGCCAGTAATACTTGGATCACAAAATCTTATGGGTAGTTATAGGATTAAAAAAATATCCTCCATAGGCTAGATTATGGAAGGACTTCAAAAGTTGGTTTTGCTACTCTTTATCCATGCAGTGAAAGAACACTCCATCAAGGCTCCTCTTATATAGGTTGTTGTCCCAGAGGACAAAATTGGTAGCTTTCAATTTAACAGTCCTCCTTTCTTTATGAGACAGGTGAGCGGGACACTCACCATAAGTAAGGAAATGATAAATACTTGAATACCACTCATTCGTGGTGGAGACAAAGAGGATTGTTAGCTTGTCTTCTACTTCTATTTCTTCATGCCTTGCTTCTTCGAGTCTGTTGTCAGTAATTAATTGGCAGAGGCCCCTTCCTCATACAAGCTTCATTGGTTTGATAACTAAATCAAACTCCTAGATTTTGGTAATCCAATTACCTCTTTTATTTTCAAACTCTTATTGAGTTAATATGGATTTAACTATGGTATCAGGAACCAAGGTAGTAACTTGTGAATTCAGGACATAAAAATGGAAGTGCTTTACTGCCTTCACCACTGCATAAACATGCTTCTCCATGTTTGAATACTTTAGTTCATGAGCTTTGAGAGGACAGTTCATGAAGGATATGAGAAATTCCACACCTTCTTTATTCTGTTGAACTAGAATTGTTAAAAGTGTGTGCTCAGAAGCATAACTGTATATGGTGAAACCTTTGGTATAATTTGAACAACCTAGAATTAGGGCATGGGCAATAGCTATTTTGATGTCTTGGAATGCCAATTTGCCTCTTTTAGTCTAGCTGAAGGTGGCCTTTCCCTTCATCATGTTTACAATATGGTGAGTCTTCTCAACAAACTTGGGGATGAACCTTCATAAAAAATTCACTTTTTCGAAGAAAAAGTAAACTGTAGTCTTACTTCTAGACAAGGTAAGCTCTTGGATGAACTTGACTTTGTCTAAGTCAATATTTATGCCTTCTCGAGATATAATGTGTCTAAGAAGTTTCCCTTCTATTAGTCCAAAAATAGACTTCTTAGTATTTAGAGAAATGCCATATTGGTGGTAGTGTTCCGTCACTTGTTCCAAATGGTACACATGATCAAGGTGATGCTTAAAAAAGACAGTCAAGTCATCAAGGTATACCATAATGAACTTACCCATTTCATCTTTGAAATCAAGGTCTATTGTTCTTTGGAAAGTGACACCAGCATTTATCAGGCCAAATGGCATTCTTTGATATGTAAAGGTGCCCCAAGGTATGGTGAAAGTGATATTGTGCTAGTCTACTTCACTGAATTCTACTTGATTGTACTTTAAGAAGTTGTCTAGCATTGATAACATCTCTAAACTAGTCACTATTTAGAGCACTTAGTCCATGATGGGCAAAGGATAGTTATCTTTTAAGGAGGATTGATTTAAATTTTTGAAGTCCACACAGAGGTGAATTTTGCCATTTTTTTTCCTCACATGTACTATGTTGACAATCCATGTGGAATGATGGATTAGGAAAATTATTCTAGCATTCAGTATCTTTTGTATTTTGGATAGAATAGTACCAGATATCTTTGGATTATACTGCCTAAATTTTTGCTTGTAAGGCATCAAATCATCTTTGAAAGGAATTTCATGGTGAATTTCATCAGGCCTAAGCTACTTTATATCATCATAAGAGTACGTTAGGACATTTATGTACTAGCGAAGCAGAGCAGCAAATTTGAACTTATCTTCTGGAGTGCAACACTTCTCAATGTTCACCATATTGGTATTTTCCTTGGTACCCAAATTTATTTGATCAAACTCCTAAGAGGAGCTTGAATCCATTTGTTGTTATTTGATGAACATGTCATGTTTGTCAAATAACTTCTCAAAGGAAACTAGGCCTTTTGAGATTTTATTCCCTTTAAGTTGTAAAAAAATTTCACCTGCGTCTGAACTTGATTTAGGGGTTGGTTTAAGCTTCTAAGGTTCACTGCCTTCAAAATGAAGCTATTTAAAGCTATCTTTTTGTTCTAGGAAGGCAATGATTTGGTTGTCACCATTAAACACTTGCCAATGATTGGCATTATTAGGCACACTTGGTCGAAAGACTAGTTTGATAGTGTACTTATCTCTCTTAAAATTAAGGTGAGGAACCAAAAGAGTTGTTGAAACAGTCAAAGCATCAGCTCAGTCATTGAATTCTCTAAGAAATATAGAGATGCTAAAATCATCAAAACTTTCAATTTAATCCCAAACTAGATTGTGATAATGGCACAATCTCTTATTTTTGGTTTGGTATACGTTCCTCACCTAACAAACCACCAACTCGGCATCTCCTTTGGCATGAAGGAGCTTGATGCCCTTATCTTGAGTAGCCTTAAATCCAAGTAGTAGCGATTCATATTCAATAGTATTATTGGTATTACTAAACCATAATTTATATAATGAAGGAAAAATATCTCCTTGAAGAGATATCAACACAATCCTAACTCCTAAACTAGTAGAGGAATAGCTTTCATCAAATTCTAGAATTCAGACATCATCAAAAACTGATTTTACATTAGATTTGTCTTTGTGTTGAGGGGAGGATTCTTCTATGCTTGCATTGTGCTCTATCTTGTCTTCTATTATTTTATATGAACCAATTTTTAGACTATCATGTTTAGAGGTTCCACCAGCTAAGATAGGAGCATCCTTTATATTCAGGAAGTAATTACCTATGCCTAAAGACTCAAATAGAATTTGAGCTTCAGGTGCTGATATTTGAGTGACCACATATTTTGCTTCCTTCTCAAGGAGCAATCTCTACATGAAACCTTTGACTGGGATCCTTGCCTCAGACACATTCATGCTCAACTCACCACCAACATTCTTACATTAAATTTTCCCAAAAAAGATGTTGTATGAGGCTAAGACATCGGCTACCAGGACTGTCATCTTGATTCTCTTTTTTTTTTTAAATGTTGTAAATGCAAATTGGGCATCCTTCATTTATCTCAGTAGTGGAACTTATTTTTTCTCCATGGAGAAACATCTCCCAAATGGCTTACTTAGTGTGAGACCAAGGGATTCAGCTACTTTGGCAGGCATGACATTGTCTGGCGCATCTGAGTCTATGATGTAATTGTTCAACTGATGTCCATTTATCAGCAGGGAGACATAAAATGGTTTAGTCCTTTTAGGAGTAGCAGGAGGAGCAATGAAAAGGTTATTTTAGGTGGACATGGGAGTCACCTTGGGAACATCTAGTTATGGAGGGACATTTTGGTTCTTCACACATTGAACCAACTTATCCAACTGCTCAAGGTTGGATTGTAAAAATTCAAATTTAGACATTTGAATTTTAGTTTTCTTGACGTGGTCAACTATGTCAAATGTCTGAAATGAATTATGAACAAGGGAAGGGAGTTCATCCTTCTAGTTTTTAGGAGGGGGTGGACTAATCTATGAATTTGGAGTTGAAGTTGAAGGCATGTTTGGGGTACTTAATTTTTTAGCAATCACTGGGTCCTTTGGCTAGAAAGGTAGAGAAGTTCTTCATCTGGAAATTAAAATTGTAGGTTGAGCTCGCTCCTCTATTTTTTTTATCAGCTTGCTAGGCTGATTGATTTTTGGATTGGGTGAACGCAGCAGATGATCCCTCAACTATTTTACCTTCACTTCTAGGTTCATCCTAGTAATCTAGGAAACCAATATTGGAGTCACCAGCTAATTCTTCTTCTCCCTCTATGAATATATTAGCATCATCTTCTAGGTTCAACTCAGGTTGGAAGGAGAAATTGAATTCTGCTTCAAGATATCCAACCACTAAATTGGTTGGAGGTGCTTCAATGGCTAATTTCTCTTAAGTGGGAGGAAGATGATTTGGCTACCCTTGATTCTTAGCAGCATTGCCTTGGTATGACTGATTAGGGAATGTTCTCCTTGGTATATCTTTGTATCGAGTAGATGACATCCCTTGCACCATTTACTTTCTGAGAGCAAGCAACTCATTCACTAGCTTTTGCACTATTAGATTGGTGGTGCCTATAGATGGATATTTTAAAGATGATGAAGATTTACCTCTGTTAGGATCTCTCCTTATCTTTCCTACCAAGATAAGGTCATCTTTCACCTCAGTGTCTAAATTCTAAGCAGCAGCAAGGTCTATGTGGCCAACACGTCTCAGCAAAAAACTCACTACAGGCAGTTGTGAGTTGATGAAGAAACATTTAAGGTTCTTAGGTGTTGGTTGAGAAATTGTAGGAATCCTATTCCTCAACTTGTCAAATTTAGCAATGAAGTCCCTCATAGGTTCATGAGGTTCTTTCTTCATCTATGTGAGCTAGGCCAGTAGGGCATACGCATCTTCTACAGGCTTAAACTTTACTTCAAAATTAGCTTTGAGAGTGTTCTAATCAGTCACAGTCTGGGCTTGTAAATGATAGAACCAGTCTACAGTAGCATCTTGCAATTTTTCTATGATCATTTTGATTGCTACATCCTAATACTCAACATCTATCACACCATAGGCTATACTTAAGGCTGTAATATGTTCATCAAGATGAACTCTTCCATCACCAAAGAATTTGGGGAAATTATTTTATGAACTACGTGGTAGCTCATGTAGAAGTGGAGTTAAATTGAGTGCACCAAAAGAGTTACCCCAAGGGCCTTGAACTACCATGATTTGATTATGTAAAGTGGGGATAACAAATCTTGGTGGAGTATGTATGGGCAAAGCTCTGCTAATAGCCAAAAAAGAAGCCCTGCCTTATATTGGTGACCTGGTATTGGTAGGAGAAAGATTCCTACTTCATTAAAATTGAAGTTGTGGAGGGAACAAATTAAAATTGCCCTATTGCACCAACTCAAAAATAGGGTCAACAATACCTTGGGCTCTCTAACTTCTTATATAGCATGGAGTTGTCAAATTCTAGAATAAAAATGGAAAAGAATTGGCCCTACTTCAACTTAAACCTTGAGGCTTCAAATTGCATGCTCTTCTCCAGCGTCTCTAGTTTCTCAAACTAGATTATATAATGGAAATAGATAAGACTATATTGATAATGGATAAGACACAAGTGATGCTTCAATCTAAAGCTTGAGGCTTCAAATTATGCAAAATTTTTGTGTTCCCAGTGGAGTCACCAAAAAATGGTTGGGTAAATATTTTTTCACCAGCTAACTGATATGAAAAATAGGTCTTTTCAACCATAGCATGGGGAGATTGGTCAGCTAGATGTGCAGGTTTACCACATCAAAAGGGGAAAAATCTCTCCTCTCATCAAGGGGAGGTTCCCTAATAACTACGAGGAGATATATACTATATATATATATATATATATATATATATATATCCTCATAGTTATTAGGGAACCTCCCCTTGATGAGAGGAGAGATATTTTCTGCATATATATATATATATATATATATATATATATATATATATATATATATATATATATATATATATATATACAGAAAATAACACTTAGGGGTAGGATAACACCATCCATCTCTCTCTTTTTAGAGATGGTGTTCACAAACAAAGGAGAAACCCAAGCTGGAAACACTGAAGGCACTTCTCTTCTTTCAGAAGTGATCTTATAGCAAACAGCTGGAGTTCTTTCTAATAGGTAACGAGTAACTGGTAACAGGGGGCGTAGTAATCAATAGACTGAGATGTAGCACAAAGTCTCCACCTCAACTGCCCAAGAGTGAAATATGAAGGACAATGAGGGCACAAAGTCATCCCAAGGCCCTTTACATAGGAACAAAAAATAGACAAACACACTAAAGGCAATTATGGCAACACAAAATCTTTTCACAGTTGGCTTCAGGACACCTTCTTGATAACTTCCACTAGTTCTACTTATTTCAATAAAATGGACAAGAATGCATTCAGGAAACAGACATAAGAATAATCTCTTAAAATGACACAAGCTATAACAGCACAAAGTCTAAAAGTAACTTACTTTCTCATTCAAACAAAGAAATATGATTAACAATCTAAGCTCAAAGTCTCAATAATCGCCTTTCAATTTTGGCAGAGTTTTGCTTCTATAATAGAGAGATCTCTTTTTCATAAACTAAGAGAATACAATAAATAGTATCCAAGAAAGGCTTGGCACTTTGTTTCATGGAATAGCCCATGCTGTATTCAATGCTTTGAATGCATTTTTAGTTTGGTTAAAGAGGGCCATGCTAGAACAGGGCATATGCCTTAACTGTGACGTGTCAATTTATCTCAATTTTTTTTTCCTGGGCCTAGGTCATCTGGTCCTTTTCCTATTATCTGTATAGTTGTCCACTTCACCTTTACTCCAAGGGAGAAAAATAGGTCATGCTTTTAATGTTTTCAATCTCAAATATCTACTTGGTGAACTATTCCACCTACTGAGATAACTCCTACACAGATATTTCTAGTCTTTCCCTCTCTCCACTGACTCTTTGGGCTCCCTCTTTAGCTGGTCATTGATTTTGTTTTTAACTTTTGTCTTTTTCTAGCTTTGTCTCTTCCTAGTTTTGTCTTTTCCTAGAATTTGAGCTCTCAAGGCTATATTCTCAGCTTTGCTAGCTCCTTGCACTCTTCTCTTAGTGGTTCTTCCTTTTGGCCATAAGGCCTTTAAATGCATTCAAGTCCATGCTCAAGCTTTTAAAGATCAACAATTATTTCATTGCCATAAAGATGATGTTCATGTGCCTGTCACTATTTAAAAACCAATAACTAGTTTATTGCTCTGAATTTGATGGCTTTGGGGAAGTCACCAGACATCTAAATTCCAATGGCTAGTTCATGGTGCCCAACATTGACATATGTGGGCCTTTCACCCCTTTGTCAATTCCTTTAGCTTTATTTCCTTCAAATTTCCTTTGATCAAGCTTAATCTTTGAATCCTTCCGAAGTGTACCTGCCCTTTGGGGTCTTGAGAAAGGTTGATTTCTTGGTCACCGAGAGCCCCTTGCAAGGGTACCTGCCCTTTAGGGTTCTTCGGGTGGCCTTCTTCATCAAATCCTTTAGACAAAATGTCTGAAGGAAATCCTTTAGACATTTTGTCTGAAGGATTTCTTCCTTTGTCTTTCCTACTTATTCTCTCAGGATTTTTTCTTTCAGGTGAATTCCTTTGGACAAAAGTCTGAAGGAATTCCTTCAGACTTTTTGTCTAAAATAATTTGCCTTATCTTTTGCCTTGAATAAAACTAAAGTAATTCCAACTTTTTTGCCTTGTTCACTTTTTCAAAGAAAACCTTACCCTTTTGGCCTTTTGCAATGGTCCATTTTGCTCATCACCTGCCCTCTACAAGGATTGTTTGATCTCTCAAATTACCTTTCAAAAAAGTCACAAAGGTCCTTTTGGCTCCTAAGTGCCCTCTACAAGGGCACTTGTCCTTCAGCCTTTGGGACACCTTCACTTTAATCTTTCAATTAAATCGATCGATTAAAATTTTTTAAGTGTTGGAAACTTGTTTCTTTCCTGTGGAGTCTGTAGAAATTAGCCTACGAATTCCATAGAAATTAGCCTGCAGAGTCCGTAGAAATTAGCCTGCAGAGTCCGTAGAAATCAGCCTACAGAGTCTGTAGAAATCACCCTACGGAATCTATAGAAATCAGACTGCAGAGTCTATAGAAATCAGCCTACAGAGTCCATACAAATCAGCCTGTAGAGTCCCTTAGCTAAAAAAGCTTTAATAATGGAGAATTTGAATACTTAGAACAATTTTTGAGAAGGGAAGAGAGTATTTTGGCCTGCAGGACCAAAACAGTTCATATGTTGTCCTAAAAATGAGTGACAAATTTTGGGAACAACACAACTATAGATTTTTTTCCTTCATTTTAAGACTGATCTAGGATCAACCTAGGGAATGGATGTGGGTATTGGACTTCACAAATAGATTATATATGAATACTCTCCAAGAATTGCACCTAGGAAGGGAGATCCTCATATGCACCCACCATACTGATGTTAGTTGCACAATGATGGTGATGGTGATGGTGATGGTGATGGTGATGGTGACGGTGACGGTGACGGTGACGGTGACGGTGACGGTGACGGTGATGGTGATGGTGATGGTGATGGTGATGGTGAGTGGAAATGATAAGAATATGTATGTGAGTTTCATATGAATATACCCCTTCCTTCCATCATAAGAATATGGATGTGAGTTACACAGTGATGGTAATGGTGGGGGAAATGATACAATTTCACCATATCTACCGATTCAAGACCATCCCTCAAGTTGTTGGGGTGTAGGAGGTGTGGCTAAAATGGTGGTGAATGGTGGAGGATAAGGTGGAGGGGAGATGGAGGGAGTGGAAGGAATGAAAGAGGAAAATAATGGAGGTAGAGGAGTCATGGGAGTAAAATGAGGGATAATGAAATGGGAGGCCCATGGGAACATTTGAGCTAATCATTATTCTTGAGTGAGGCTCACCTAAGGTGGAATTGCTCATAGGAATGGGTCATTGAATAATAGGGATGAGATGGGTTGGTTAAAGGCAAGGCTGGTGGAGCCTTGGGTAAGGGAGAGGATGGGGCATAGAGCTAATAAATGAACTACTGAGGCTAAGTCTAGAGGATCCATTAAGACTAGCATAAGAGTGGAACTAGATTATAATCCATTTAGGATAGAGCTAGAGTATAGGTCACCTATTGTTTCTTCTTTAGCCTCTTTCCTGAGTCAATCCTAGGTACTATGGTGGATGGTCTAGTCAGGATGATAATGGCCAAAAGGGCCAATGGCTAACCACTTAGAGCCATGGAGGGGAGTGTTAGGCTAATTGGAGTGGTAATTAGAAGGCTCCCTACTAGAAGCACTAAAATTTTAAAGGATGAAGTCATGCCTCTTGTTAAGGTTATGACCAAAAGATGTACTAAGAACACTCTAGGATATGACATGGGATGATCAATAGGGAATGAGGAAGTGATTATGCTCAGAAGGATTGAGGCAAAAGGTACTTGGGTGAAATATGGAGGGGAAATAGAGGGGGTGGATCTAAACTAATGGGTGTCAAAACTAGGAGATAGAATGAGACAGGAGAAAGGGGTGGAAGGGAAATGAGAGGAGATGGAGGAGTGAGTTGAGGAACCTAGATGGGAGCCTTTTAGGTGCTTAGTTCTAGGCTCACCCTTAAGCTACTGACTACATCAAATATCAAAGGATATGAGGTTATTAGTTAAGTAGGCTATACTTGAGTTGCCTATCATCATGTGGTTTGGGGTCAATTCTATCATGACCTAATCATTGGTGTTATTAGAAGAGGTGGAGGAGGAGTATGAAGAGCAACTAGAGGAGGCAGAGGTGAAGCTAGATCTAGAGGATCTAAGGATGTTGGTAGAAGTGAATATGGAGCTAAGGTTATAGTTTAATGAGGAGAAGGCATTGATATACCTTATTAAATTCTCTAGGAGATGGCTAGAGCTATTGGACTTAGGTCTTCCATAGACTGAGCAAGAGTTAGATGAGTTGTATAGGGCCTCCCTGAGCCTTCTTCCCATTATTTATTTCTATCTAGGATAACACCTTCTGGTCATTAGTGGCATTCAAATAGAGCTCATCATCATCTTTGGCTCAATGGCCATAGTTGATGTTGAGTCAAGCTAAGTATTATGTTAAATGGGTCTGAATCACCCCTTTAGGGTCCCACTACCAAATCTTTCACTTTACCAAGGAAAAAGAGTCTCACCTAGATGACATATTTTGTATCAATGAGACATTCCTGTAGACATGGTTTTAAATGGTGATCAGGATATATGGGAATGCCTTTTACTGATGCTATACATAGAATCCAAAAATGTCATTCACCAATTTAGAGGCTATATCCTATTCTACTAAGAGGTTAAAGATATATTATGGTAAGTAGAGGGGGTCTTAGATTAATCCCACAGCTTATATCACTATGTCATCCTTGTGCAACTAATAATACTTTATGGTTGTGATAGAGTCTCAGATTACCTTTGAGAGTCAAGGCATTATAGCTTCATTGACTACCTAGTACACCACTAGGTAAAAGTGGTCACAGGCATCCTTAACATTCTAGTGGAACCGATGGCCATAGAGATTATATAATACCATATGGATGGTTGGGCCAATAGGAACCCATGTAGGAATGGTTGAAGGCTTGAATGAGAGTGTCCCATAGATTGCATCTAGCAAGTAGCTCATCATGTATAAGTTGTCTCCAGCTTAAGCATCTATAATGTCATGGACTAACTTGAAGATGATTAATCCTCCTATGTTCAAGATGCCTGAATGAGTCAAGTTTATGTGCATAATGGGAAATCATAGCTCATTGATGTGCTATCAGTCTTGGTCTATGAATAGATGATTTAGTAGGATCATGTCTACTTAGACCTCCTCCCAAAAGATATGAACTATATAGGCATTGATCTTTTTCTTGTTAACCCACTTGGAGTTAGGGTTCTCATCCCAATTTTGAAGGACATCATATATCTGGTAGGTGTCTATCTAGGTTGACATTATCATTACATCATATGAGAAAGAGAAGACTAGGAGGGAGTAGTACACCTTGAAGGTGTTCCTAGATATATATGTAATATGGTGCTAAGAGGTGGGTGAGCATACCCAATAATTGATAAAATATCTCATACAAATAGATTTATGGAGGATGTCACCTATTAGGTCTGTGCAAGGAAATTCCTTTGGTTTAAATGTGGCTCTATGGAGTTTGCACTTCATATAGGACCAAAGGGTGTCCTTATACTTAGTGAATTGGTCGTAAGCATCAACAAAATCCTTGGGGACCTACTTAATTACCTTAAATATGTCATTGTATTGCCTATACTTGGTTAAACTAATATGGAAAGTGGTGTCTTGGTACTCACTCTTGGCCTTTGGGTTTGAGGATGTAACAATCATTAGAGTAGGATGGAAGGGAATTTAGGGAGCTTTAAGCATAGAAGGCATTAGATGCAAGGGCTCTATGGAATTTTAAATGCAAGGACTTAGATTTTCACATTCATTATGGTAACCATTAGTGGGCTTCTCTTGGGCTTTATAATCACATACACACATCCCCTACGTTAATGGCATTCAGTGTCTCACTTGATATGACTTTGAATTTGGTTCAATGGCTAATTTTCTCCTTTATTTCTAAATCTAGATTTGAATTTGGAGCTGATGACCCTCTCTCTATAACCAGATATAGTAATGGCAATGTGATGTTTTCAAAATTTTCTAATCATGTCTAGTTTTGTATTCTATTAATGCCCATTGTATGGTAGGTACACAATCACATCTCTTAAAGTTCCCTCAACTAACTCCTAATTTATGACATGTGTCATCCATTTATTAATCCTTCCTATTAATGATTAGCACCTAGGCATGGTTCTATACTCCATTTCATTCCCCTAGGTTGGGTCATGTATTACTTAGGGACACATGGCACAATTTAATTGGCCTTCAAGTTTCATTTATACTTCATTCTAAGCTTCTTGGGGTCGTAGGTGGAAACTAGTTCATCGTCGCATGAGATGACATGGTAGTTTCCCATTTGGCTAGGCTCCAACATCTTTGATAGGTCTAGGGAACTAGCCTTTTTGGCTCAAAATGATGTGGTTTCTTCTCATTTGGTTGGCCTCTCTCAATCTTTAACAACTCTGATAGGTTCAGGGGACTAGCCACTCTAGCTCAATATGACATGGCAACTTCCCATTTACTTGGGCTCTTCTAAGCTTTGACATATTTTCTAGGTCTAGGGGGATGGTTTATCTTACTTTCAATGACATGGAACCTTCTCATTTAGTTGGGCTCTCCCAAGCTTTGACATCTCTGATAGGTCTAGGGGACTAGTTGTTTTGACTCATGATGACGTGGTATCTTCCCATTCGATCAGGCTCTCCTAATATCTGACTTCTCTTATAGGTTTGGGGGACTGGTCACTTTGACTCATGATGATTTGGCACCTTCCCATTCCACTAGGCTCTCTTAGCTCTGATAGCTCTGATAGGTATGGGGTATTATCTTATCTAACTCATGATGATCTAGTGCCTTCCTATTCAGTTGGGCTCTCTTAGGCTCTAACATATCTTTGATAGGTTTGGGAACTGGCTATTCAAACCCATGATGATATGGTGGCTTCCCATTTGGTTGAGCTCTCCTAAGCTCTAACATCTTTGACAGGTCTAGGGGACTGGCCATTCTGACTCATGATGATGTGGTGACTTCTTATTTGGTTGGGCTCTAAAAGATTCACAAAATGACTAAGTAAGAAAGATAAAAAGAAAAACATACATTAAATCTTACCTGTCAAATATGGAGAACTTGATGTTCCATGGAGGATAATGAGTTTGTCACTCTAGGAGATTCAAGTGAAAATAAAACTACAATGTTAGCTCTATGATTTATTAAAAATAACAAATGCTAATTAGTTTTTTAGAGAAAATAAAAGAAGCATGTTACTACTTGAAGAAATCAAGGTTGTGTATATTCTGAAGACTTGAGCAGGCATCACCGATAAGAACAAAAGAAAGGACTCTGAAGCTCTAGTTTAGAAAAAAATTAAAAGGGTCCCCCATTTCAAAGAAAAAGGGGTGTGTTGGCCACAAAAAATCTTATTTTACATGTTGGTCCTCCCTCTTGTGAGTCCCATTCTTATGAGGATCATCGTTACATGGCTCACTTTGAGTTACCTCTGGTTACTACTCGATGATAAAGGGATCAAAGGACTCCTTTTGTTTTACCTCCACCTAGACTAGTTGATTATCTTCACTCCCATCCCACCTTTACTACTTACCCTTGACAAATAGGACATCATATGATTTAATTTGTTATTAGATAAAACATGGTGCCTCCTTAGCCTATATAAGAATAATGTAATACCACCATCCCTCCTCATCCCCATCACACTACAATGGGACCTAGAAATCAGCACAGAGCATTTGATATTGTGGATCAATTGAGAAACACAGTAGCTAAGATATCTATATTGTAATTACTTCAACATGTAACTATTTTAAAAGATATTCTTTTTCAAACACTCAATCATTCATCTTTGCCTTGTGACACATATTTGCCATCAGAGTCAGTTATTGCTCAGAATTTACCACTTTTTATTTAATCATAAATCAATACCACCACTATTAAACAAGTTATAATTGATAGTGATTCATGACTTAACATATGCAACCTCACATTTAAACATATTATGGGGGTTGATATAGAATCCATTCAGAAGACACATAAGAATATCAAAGGTTTTGATGACATTCCTAGATAGATATTGGGTTCTATTACATTGGATATTACCAGTAGGGACAAAAACCCTACCTACATAGTTTTAGGTGATGCCTATTCATTTTCACAACTTATTACTTGGGAGACCTTAGATACATGCTATGGAGGTCATACGCTCTACTTTCCACATATGCATCAAGTTTTTACATGACAAATACTTATACACTTGTCAACAGATAATCAACTATTCAAATATTGTAGACTCATCAAGCCTACTACCTCAAGAACATATTCATATGGAATACCTCATGTTCTCATAGACTTCCCACCTCACAAGATTCCAATTGAGTAGATGCATACATATGAGGTTGGGGAATCCAATAAGACTATTACTAGACATCTTCCAAATCTCCCTAAAACATAATTACCCTCACCCATGATGGAGGAGGACCCTCCCATATTATAGATATCAACATCTAGGGAAGATGATGAGATTCTCATAGCATAATTACCATTACTTGTTAACTCAAAAGAAGTATACATCCATAACTCTGATACAGATTCTCAGACCACCATAGAGGATAATCCAACACCTATTGATAGTGATGACTATTTAAGTGGATTAAGTTTCACACCAGTGGGCCCAAGAGAGTACAAAGATGATACTAAGGACTCATACATTTTTCTACACTGATAGCACCACTATTTCATAATCTTATAGCTAGAGGCCCCCTAGTCAATTACAGTCAGTGGTAGATCCCTCCATTCATTTAGTACATATGGTTACATCTATGGATATAAACCCAAATATATTGATTTAGGTAGTAAGTTCACAAGATAGATTGTACTGGATTTTATAGATATTACTTGATAGAGGATTGAAGGTATTCCCCATAATTCATCACAAATTTGTCAGTAGATTATCATAGCAGGAAGGTCAACCATTTTGTCATTTTCATAGATTAATAAGACATGATACTGATACATGCTTGACATTATAGCATAAGTTGAATAAATTCAAGGTTTAGGGCACTATTCAAATTATATATCCTCTACCTCCATAGATATAGGCACCATAATAGAATCATCATCAACATAGATACTCATAGAATGATCCATTGACTATCAATATTTTTGTTACAAATTGATACATCCCTTATGTGGTTATAGATGAGGATTTTGATCTTAATACTTGTAATTTAGCATTTTAAAACACATATGCTATCAATAAAATGAGCTAAAACATGCCATACATTATCAGGATTCCATTAGACATATCACACTACCAGTTACATATGGCCCCAAGGTGGCCAACACATTATTCTTTATAATGAGCAAGGGCACTCATATATAGGTTACTCTTGGTAGTACATGGTTATAGGTGATGGATGCCATATTTGATCAATTAGATAGATATTCAACATTTAGTTATGAGGGACACATGGTTTACATTTTACATGATGGCACATATGAGAACCATAAATTTCATATAGATACTTCACGATCTACGATTGGTGTTACAGTCCTTAACCTCATTATTTCATAAATGGATATCTTTTCAAATCTTATACCACCTAGGGTTGGCCTAGACCTCTTTTAGCACCTGCATAAGCACTAGAATAATATAAATAGATGACTATTATCCCTTTATCCACTAGATGAAAATTAGATGCAAATTACTCATACAAATTTAGAACAAGTTGTGCACAATCAAGGTTATCAATCTATAATCACCTAAAAGTGGTAATTGGATGCTAAGAGTGTCACTTGAGTTAGCCTATTCTTAGCTTATCCCTGGACCTATCCTAGAGACTTAGTCACATGTTTCCATCCATTATATAGACCATAAACACCTATAGTTAGCTAAAACATAGTCCTAGAACTATCTTCTTAGATCCCAACCTAGTTATTCTAAAAGTCTACCAGGTGGACATTAGCACCACATTTAGGACACTATAGTCACATGGCACTAGTGTCCCTAACTGGGTGTTACTATCCTTAGCCCTAACTCTCCAAAATAGATACTTTTTCAAATGTGTGCCCCTCCTAAGGTCAACCTAAAAACATTTTCTTATCTACACTGATCCAAACTTAGAAGTTTTGGTTGACAAATATTTCAAGAACACAAAAATAACATAGTAATAATGAATTCTCTGAGAAGAGATGTTTTATTACTCAAGATCACAATACAACTATATGCTTATCTCTGAGAAGAGATGTTTGGTTTCCATTTTGAGTTACATCTACATTTATACATATTTTGAAATTAGGGGGAGGATGTGAAAGGCCACCAATATTGAGGGAGATTAAGTGGTTTGACTTCCATGATTTAAAACAATACAGAATTCAAGGAATTACTATTTTTAGAAACTTACTATTTTTAGATTGCACTACTAAAATTGAAATTTTGGGCACTTCCATTGGATTTTCAGGAGTCTAAATCCATTTAGTGGAGCTCCATGCAATCTCATTGTGTCCTTGTTCTTTTTTTCCAATCGTTCAAATGGTGATTCAATTAGAGATACGGTACAAAATTTATGGCTTCCAAAAGTTTTGTGATCAATTAAGGTGGAACCGTCACCCAAATTATCACCTAAATTATTGCCTCGATCATTCCTCCTTCCTTGAGAAGTAATGGTCCCCATTGCATCAATGTTCCTCATCAGATGTGGTAGTTGTGTCTTGATTTGATTCTCTATGAGCCACTCACCTTGGTGGCTAATTTGGCCCCTTTTGACCAACAAATAAAGTGGAATAGAGCATCCTTTTGTTGTCTTCCTCCAGGTGTCCACAATCTGATCTTCCTCCACTAGAGAAAAACTTTGTGGATCAAGCTCATCAATGTTTAGTTGTTTTTCTATGACTGAAGTGTCTAATAGAGGTGGATGATATGGTTTTAAGAGATCCATGTTGAATATTAGATTCAGACCAAGGTAGGCTAATAGGTTCAACTCAAAATCATTTTCTCCAACTTTTCTAGTGATGGTGTAGGGACCATATCATAGAGGCTGAATTTTTTTGTGTGGGCCTATAGTTCATTCCTTCTAAAGCTGCAACCAAACCTTGTCACCCATAGTAAAATGGTGTGCAATCCTATGTTTGTCATGGCATTGCTTATACTTTTGATTCATCTTCTCCAAGATGTCATGAACTTGATGTTGGATGTGTTGCATTTGTTCAATGAAATTTGTTACTTTTTCTACTTCAGATCTTCCATGAGGTGTGTATTCCATGGTGGATAATGGAATGGCTATATCAATTAGTGTCATGGGTTGGAACCCAAAGCATACTTAGAATGGACTATGCTTGGTCAAGTTGTGTAGGGCCCGATTATATCCATGTTGTATGAAAAGAAGCCCCTCATCCCATGTGCATGGATGTTTGGAGTGATACATCTAAATCATGTGAATAATCAAGTGGTTCACCACCTTTGTTTGACCATAAATCTATGGATGGAAGGTTGTGGACTTCATCATCTTGGTATACATCATCTTCCATAAAGTGGACCAAAAGATGCTCAGGAACCTGTTATCTCGATCTAAGACAATGGACTTGGGGAGACCAAAATGGAGCCATACATGACTAAAATATAGTTGAGCAATTTCTTCAGTAGATATATTTTTCTTATAAGAAATCATGATAGCCATTTTTGAAAAATTATCAACTACAACAAAAATACAGTCCTTGCCATGTTTTGAAGTGGGCAAACCTAAGAGAAAGTCTATTGAGATAGATTCCCAGGCCTGGTTGGTTCTGGCAATGGTGTGTATAATCCTTGCTTATTATTTGTTGGCTTGGCTATCACACATGGGGTGAAATATTTGAGATAACTTTCAACATCCTTTCCCATATGGGGCTAGTAGAAGTGTTTTTGAAGAAATACCAATGTCTTTTCTACACCAAAGTGTCCAATTTTCCTACTAAATTGTGCTTCCCATATCATCTTCTATTGCTCTACAACTAGAACACAGATGTGCCCCATATGATAGAGGACATTATCTTGTAAATATAAATTAGAAACATGTTTACCTTTTTGAAGCACCTAATATTTATCAGCAAAGGTAGGATATGCTTCATACAAAGCACCCTAAGTGTCAGTCTCATGTCTGCACAGGTTAAGAACTATTGTGAGTGTAGTAATTGGTGGGTGGCTCAGACAATTTGTAGCTATATTTGAGCTCCCTTTTTTGTGTTTTATTATTAGATGAAATTGCTAAAGATATGTGGCCCACTTTTGGTGCCTCTCATTTCATAATCTGATGTGTCTGGATGAATTCCAATGGTCTGTGGTTAGTGTGGATGACCATCTCCTTCCCCAAGATTTAGTGTTTCCATTATTTGTAGGCTCTCACAATGGCATAGATATCATTATCATCTGTTAGTTATTTCCTAACTATATCAGTGAAAGTTTCACTATGATATGTAATAGGATGGCCATGTTGCATGATGATATCTCCCATGGCATATTCAGAGGCATCTGTCATCAACTCAAAAGGTTGATGTAAATCTGGCAAGACAAGAGTAAGGGCTGAGCAAAGTCTATTATTCAAATTCTCAAATGCCCTTTATTGTATTTCACCCCACTAAAATGTATCTTTAGTTCCTCCTTTATTCACTTGGGTTAGTGACCAAGCAACATGTGAAAATCAAAGAACAAACCTGTAATAGAAATTTGCAAGACCCAAGAAGCTATGAAGTTCTGTGAGGGTCCTTAGTGTAGGCCATTCTTAAATAACCCAAATATTTTCTAGATCAACATGGACCCCTTCCTCATTTATAATGTACCTGAGGTACTGAATTATTTCCATCCCAAATGTGCATTTGTCAAGATTTGCATACAACTTGTGCTCCCAAAGAGTTTGAAGCACCTTACAAACATGTTGTAAATGTTCCTCCCATGTTCTACTACAGATGAGTATGTCATCTAGGTAAACAACCATGAATGAGTTGGTGAATGATTGTAGGATGTCATCCATCATCCTTATGAAGGTTGCAGGTGTGTTAGTTAAGCCAAAAGGCATAACCAACCATTTGAAGAGCCCTTCCTTAGATTTGAATGCAGTCTTCTAGACATTGGTGGGATCAATGGGAATTTGGTGATATCCAGATTTGAGATTAATTTTGGTGAATAAATTCACACCATGGAGTTGGTCCAATAGGTCATCAATCCTGGGGAGAGAGTAGTGATTCTTCACAGTGATTTTATTCAGGGCTCAATAGTCAATTCAAAGCCTCCATGTTCCATCTTTCTTTGGTGCCAAGACAATTGGGCTACCATAGGGTGAAGAGCTTGGCTTGATGTGACCCTTTTGGATCAATTATTGAATCTATCTTTTTATCTCATCATTATCTAAAATTGATTTGTGATACATAGGACTATTAGGCAAAGTTGATCATAGGATCAAATTGAAAGAATGTTTTACCTAGAAATGCAGTGGAACTCCTGTGGGTGACTTGAATAAGTCATCATATTCTCCTATGATTTGTCCCATATGCTTCTATTATTATGTTGATTATGTAGTTAGGACTACAACATTTACCTTCTTAGATTTCTAAGGTCTGACCACCATGAAAATGAATCACTTTGTCTTTTCCACCAATTTCTTATATTTTTTGGCACTAATTAGGGAGACAAATGTGGGAGGTGGTACCTTTGGTACCCTATAGCACTATGTTATAAGAGTGAGGGTGATTCTCCAAGTTTATGATTCATAGATGCCATGTCAATCATACATGAATGGCTAAACAAGGAGTACATCATAAACATCTAGATTGACCACATCACATAAGACTTCATCTTGGAAAGGTTTTATTGCATATGAAAGAAGAAATTGATGGGTGACACAGAGGTCTCTCCTTGGGCTCAACCATCCAATACTATATGGCTTTGGGTGAGGCTTAATGGATATATTTAGGCTTTTCACAACTTTAGCAAAGATTAAATTATTTTGACTCCCACTATCAAGAATGAAATGCAGAGGCTTACCTTTTACCCATAATTTAGAGTGAAACAACATTTCCTTGTCATTTGGCCTTTCCTCACAGGTCTATGATGAAGTGATGATGGTGTCAGGATCAACATCTATAATCTCTTCTTTGTTCTCTTCAACTGTAGGTTGTGTATGAGATAGAGTACAAGATGTCAAGTATTGTGACTCAAAAAGTAGTGATTTGATGGCTCAACATTATTTTTTGGAGTGAGTTCCAGTTTTGTGGTAATCACACCATTTTTTAGCCTTCCCCTTCTGGGGTTTCTTATCTTGAAACTCCTTTTGCTTCCAATTTTGGCCTCGTGTTTGACCTTCCTTGTCACTTTTCCATTTTGAAGGTTGACTCTTCGTATTATTTCTACCATGCTTCTACTCAATCTTCACTACAAACTTGTATGCCTCATCGAGGGTTTCCAAATTGAAGAGTTCTATTTCCCCCCATATGTACCATTGTAGTCCACCATGATATTTGATATTCTTATGTTTCTCACTTTCTTGGATGCCTAATCTTGTAGACAAAGAATGAAAAATGTCTAGGTAATCTTGAATAGATTAGTCCTTACCTTGGTGAAGTTGTTTCCACGATATGTACAGGTCATCATATGCTCCAATGGGATAGTATTATTCCTTTACCGCTTCCATGAAATCATCCCAGGTAGGTTCCACCTCAAGGCCAATGTCATCTGTACTGAACCTCTTTTTGAACACTTCTCACTAATTTTTTCACAAGCAATAATGCTTTCAAAAGAGCAAAAGTGATATTTTCTCCATCGGTGAATTTATTTATAGTGAAGTAGGAAGATAATTGATCCAACCAATTTTATACTACATCATCATTGATTTTGCCTTAAAATGCATGAATATAAAAATTTACCTAAGCCTTGAAGGGTGTTGGGGAACTGAAAGGATGTTCCATGGATGAGGAGTTAGGAAGTGCAGATGAGGAGCCAAAATTTCCCATCGAGAGTTATTAGATAATTTGGGAAAATTGTTGTAGAATTTATGCTTACTTCCATTGGGGGGCTTCATTCACCATTTCCTTGAAAGGATCAGATATCTTAGTGTCATCTACCATTTTAAGTCATTTGGAGTGAATAGGTGGATAGTTTGGAAACTCTATTGTTTTCCACCCAAGCTTCTTGTAGCCTGACCTCATCCTAAGGATCATACACTCTCAAGAAAAACCACTTTGATACCACTAACCCAAAACTTAGAAGTTTTGGTTGACAAATATTTCAAGAACATAAAAAATAACACAGTAACAATGAATTCTCTGAGAAGAGATGTTTAATTACTCAAGATCATAATACAACTATATGCTTATCTCTAGGAAGAGATGTCTAATTTCCATTTTAGGTTAAATATTAATTTATCCACATTTTTAAAGTCGGGGGCAGATTTTTAAGGTCACAAATCTTGAGGGAGATTAAGTGGTTTGACTTCAATGATTTAAAATAATATAGAATTTAAGGAATTACTATATTTAGAAACTTACTATTTTTAGACTGCACTACTAAAATTGAGATTTAGGTCACCTACATTGGTTTTTTATGGGTCAAAATCCATTGATCATATATCCATTCCATTTCACCATGTTCTCCTCATTCTTATCTTTCCAATGGTTCAAACAGTGAGTCAATTAGAGCTACGGTGCAAAAGTTATGGCTCCTAAAAGTTATGTCATCAATTGGGGTGGAACCGTCACCTGAATTGTTGCACGGATCACTGCACAAGTTATACATCTCTATAAATACAAGTGTTTTTTAATATTATTCATTTGATGTAAAATAGATATAAAAACACATTCAAACCAAAGACAAGTTGAGCAAAATTAAGATATTTGATCCCTATTTTGCCCTACCTATGCATACTACCATCTACTTTATCCCTAAGCCTAGTTTTTAAAAATTTCAAAGCTCAAGCACATTCAAGGCATCCAAGTCCACTCTCATTATATCATTCACTTGCACTTGCATCAAGCACTAGGTGGGAGAACTACATCAAGCTTGATCCCTCTTCGAAGTATTGGTATGTAGGCAACTCTCTTCATAATGGGGTGTTGAGGATGTATAATCTATCATACTAATGAACACATAATTATTGTTTATGCCATAATTACAAGGAGGATTAGGTTTTGCACACTAAATCAGGTTTTCCAAGCACAACATATAGTTCTAGGTTTCATGTGCATAGGAATAAGACCTAAAAACATAGGTGCAGCTGCTCCTAGAAAACAGGAACAATCCTTCAAAGGGGACACAACCATAATTTTGAGGACACTACAACAATATGGCACTATTTTCCATATGGAGTGCTACTATCTAATGAGCAAACAGATTCTAGAATCCTGTTGATGACACTTAGAACTATCCAAAACTCAAATTTAAAACCCAAATAATCTACAATAGACACTTTTCAGATAAGTCTATATTTAAGCCTATTTATTACTATTTTTAGAAATTTAAAAGAAGTAAAAAACTATAACAAATTAGTACTTAATTATTGCATTTATTTTATTGATTTAGACATCTCAACCCTTTAACCAAACATAGGAATTACATGTGTAAAACCCTAAAAGGTTAAATCATTTGGTGTCCCTTACTTCAAACATTGCTTAAAACCCTAATTTTACCTAGGGTTTACCTTTTTTGAATTTTTTACACCAAATTAGGGTTAAAAAATCATGTTTTTATATTTTTTTATGCATAACCTATCCCATTTAATCATTACATAGTAGGGTGTCATTTATTTAAATTTTATTAAAATCTTTGGTTAACTAACCCTGGCAATACCAAACCCTATGATTTACATTTTTAGAATTTAAATTTCAAATTCACACACATATAATCATGATAATAATGATATAATACATTAATCATTTTTTTGCAAATTTTAATACTTTTATTTACATGTTTATTCCCTTTAATTCAGATTGAACTCATAAAAGTCATAAACACATGTATAGTTGATGATTTATATCAAACGAAGTATATCTCACATCTCATAGCATGCTATATTTTTCTATGTGGAATAAAATTAAGACATTATTATTTAATCACATAAATATATGAATATATGATGTTTCCTATCGGTTCAAAAGTCTTCCATGTTTCATTATTTCTTTCACATGCTATCTTTCTACCATGTGTTATATAATTAAGACATTATTCTATAATCACATAGATATATGCATACATGAAGTTTCATGTCGACTCAAATGTCTTTCATGTTTCATTCTTTCTTTCACATGGTATTTTTCTACTATGTGCAATATAATTAAGACACTATTATGTAAACACAGACAACTAATTTAATCAAATAATGGTTATACTACCTAAAATCAATAAATCTCCCTTAGATGCATTTTTCTCTTTGGTCTATTCTAATTCTTTCCCATCATTCTTAGACATATCAAAACATCATTGGTCTAGCGTATCCCTCCTTATTCTCTATCACAAACATCTATCTCACATCCCATATCTACTATTAGCTCTACACTCCTAGTAGACCTTACGATCTAGGTTATGATGTCCTCATGTGGTCTCAAATCTTGGTAGGTTTGTAATACCCATGACTATATCTTTATGGATCATGGCAGCACTTCTTCAAGAACAATTTCCATTTTAGAGCTTTTATAGCACTATGACATATACAAATATATTTTGTATGTGGCACTCCATGACACTCGGGTACCTCGAACATTTGAGCCTGCCTATGTTTCTTTTATTATCAACACTCTAAAATGAATAGAAGAACATATTTCTTTCAAAAAAGAGGACCTTCCACCTTATCACATCATATATTTACACCTACCTCTCTATATTGCTTTACAAATAAACAAGGTAGGTGTAAAAAGAGTTCTAGTTGATAATGGATCAGGTTTGAATATTTGCAACTTCTCTTTTCTACACTATCTAAACATCCATGCTTTAGATTTAGATCTTTCTAATATGAGCATCCAAGGGTTTGAAAACATTCCACAAAAAAAATTGGGTCAAATCCCATTAAACCTTACCCTCAGATCCCAAACACTACTTATAACATGCCAAGTTATGCCTAATGATCTCAAATACAATCTCTTGCTTGGTAGACCATGGATCTATGCTATGTACATATTTCCATCAACATTACATGCATGTTTGAAGTTCAACTATAGAAGCCATATATACACATGCCTTATGGATAAAGAACCATTTAAGTATTGTCAACATATAGATCCTTCACATAACTATATTCCACACATGGATTTTGATACAACACCACCCTAGGCTATAATTCAAAAGACACATACAACTCCACTAGTTATTTCTAGTATACAAGGCAATAAATATACTTCACCTTTTGCATTGGGATATTTTTAAAATATGGGTTACATAGGTCAAGGCCTTAGAAAACATGAACAGGGAATCTTAAATCCTATTGAAGCATATGATCAATAGGGAAAACAAAGGTTTGGATATATAAATGATACATCTAATTCCAAATCTTCTCCTAATGCCTCTCAATACATCACATTTTATCCACCTATTCCACAAGTAGTTGATACAATAAACCATGTTTATACACTTTTAGTTGTATACCCCGACCTCATCTATGATATAATTTCATTAGATCTACTAGTTCTTGATGAGTTTTCTAACGATGAAGATCTCTTAGAATTCCTTGGTACATATGAGGATCTCCCTTCCTTTTATCATGATAATAGGTTTCCTCATTCCACAAGTGCTCAGGCATACTTTGGTGAGCATTTAGATGATTTGGATCATATGTTACTTGACATAGATTATATGATCCCTACAACACCATATACTTTAGATTGATCTATATTTCTTAATGAAAAAATATTCAAATTTCTTTATGGCACCAAAATTGATCCTCATATCATATTCTTGGTTGCCACATTACATAAATTAGAAGACATGGATATCTATCATATTTTGATTGATTTTCCAGAAGTATTTTCATGGGTTTATTTTGATATGCCTAGCATTGATCCCTCAATCACAGTACACAAAATTAAATTATATCCTAATGCCAAACTAGTAAATCAAAATATTCATAAAATACATTCTAAAGTGGTTCTCCTTGTCAAAGATGAAATCCAATGATTGTTAGATGTTGGTTTCATTTGACCATTCACCCATCCATAGTGGTTTTCCAATATTATTCAGTATGTCAAACCTAATGGATAAATCCAATGTTTTTGTGACTCTAGAGACATCAAGAAAGCATGTGATAAATATGATTTCCCTTTACCAAACATTAATATGATAGTCAATTAAATATCTAGTTATGAGATGCTCTCCTTTATGGATAGTTTTTTGGGTATAATTAAATTAAGATCACCAAAGATCAATAAATACTTCTTTCACTACACCATTTGGGACCATAGTTACCTTTTTATATAGCATGCACAATCATCATTCCTTTATATGATATAGGCCACATTGATAGTTAGTCTCCCATGAGACTCATCGATTGGTATTATTCCTCCCTACTTGTACGTACCATCCTTATTTCTCACTCCTTGTATATAGTTTCATTTTCATGTTGCATGTACAAAACTTAAATCTAAAAAATACAAAAATAATACCATACTTCAAAAACACAAAAACATTCAAATACGTACTCATAAAATATAAAATTACATATTGTATACATTGCCATGTTTCCATTTCTATGCTAGTTATATTAGTATAGTGTAATCACCTAAAAGTGATATTTGAGTGATAAGAGTGTTACTTGACACTACCTATCCCTAACTTGGTCCTAGACCTATCCTAAAGCTTATTATCACACTTATCTAGCCTTCATGTGGGTCACTGGCATTCCTTATCATCCCTAAAGCATTATTTGTCATCCCTAAAGTAATCTTAGGCCCTCATTTCATGATCTTGGCCCTTTGTGCCTAGTGTTATGTCACTTGGACACTAGCAACAAATGGCGTTAGTGTCCCAAAAAATTTATTGATGTCTTTTCCCTCTCTTTTTCACAAATGGATATGTTTTCAAATCTAAAACCTCTTAGGGTCATCCTAGAACTCTTTTAGCACCTGCATAAGCATCAAAATAGTATAAATACATTACTTTTATCCCTCTAACCACTATATAGATATTAAATGTAAAATACAGATTCAAACTTAGAACAAGTTGTGCACAATTAAGGTTATTAATCTCTATTCTACCATACTTCTACAAACTACCATCTACAGTGATCCTAAGCTTAGATTACCCAGATTTATAGTCTCAAGCACATTCAATCACTCAAGGACACTATTATACTAGATTTATTTGTACTTACACTAGCACTTAGGTGGGGATAACTACATTAGGCTTGATCTCTCCTCAGAGTATTGGTATGTAGGCAACTCTCATCATAGCAGGGTGTTGAGGATGTCCAACTACCCCACTAACAAACACACTTTTTAGCTTGTATTAACCATATGCCCTAACAATATGTAAAATTAGGGATTACTCATAAAATTAATTATAATTGTTAATATATAGGGTTTCAAGACTCATGCATGTAGGAATAGACCTTAGAGATCTAGACACAAGTACACCCAAAAGCTCAAGATAGTCCTATGCAAAGGACACTACCACCAATATCAGGACACTAACACCATATTTTTAATAATGATGCTATTGTTTAATATGGTGCTATTATCTCGAAGGGGTTTAGTTACTGGGATCTTTTTTTGACACTTAGACTAGCTTCTACCTTAGTTTTTAGCACCCAGATAATCCATCTCAGTTGTTTTCTAGTTAAGTTCTTACTTGCACTATTTATTTCTATTTTTAGAAAGGTCAAAGCTAGTTAATTTTGTATCAAATTAGTGGTTCTATTTATTACATATTATTACCCTGATTTAGTTCACACAACTCTTTAACCAACATAGGATTTACACTTGTTAATTCTTAAAAGGTTAAAACATTTGGTGAACCCGACTTACTTTGAATATTGCACAAACCCTAACCCTAGATAACCCTAGGGTTTTTCATTTCTAGATTTTAGATCCATATAATTTCTGATTTTATATGATATAATCATGATAATAATGATAAAATAAGTGTCATTTTTTGGTGCAAAGTTTAATACTTTCATTTACATGTTTTTTCCCTTTAATTCAAAATGAACTCAGAAAAGACATAGACAAATGTATACATGATGTTTTATATCAATTAAAATTCTTGTCATGTTTCATTATTTATTTAGCATGATATATTTCTCTTATGTGGAATTTAATTAAGACAAATATTTCAACACAGAGAATATATTACATAATATAACAACTTCATTACCTAAAATTAAAAGTCTACCTTAAATGATTTTTTATTTTTGGTTCACTTTGATTCCTTTCCTATTGCTCCTAGACATAAAGGAATACCAGTGGTCTCACTTATCCTTCCTCTTTCTTGATCACACACATCTACCCACTGTATACACATAATATTTTCAGCTTTTATCAAATACTGATGCTTTACATCTTGTAAGAATCCATCGAGACTCAATCTCTCTAAGTGCATGCCCTAAGGGGTGCACTAGGAAAGGGGTGGGTAGACCTTTAGTGCTTCACAATATTTTTCTCCTTTTTTGCCACATTATTACCAATCCAACTAGATCCCAAAACCTTTACCTAAGCTATTTCTCCTCCCATGAGTATTACTCTAGTCTTTTCCTCTTCCATCTCTCCTTTCTTATCTTAAACTCCTTTTTGACTGTCAGTTGTAATGGGTCAACTAGTTCTACCCAGTATAGTTTAGGGGTATTCTTTACTTTTTTAGCTTGTTATCCCTTTCGCTGACCTAGCTCAAACCTAGTAAATTGTCTCCAAAAACATACTGGGTCAACTAGGTCATCCCTGTATAGCCAACATTCCCAGAAAGATTTAGGGCAAGATATACCTATAAATACAAGATCATTTTGGTTATTATTCATATGTGCATTCAATATTTATTATTTGCTCGTGTTTCTTCACAATCTGCTCTTCTACCATTCTACTTTAGGAGACTTAGCTTAGGTTTCTTATTTGGAGAATCTCGTCTTGTGGATAAGTCTTGGATACTTTGGCCTTTATAAGTGATCCTTACAAACCACAACAACCTCTTACAAAGCCCCTTTGGCCAAGGGAGAGATCGAGTCTCAATGGGTTCACATTTAGGTAAGTGTATTCTAACTTTGCTCTCCTCTCTTTTAGCAGATAGAAGTAGCATAAGTGTTGGATCAAATAATACTTGAGTTTTCATATATTAGGGTGTTAATCATACTTCCTTTAATTGAAGTTCCTTATTGTATACACCCTAAATTGGTCAATCAACCACACATATCTTGTCTTTTCATAGGCCTTTCATAGGAGACTCTGACTGGAGAATATGAGCTTTCTTCATGTTTAGCCAAGTCTCTCATTTTAGTCATCTTAGTCATGTTACATGCTCTAGACACCTTTTTACCTATTCTTAGTCATCTTGAAACTTTCAAATAGTCATTCCACCTCAGCTAGGTCATATTTTATATGCTATCTTCATCCCCCTTGATCTATAGCCTGTAGGACAAGAATGTTGGGATTGGACTACAGTGCTGCAACTTAGGGTGTCTAGTTTTTAGTGCTCTTGTCCAAATTCAAATTGAGCCTTAATGGTCAGTTTCTTTCTTTATATGGGTCATATCCCCTTTCTTTGCTTCATCCCTAAGTTTTCCCATTTAGCCAAATGCAATAAAACTCCCAAATTTAAAATAAAGAGTCTCTTATATAAAGGACTACATAATGAATTTTATATTTAGCACTTACTCCTTTGACACATTACATAATTAAAATTAGTCAATAGTATAGCTCAGTATTCTATGTCACACATAGACTTGCATGCTTGATCAAGGAAGGGCCTAGCTAAAATTAATTCTTGCATTTAATGGTTCATTGATTATGCACACTCCCTAAGGGAGAACTACATTTGATCTAAGACCCTAGCTTAAGGGTTAATGTAGGTAGTGATTAGGACAATAGGGGTTCTAGACCATGCGATTATTCTTACCCTAACCCATATTTTGCCCTTTTGCTTTTGATGCATTTATTTTTTGTATGTATGTATATAAATACAAGGTATTAGAGATTAAAATGGACCTATAATGATCTCTATTGACTTTCAACCTCCAAAATTTGGTATGTAGGCTCATATTGACCCAATAAACAAAACCCAAAAAGCTTAAATCCTTAATAAAATAGTGTTAGAAGTAGACAACAGTGTCAGTGCCACTGTTATCTAGTTTTGACATTCCTATCCAATCAAAGAATGAAGTTTAGATCCAGATTTTAGACAGTGTCCTAGTCCTTCATCTCAATTTTTAGCCCTTGAATCATCCATTTCAGTCTATTTTTAGATAAGTTTATTTCTTCTCCTCATGTAATTTATTTGATAAAAATCTATATTTTACCTTATTAAACTAGATTTCTCCCTTACTCCAAACCCCTTATTATTTAAGAATTAAACACTAATTTCCCCAAAATAATAAAACATTTGGTGACCCTGACTTACTTCGAACAAAAATCTAAAACACTAGGTACCCTTAGGGTTTCTCCTTCAAAAATTTTGTGCAAAAATTACAATTTAAATTTTTGATTTTTTTAATTAATTTTTGTGCATTTATTTTATTCAAATATATTTTTAGAATTTAAAATTATTACATAATTTTTTAAAATTCTAAAACCCTAGATTTCCAAACTAGGTCCTTAAACCCTAGGCCTACCTTCCTTGCAAATTTTAGAAAAATATTTTGGAATTTTTACAAATTGTTTACTTTGTCAAAACTAATTTCAAAATTAGTAGTTTCTTGTGAAAAAATTCAAATTCAAATTTTTTATTTTTTGTATTAACTTTTGTGCATTTATTCTATTCAAATCTATTTTTAGAATTTAAAATTATTGCATAATTTTCAAAAAAATTAAAACCCTAGCTCAAAATCCTACATTTCTAAACTAGGTCCTCAAACCCCAAGTTTTCCTCCCTTACAATTTTTAGAAAAATACTTTAAAATTGTTTGGATAGTCAAAAGTATTTTCAAAATCTCTATGTGTATAGTTATTTTTGCATTTATTTTCTTAATAGTACTTTTAAATATTTTCTTTGGTGAAAGAAATAAAATGGCCACTAAGTCACTTCTTCCCTCTCATCCCATAGATCATTTTTTAAAATTTTCTCATAATTATGACAATGAATGGACAAATTTGCAAAATTGCACATTGGCTAAAAATAAGGAAAATAATTTCATTTACAATGAAGATTATTACTATTGTTGTAATGAAAAATATGATATATACGTGATAGTGATATTGAAGTACAAATAGATGCATCTTCTTCTGTCAAACCTATCTCTTTTATTCCTTCTAAATAAAATAATTTTGATAAATGGGAAAGATACTTCTCACCTCTTTCTCCTATGCACAATGCACCAAATGATTAAATTAGTCATGCACTTCCAAGTGAACCTCTAATTGGTGATAGTTTGCTTCCATATGAACCTAATATTTCTCTTTCTTTTGCTACTTCAATGTTCAAAATACAACAATATAAAAATAATAGAAACAAATTATCAATGCATAGTTCAAATGATACATCTCATGTTCCTAACTCTACTTTGTCAAAGGAATGTTCAAATGAAAAACCTCCTTCTCTTACTTCTCATATTGCACATGAAAATAATGCATGTCTTTCATTAATGGATAACATAGATGCACATGATATTCCAATTTCAAATGATACTTTATTGTATATTAGAAAAGAAATAAATTCTTCTCTTATACCTCTCCCTAGCAATGATGGAAGTGATAATGAATATGATAGTGAGCATGCCAATGAATATGAAAATGAGAGTGATTATGAACAATATTATATATATGATAATAATGATGATAATTATGCACCTAGTGAATAAGAATATGCATCTCATGTTTCTAACCCTTTTCTCACTCCTCTTAAATATAATGAACTTCCAAATGTTGTTTCTACTTCTATGAATAATTCTATTTCAAATAATAGATATGTTAATGTTAATAGCACATCTTCTACTCAATCATAATGTGACACACTAAAACATAAAGATACCAATGAATCCCCCAAGCCACCCCTCACTATAGTAGAACCTACTTCTCACCCTTCACCTAAAGAGAATGGTATCCCACATCCCTCTAGTAAGGTCCAAGTTACCATTACTCCCAAGGATCAAGTGATCACACCCCCTCTTTATGATCCAATTGCTAAATGTAACATTCTTATGGTCAAAATTAACAATCAAATTCAATGATTAAATGAACCACTTCAATATTCTAATGTACCATCCTAGGAAATCATCTCTTTAATGCATGTAGTTGGTGAATTACAACACCAAGTACATCTCTTTACCTTGGAAAACAAGGCTTATAAGTTATGGATGGATGCCAATGATCTACGTGGTAACCCAATTCTAAAGACATTCATAAAAGCTTCATTGCCTAAGCATTTTCAGATACCATCATTGCCTCACTTTGATGGGACTAGAGATCCATTTGTACACCTTCAAGCCTTTCGAAAGGCTTTGTCATCTTAGGCAAGTCTTTTGATTCTACTCAAGTTATTCCAATAGAAATTAGTGGGGAAAGCACCAAATTGGTTCTTTCATATACCCCCTATTGGCTCCTTGCACATATATGATGACTTAGAAGAGGCATTTCTCAGAAATTACATAGAAAACATAGGCCCTCATGTCACATATGAGAAACTTACAACTTTACATCAGTATAATTCAGAGCCAGTTAGTGATTACATCTTATGATTCAAGAATCACATATTAAGATTAATATACAAACCAGCAGATCTAAAGATTTAGCATATCTTTATTAAGGGGATTCATTAACCTCTCCTTGAGCATCTACTATATCAAATAAAGTCTTCTTTTAGGCACTTATGTTATACAGTTCTAGCTTTGGAAAAGAAATTGGTATTGATTGAGGCAGATTTAGTTGATCAAATCACTCTAGATTTCATAGCAATGTCTATAGCTCCTAGCACACAACATCCACCATGTCCTAAACAAGATAGGAGATCACAACTAGAAAATCAACCAATTAAGATTAGAGAGCCAGTCTCTAGAGTACAACCTATAGTATGCACTATAGAGAATAACAACAAATCACCATTATAGTTTGATTCAGAGTAGGATAGCCCATCTATCATATTATCATCACTTCTAGATAGGAGGTTAATCACATTACCTTCTACTCATCAATGAGATCAACATCTCTTACAGAAATAGCCACATCAGCCCTTTTATAACTATCATCACATCTATGGACACAGAGATAATGATTATTATGCACTCAAGGATTGCATTACTAGATGTGTTGATAATGTCACTATGGCATTCCCACAGGGGGCACCAAGATCTCCTCCATCATGGAACCCTAGACCTCGTTCATCCATTAATAATTCATCCTAGTACATTCCTTTATAGGAAACATCAATCAGTCATCATGAGAGCAATGAAGGTTCTAGGATAGAATCTCATCAAAGACCTCCTATTGTACCACCTTAGAAGGTTTGGAAACTAGTACAGTGAGAAAAGCCTACATATAACACTGTAGTCTGAGGAATACATAGTGCAATTTCATATACATATCTAGAAGAGTCACAGGCACTATAGTAGAGTAATATTCATGAGAAATATTCACTACAGGTAGATTTTTTGGGTCCTATCTCATGTACCAATTCACTACAGTCAAGATTAAATGACCCTACACCATAGAGTACTACTCATGATAAATATTCACTATGGACAGATTTTTTGGGTCCTATCTCACATAGAAATCCACTACGATTAATATTAAATGATTTCTCATCATAGTTTTTAGCTCCATCTTCATATATTACATAGTCATACACATTATAGTAGAGGCCATAAGGTATACGATTAAAAATAAATGAACCTTCTTCATAGCACATACTTTTAGTTACACGACCAATAAACTTACATTTTTCAAAATCTCCATGAATAGCTATAGGTTGTACATAGCAGACAGTATCAGATATAGAGCACATTCCTATATAGCATGAGCAATATGGGCACTTATTCAGTTGGCTAATAGGGTTTAGATAATTATCTAGCTTAGGATACCACATCATATAGTCTTACTAGTTTTAGTTCATAAATCTTCACTTAGCAAGGTGATGATAGAGCCAAAGGTATAGCTAGCCTTGGTATTCTAGAGCCACTCTCAAGGAATTAATATGCATAGTGTGTTAT
The DNA here is from genome assembly GCA_037957365.1 of Torreya grandis. Taxonomy (NCBI): domain Eukaryota; kingdom Viridiplantae; phylum Streptophyta; class Pinopsida; order Cupressales; family Taxaceae; genus Torreya; species Torreya grandis. The sequence continues at coordinate 1,263,366 of JARHVA010001217.1, read as the reverse complement.
CTTACATCCCCACATACTAACAACTAACTTTCCTAACTCCTAATAAACTATCCATAGCCAAACCTAGCATATCAAAAATCTAGATCTTACCAAATCCTATTTTACCAACATTAAACCAATGCAACATATCCAACCAAATTACCAATCTCAAACCAACTCAATTTATCCCAATAATTCACCAATTGTAAAAACCAACATAAATTTTGCTCATGTATCATTACAAACCAAATAAAGTGCTTTACTTACATACAATTTGAAATCACAAGCTAGTAAAACACTTATCAATAAAATAATCAAATCACACATCCCAAATACCTTTTTACCAAATATATACAACCTTAAACATCAATACCAGATCAACTACTTCTAATCAACAAATTTGTGCTAAATATAACATTATATTTCAAATCCCATAACACAATATGTCAGAATCAAAAATAACTCAGTATCCATATATATAACCAAGTTTTTAAATACATATACATAGTATCAAGATACAATCAATCATGAATGGGCATCATGCCCTCACTCTCAGTCTCACTCTCTCTTCTAGTACTAGTCCCATAGTCTAACCTCACACTGGTGTCCCCACAACTCCTTGAGCTCTTGAATGCCTCTTACACCGACTATCTCACTCTAGCAACTGACCATGCTCCTCATGCAAGTATGCATACCACCTCTACAAATCATTATACTCATTCATAATCTATATACTCAATAATCCATAATCATGTGGAGACATCATATGCCTATCTTGCTCAGCCCTTAGCTCATATCTCCCATTGCCTTAATATACATAGTTGTAGCTATAACAACCCTATCAAATAAATGAGCATAAATGTTAGCTATAAATGTCACTTACTCAATCAAACCCTCCTCCATATCATCATTAGGAACATGTCATGTGAGCTCATGAAGTGTAGACTCAATGATGGTCTCCTAAAACCCATCATCTCCACCTCTTACCCCAACTTGTGATTCATATGGAGTATCTTTTGCTCCACATGAATGCAAAATTATAACACTAAATTAGACATACATTTTAAAAACAAGCTAAAACATGAGCAAACTTGAACAACAACTCAAATATAATCAATGCTTACCTCCCATCATCTAGATCAGACTAAGGTTTTCATACTCAGGGGCATCCCCTCCACCAATAGGATATAATGGAGCCCATGATGCCTCATCCACCATGTGTTGTATGATTTTGTGCATCCAACATCATCTACATTAGGAATATCTATATCTTCATCTCATGCATCTAAAGATAATGGTGCTAACTCAACCTTAGTAGGCCTTTCATGAGATCCTACCCTTGCTAGTGCTTGTGCACTCCTCAACCACACCCATTTTGCTAAGGGTACATCCTGTGGTACCCCAAACTATCTAGTAATGTGCTCATACTAAAAGTTCTCATATACTCCAACCCAATGGTCATGTAACTAACAACTGACCCTCATATACCGTAGCTACACTCCACCCTTGGGCCATGAAGGGAATCTTCTATAGGGCCTCCATATGATATCCCCAGCCACCAACCTTTCTAAAACTTGTCTATAGTGATCTATCCTAGGAGATTCGATAGCCAATGAAATCATACATCATTCCCCATATGGTTGTGGGGGTGCCCACCTCTCCCTTGATAATCTTATCAGTCACACAACCACTATATGATCATAAGCCCAATAATGTAATAAAGTAACCACACTCACACCACCATTGAATGCATCTTGAGTAAACTTGTATAGGTCCTTGTATAAGTGGGCAAGCATAGTCTTACCACATGAGAACATAGTACCATACACCTCTATACTATGCATAATCCTATGCATCTTATATGAAATTGACGCCCCACTCCCATCTATAACAATAAATGAAGCCAACAGCATAACCAACCACTTTAACAGACACAAAACACTTGATTACATAATAACTGATAATAATACATCACCATCATTACCTCTCCTATGTATGCCTGAGGGCACACTAGCAAAATATAGGGATGCATGGTTAATAGCATATGTACCCATGTTATCCTACAATGTCACTTGAAATCCATTAATTAGCAAGTGTAGAATATGATACACATCCTCCAAAATAATCATAATCTCCCCAGTAGGAAGCCAAAAAGTACACAGATCTACATTCTACTCTCACATAAGGCAATAATTAGATACCTATCCCACTGCATAAGGCCTAAGTCACACACATGACCCAACCCTTCTCTATCCATCATAGTTCTCTCATCAGTCGATAAAGGCAACAATCTTAGTGTCTCAATAAACTAACCTCTATGGAACTCTCTCATCCATACCTTGCCTACAAAAATACTAGAAAATAGTTTATACATTAGTTAACCATTCCAAATCAACAACAAAGCAAAAACATAGCAACTAAACTAATCAATAGCTCAAAAAACTCTAAGATAATAGTGTCGGGTAAAGGACAAGAGCACTACAAATTGGATAGTAGTGTTGAAGCCTAGATAGCAACACTGGAGGAGGGATAAGAGCATTAAAACTAGTCAAAATTCCTAAAAACACTTTAAAATAGTTTAAAAACATTAAAAACCAGCTTCTAAATAGGCAAAAATCAAGCGTTTCAACTACTTACCAAGCTAGCCTCCCCACCAACCTCAACCTAGTTACCAACTGCTTAAATTAGGTCATAGTAGGTGCTCCTCTCCTTGACATATCTCCTAATATAGAGCTCTAAATATAAAAATAGTCAATGATCAAATGAATCAATATTCAATCTAATTTTCCTATATCAAACAACTTTTCCATTCAAAACAAAATACCATTTTGCCCATAACTTTAATCCGGTAGCTCTATTTTACACACCATTTTGTTCCACAAAATTGTGATGACAACACATTTTATATCAGCAAAACCTTGATCTCTTACTAAACTCATACACCTACAATATAACACACACCTCTATATCTCTCTTATGCCTAGATACGTAACGTGTTTTTTACCAATCCTAAAGCTCATTCAAACTTTCAACAACTCAATTTAAATAATTAATCAACTTCTCAAATCAATTATAAACTATACTAAACTTGTTCCTAACATTACGCCATTATTCATCACTTTTGTCTCAACCTCCTCTATCACAAATTTTGTCCCTCTCTCCAAAAGGGGGGTATCATTCCTACCTTTCTTGTTCATACACTTATCCAGCATACCTATCCACTCTCATAGATGGATACACCTTTTTTATTACACCTCCAATAGTCAGATTATCATATTTAGCTTAGATTGGTTGAAATATATAGTGATTTAGATTATATGGGTCACTTAACATGGTTTTTACACCACCAGTATTCATATTATTAGATTTAGCTTAGATTAGTCAAAATATACAGTGATTCAAATTACATGGGTTATTTAGTATTACTCAGAGCATTCAAAGGGATATACTTCAATTTTTAGATATAGTGGTTTAGATTATATGGATTCATAATTACTTTGATATAGATTAAAACCTAGATACCAGATTTGGGGGCATGTGCATTACTACACATCTCACACATATAGCTTCATACAACATGACATAGTTATAGGACCAGATAGCAGATTATAGACATAGTGCAGAGCACAATGTTTTGATCTTCAATTTTGCACATGCGGCATGACATGATATTTCATATCACATGTGGTTATATATATTATCAGACTATGTATATGCATTACTCGCATACTAGATTTGGGGGCATGGCATAGATGTTCACGTTCATCATCCAAGATTATACAAATCAAAATGGTAAAGACATGCCATTATCTTATTACATATTTACCAGAGTTTTATATTACACCTAGATGTACCTAGGATGTCACTAAGTTAGACCATATAATCATTTACAATGGTTGGTCCATAGCATTACCCAAACCCAGACTACACGAGTTTGTACAAGATAGAGGGCAAACATTGGTTTTGGGCCTCTGAGCAATTCTTATTTATAGTTCAGATTATCTAGAGTGGGCGCATGATAGATTTTTCTCTTCATAGTATACATATTCTATTGACATATTCTAGATTACATGAGTTATGTGGGAGAGAGGTTAGACATTAGTTTTGGACCTCCGAGCATTTCTCATTCTAGTAAGATTCAACACAGGGGGCAAGCATTGCCTTCCTTCTCCATGTTATACATATTTTACTTTTATATTTAGTATAGGGGGCATCCATTTCAGAGATTCCTTCTTTATCCAAAACTATTCATCTCTCCATCCACTTCCTTGGCTAAGAAGTGAGTTGAACCCTTTTTAATCACACTTATCTCCACACAAGTAGGTTTAGGTATGCATTTGCTTTTCTTTCTTTTACTCTAGTTATTCATTTCATTGCATCACTAGATTAAAAGTGGGAAAATGTATACACCCTAAATTGGTAAAGCAACCACACATATCTTGTCTTTTCATATACTTTTTATAGGAGACTCTTACTAGAGAATATGATCTTTTTTCACATTTAGCCAGGTCTTTCATTTTAGTCATCTCAATCTTGTTGCATGCCCTAGCCACCTTTTTACCTATTCCCAGTCATCTTGAACCTTTCAAATAGTCATTCCACCTTAGTTAGGTCATATTTTCTATGCTTTTCCATCCCCCCTAATCCCTATCCTATAAGATAGGAGCACTAGGATTGAACTACAATGCTAAAACCCAGGGTGTCCAATTTCCAATGTTCCTGTCCAAAGTCAAATTGAGCCTTAACTGTCAATTTCTTCTTATAGATAGTTCCTAGCCCCTTTCTTTCCTTCATCCCTAAGTTTTTCCATGTTGGTCAAATACAAATAAATCTCTCAAATTCAAAATAAAGAGTCTCCTATATAAATGACTACATAAGGCATTTTATATCTAATACTTACTACTTTGGCACATTACATAATTAAAATCAATCAATAATATAGCTCAACATTTTTCATCACACATAGGCTTGCATTCTTGATCAAGGAAGGGCCTAAGAAAAAGTCATTCTTGAATCTTTCATGTGCATTGATTATGCATGTTCCCCAAGGGAGAACTACATTTGATTTGAGACCCTAGATTGAGGGTTAATGTAGGCAGTGATCAAGATGGCAAGGGTTCTAAATCATGTGATCATTCTTCTCCTAACCCAATTTTCCCCTTTTTGCTTTTGATGTATTTGTTTTATGTATGTGTGTAGATAAATATAAGATTTTGGAGATTAAAATAGACCTACAGTGATCTCTATTGACTTCCATCCTTTGAAATTTGGTATGTAGGCTCACACTGACCTAACGAACAAAACCCAAAAAGCTTAATCCCTTAGGACAATAGCAACAGAGTTGGACAATAACACCAGTGCTTTTATTGTCTAGTTTTGATTCTCTTATCTAATTAGAAAATGAAGTCTAGATCTAGATTCTAGATAGTGTCCCTATCCTACATCTCAATTTTTAGCCCCTGAATCATCCATTTCAATCCATTTTCAGATAAGTTTATTTCTTCTCCTCATGTAATTTATTTGATAAAAATCTATATTTTACCTTATTAAACTAGATTTCTCCCTTACTCCAGACCCCTTATTATTTAATAATTAACCACTAATTTCTCCAAAATAATAAAACACTTATACATGTTTGTTTTATTGTTTCTAACCCCCACTTTGCGCCACAAGCTTTGGTGTGCACTAGATTAGATTTATTTTCTTGCTATTAGAATAGAGTGAATGTTTTAAACCTTAGGACTCCATTAGGGTTGTTGTGTGATTGTGTTAGACTGTAGGCTTTGGAACCCTTCCTAGCATGATATATTATGATAAGTGATAGAAGTGATCCCCTAATCACGTCTAGAAAATCCCCATATTAGTCATGTTCTCACTTAATAAGTGTATCCTCAATTATAAGTGTAGGTATGTTTTATCTTCTTTGAGCCAAGATTGATTTATAGACATGATGCATTTCCAATTTTATACATTCTCGTACACTTGAAATGAATCCTATCCCACCACTGGTTGGATTTGTATTTCCATTTTTATTCTTAGTATTATTTTTCATATATTTGTAGTACTGGGTCAACCCAGTTGACCCTATTTCTTTTTCTATTTGCTTCTTGACTTAGATACAGTACTGGATCGATGTAGTCGATCTTGTACTCTTATTTCATCCTTTTTTATCCTTTGTTTGTTATATAAGATAAACCTAGTCAACCTCATACTATTTATAGACCTTTTCTAGACTCTGTTTGTTGTACAAGATTGACTTAGTCAACCTTGTACTATCTATAGACCCTTTTTAGCCTTTGTCTACTATATTGGGTGTATCCAATCAACCTTGTACTATTTTATGCCTTTTCTATTTTTCAATTTAATTCCCTGTATGTGTGACTTAGTTCTTTGTCTTTGTCTATTATTTTTATTGATTAGAATCCTCTTTCTTTCCTCAAGCATCATATCCCCTATCAGAATCTTCCTAAATAACTTGAATCTATTTAGAAACTATATGGGGTGTTTTTCCTTATTGTCTTTTTTTATCTTACTCTTTTTAGTTTGTGGGATATCTCACAATGCCCATCCACACATTACTCTTACCTCTGGGGCATCTTGCGATGCCCATACCTACATCCACTTACCCTTTGGGTCACCTTAATATGCCCACTCTTATTCTCCATTACATGTTACCAAACTAATTCAACTCCAAGAAACCTTTTGAGATACATAGGCTTGTCTCTCACATGCTTATCCTTGATATAGATATTAGTTTAGGATCATTTACTTCTTGTCATGTTTTTTATCTATATCTACCTGACAATTTTTGTAGGTTAGTTAAGCATGGGTCTCTCCCTCTATAGCAATTTCCTTCCACAAACCTTTAGTCCTCCCTTTTGGTCTTTTGGTTTCTTTATGTATCATAGTCTTCTTTATCTTCTTGAATTTTCTTGTCTTTTACACCCTTTGGGTTTTTATTTTGTGAGTTGTAGTATAAGACTAGATAGGACCTGGCATTCCTCACAAAACCACCATCTTTTATCTATTTTTCTCTTTCATTGTTGATGCTTACCAATGCTATTTTGGCATCCTTTAGGTTTTTCTTTTGTGAGATGATTTATAAGACTATGAATAGGACCCAACATCCCTCATAAAATACCATTCTTTCTTTACTTACCTCATTTTGATTTTTCTCTTGCTTATTGGCACCCTCATGGGTCTCTCTTTTATGAGTTGCTTTGTAATACCATGGATAAGAGCCGAACCTTCTCATAAAAAATATCACCTTTTCATGTTCTTGATCCTTATTTTCAACTTTAGCTTTTGATTCTTTTGCTAGATGGAATATGCATAACAATCTATGTTAGCATGTTTTCCTCCATTTCCCTCATTCTTATGATAAGGAATCACACTCTACTATCATTTTATCCCTCTTTGTCCTTTGTCAAATTTTTTTTGCAATTTTAAGTAATTCAAATTATTCCATGTGTCACTCCTCTTGATTTCCCCTTCATTTCATCTCTGCATTGGATAAAATAAGGTCAAATTCAAGAAATTACTTTTATCTCACTTATATTTACAAGAATCTCAGACCCCATGCTCTTTGAAGTTTCTCTCTCTTAGCAACCTTATCCCAAGTATTCAAATAAAATTCATCTTTATCACCCTTTTTTGGTCTTCCAAATCCGTATGGATGAGGAATAGAAAAATCCATCAAGAAATTTAAAATTTAAATCATTTAAAATAAAAGGAAATGATATTTAAAAGGCAACATACAAATCTCAAAATTCAAATTCACACCAAAAGACATTATTTCAAGCACATCTACTATCTCTAATCGAAGATCAAACTCCACAGTCAGCCTCATATAGAGCCAATGTCATTTGGGGTGTGGTGGGTCAGTAGATTAGAATAGTGGATTTTAAAAAAAATATATGGTGCTACTTACTTTATCAAGAAAGTACACAATCTTAAAAGTATATCGACGGCTCTATAACGGGTTCTGAGGAATGAGGAACACATCATGGGAAGGTAGGTCCATTTTAATTTTTATGCATATAACCTTCATGGGATGATATATATAATCCATTTCTTAACCCAAGACTTGTGTGGTTAAGAGAAGTTATTCATAGTCCTTAAGGTCAAAATTCCTCTTGTTTTGACAAACCTAATTTGAGTGTCTTGACTTCAATAAAGAGTTCCTCTACCTTGGTTTTTCCTTTATGCTCCCCTCCACCCATTTTCATTTTCCCCCCTTGATAGACAAATTGTGATTCCAAATCTATTTTCCCTTTTTTAATTCCTTTTTTTATCTCTTAAAAACATGTTAGCACTACTTTGCTTCAGTTTTATCTATCCTTAAGGTGAAACAACATGTTTGAGCAACTATGGATTATTCCATTTTTTATACCATGATATTACATTCCTACACTTACTTTACTTTCCTTTTACCATTTATCATGATATTATTGTCTTGTTGTTACTTACACCTAAGTTGGTACCATTTTTCCATTTTTCAGTGTGTTTGGCTTGTTACTTCTCACTTGACAATGTTGTTTTCCCTTGTATGTACCCTTTTTCCATTAAGTGAGATGTGGATTATTACTACTCACTCATCAATTTTGTTTTTACCTTTTTGTTTAGTATTTTACCCATTGATTTGTTTTCATTTTGTTTTACAATCTTGTTTAATATGTATCCTTGATTTGATTTGGTGAGTTTGCCTTTCTTACTTAAGGATAGCTTGTTTAAGTTTTTTAGTCTTCAGTAGCCTTGGATTTTTGGTTACTCAATTTACTCTTATTGTTTGACTTGGTCATTTGGTCTAACATATCACCTATCACCTCAGCTTGCCAAATTTCTCAAGTACATCTCATCCTCATAGCACCAACTATCTTGGATTTTCTTGCATTTATTTGTTTTTGCTCTTTAGTTTTGTATTCTTGGGTTTATCAAAAGTAGTCTCTATACACTAAATAATCAAAAATAACAAAACGACATGCAACCATCCCATGATAAAGACAATTCAAGGTACGCATTACATTTACTTTTTATTTATTTACTTTATAGATTAGTTTCCTTTTCAATCATTTATTTTTAGTTATTTTTATTTAAAATACTACAATTTTTTTTTAGCATCAGTGTTGTGTGTTAATATGTTCTTTCTTGAAGCACCATCCCCTATTGCACCTTAGTGACACAGTATGAGATTCAAGTGGGGCATATGTATACACATAATATTTTCAACTTTTATCAAATACTGATGCTTTATATCTTGCCTGTCAAGACTCAATCTCTTTGAGTGCATGCATTAAGGGGTGCATCAGGAAAGGGGTGAGCAGACCTTTGGTGCTTCACAGGATTGTTGTCCCTTTTTACCACATTATTACCAATCCAACTAGATCCTAAAACCTTTCCCTAAGTTATTTCTCCTCCCTTGAGTATTCCTCCAATATTTTCCTCTTTCCATCCCTCCTTTCTTATCTTAAACTCCTTTTTGACTGTTGGTTGTACTAGGTCGACTAGGTCAACCCAATAGTTTAGGGGTATTCTTTACTTTCTTAACTTGTTAGCCCTTTGGCCGACCTAGTTCACACCTAGTAAATTGTCCTCAAAAACACATTGGTTTAACTGGGTAGACCCTGTACATCTAACATTCTTGAAAGGATTTAGGGGAAGATATACCTATAAATACAAGATCATTTTTGTCATTAATCATATGTGCAATCAAGAGTTTGATTCACTCGCACTTCTTCACAATTTATTCTTCAACCATTCTACTTGAGGAGACTTAACTTAAATTTCTTATTTGGAGAATTTATTATTGTGGATAAGTCTTAGATGTTTTGGCCTTTCTTAGTGATCCTTACAAACTACAACAACCTCTTATGAAGCCCCTTTGGCCAAGGGAGATATTGAGTCTTGATAGTTTCACATTTAGGTAATTATATTCTAATTTTGTTCTCCTCTCTTTTAGTAGATAGAAGTAGCATAAGTTTTGGCCTGAATAATACTATATTTCATATTTTATGTATCAGGGTGTTACTCATACTTACTTTAATTGAAGTTCCCTATACATGTTAGTTTTATTATTTTTAACCCCTACTTTGTGCCACAAGATTTGGTGTGCACTAGATTAGATTTAATTTCTTGATATTAGAATAGAGTGAATATTTTAAACTTTAGGAATCCATTAGGTTTGATTTATGATTATGTTAGATTGTAGGCTTTGAAACCCTTCTTAACATGATATGTTCTGATAAGTTATACAAGTGATCCCCTAATCAGGTTTAGCAGATCCCCATATTAGTCATGCTCCTTCTTAATAACTGTATCCCCAATAAAAAGTGTAGGTATGATCTATCTTCTCTAAGCTAAGATTGATTTATATACATGATGCATTTTTTATTACATACAGCCACCATCCCACCTCTACTACCAGTTATATGCTCTTAGTAGACCCTATGGTCCAAATTATGATGTCTACATGTGGTCTCAAAGCTTGGTAGGTTAGTCACACCCATGGCTATAAATTTGTTGACTAGATCAATGCTTCTTTAGCTAAAATTTCCATTTTATATCTCCTACAACATTTTGACACATACAATGATATATTTTATGTTGCACTCTATGATACTCAGGTGCCTCAAATATTTTATCCAACTTATGTTGCTTCCATAATTAATACTATAAAATGGAGAAAATAGAATATTTCATTTGAAAGGGAAGATCTCCCACCTTATCACATCATATATTTACACTTGCCTCTTTATATAGCATTAGGAATTAATGAGGTAGGTGTCAAATAGGTTTTAATTAACAATAGATTAGGATTGAACATTTGCAATATCTCTTTTCTTTTACTTCTTAAAATAAATTCTAAGGATTTGGATCCTTATGATTTGAACATATGAGGATTTGATAATATTCCATGCAATGTCTTAGTTCAAATTACACTAAACCTTACATTAGGGTCTAGAATGTTACCCACAACATTTCAAGTTATGCCTAATGATCTTAATTACAATATATTTCTTAGAAGACCTTTAATTTATGATATGCATGTAGTTACATCCACTTTATGTGCATGTTTAAAGTTTGACTACAAAGGTTATATCTATAATTGTCCTATAGATAAAAAACCATTCAAATATTGTCAACATACAAAGCCTTCACACAATTATATCCCTCACATGGATTTTTCTACAACACCACTCTAGTATACTATTCAAAGAACATGTATCACTCCCCCCTTACTTATAAAGCATAGGATAATAAGTTTACTTCTCCTTTTGCATTATGATACTTCCAAAAAATGGGATACACAAGATAGAGCCTTGGTAAACATGAATAGGGAATCCTTAATCCCATTAAAGCATATGATCAATAGGGTATACAAGGACTTATATATAAAGATAACACATCCAATTCCAAGTCCCCTCATCATAATTCTTAGCATATCATCTTTTTTTCACCTATTCCATAGGTAGATGATACAATAAACCATGTTTCCACACTCTCAGTTGTTTACCATGATCTTATTGATGATATAACTTCTCTATATCTACCTACTTTTGACAAATTAGCTAATGAAGAGGATATCTTATAGTTCTTAAGGGTGTATGAGGATTTTCCTTCCTTATATCATAAGAATAGGGGTCCTCATTCCATTAATTCCCAAGCATACTTTAGTGAGTGTTCAGATGAATCAAACAATATTTTACCTAACATAGATGATACTATCCCTACAACACCATACACTATGTATTAATCTAGTTACTTAATAAAGAGAGAATTTAATTCAATAATGGCACATATACTAATCCTTGTATCATATTATTGGATACAACCTTACATAAAGAAGAAGATACATATATCCATCAGATTGTAAAATATTTTCTTGAAGTATTCACTTAGGCTTATTCCAATATGCCTGGAATTGATCCCTCAATTGTAATACACAAGATTACACTATATCCTAATTCCAAGACAACTAAATAAAAGATTCAAAAAATACACTTCAAATTTTTTATTTTAGTCAAAGATGAGATCCAACGGCTCTTAGATGCCAGTTTCATTTGACTAGTTGTTCACCCATAATGGGTTACAAATATTGTCCTTGTTATAAAACCCAACAACCAAATCTGATGTTGTTGTGATTCTAAATACCTAAATGAAACATGTATTAAGGATGACTTTCCTCTACCCAACATCAATATGATAGTAGACTCTATAGCACGCTATGACATGTTCTAATTTATGTATAGATTCACTAGTTACAATCAAATTAAGATCGTTGAAGAAGACCAAGAAAAAACTTCTTTTACCATACCATGGGGTACTTTCTACTATATAGTCATGACTTTTGGTTTCAAAAATGTAGGCACAACATATCAATGAACACTGACACATATCTTTCACAATCTCATTAATAAAATAGTCGAAGATTATGTCATTTATTTGCTTACAAAACCAAAAGAGCAACAACACCATGCAATAGATTTATGACAAACTTTAAAGAGACTAATAAAATATAATGTACAACTCAATACCAAGAAATTCATCTTTAGGGTTCCATAGAGTAACTCTTGGGATTTATAATATCCCAATGTGGCATTGAGATTGACCCAAGGAAAGTCAAAAAAATCATGGATATGCCTCCTACTAATTTAAAACAACTCCACTCCCTCTAAGCCAAGATTCAAGCAATATGTCACTTTCTGGCACAATTCATAGATAAGACTCAATCATTCACCAGATTACATAAAAAAGATATAAATTTTGAATGGAACATCACATGTCAATAAAAATTTAACACATTTAAATATTACTTGTTGAACCCACCTATCTTGGTACTGCCAACACCTGACAAGCCAATTTTACTTTATCTCTCAATGATAGATCATACACTCAGTGCACTCTTGGCACAACATGATGATCAACATAAAGAGTAAGCCATTTACTACATTAGTCATATAATTGTTGATTATGAATAAAACTATCTAATAATAGAAAAACTTTATGTGGAATTTGTATCTGCTACTCATAAGTTCTAGCACTATATGATTAATAATGAGACACAAGCCATTACAAAAGTTGATCCTTTAAATTTCCTCATGTCAAAACCACATCTCTTAGGCCATATTACAAAATGGGTTATGTTACTCATATAATTCAACCTCAAAACCATTTTACAAAAAATAGGAAAAGTCTAGATAATTATAGATTATTTAGCAGAATCCCCATTATTGGATATAAATCCTATTAGCAATGATTTCAAAGATGATTTCATAACATATAATACTTTTTCCAATACATGGATAATGTTTGTTAATAGTTCTATATGTTCATCTAGTGTCAAAGCCAAAAATTTTGTCATCGACCCACTTGGGAACATAATACCCCTCACTTACCGACTCTTTTTTAATGTACCAACAACATGATAGAATATAAAGCCCTTATCTTAGGCCTTCAAGTAGCTTGAGCTCTCCAGATCAAATAAATTAAATTCTACAAGATCCATAATTAATTTTTAATCAAGTTATAGATATCTACCAAATCAAATAAGAATGCCTTATTCCCTACAAGAATATGGTTCAATGCTTACAAGAAAAATTTGAAAAATTCTATATTGAAAACATCCCACATAAAGATACTCATCATATCAATGTGATGGGCAATGTCGCATCATTGATCCCCATTTACATAGATGAAGACCAGGCTATCTTCACCATAAAATGATTACAATCTCCATTAGTATCCCATTTGTACCTCATATCTCTAATGGTTCTAGTTACCACATGCAACATAACACCATTTGATATATATTTTTACATAAATCTATTAAACTTGATACTTTCACAAGAAATGAAAAGTACAAACTATAACAAAACACCGTTTGATATGTCATTATTGGTGGAGGATTATTCAAAATATCTTTTGAGGGATACTTACTCCAATGTTTGACAATCAAGGAAGCTAAGTTGGCTATCAGACAGGTACATGATAATGAATGTGGTGGTCATTTCAATGGTAAAGCAATGTCACACAAATTACTCAGGCAAGGTTACTATTGGCCAACCATAAAACAATAATGCCAAGAATACACCAAGTTATGTGATAAATGTTAATGCCATGGCAACCTGGACCACGTCCCTTCACAATAACTACAACCTATCATATCCCCATGGAAATTCATGTTATGGGGTTTTGATCTAATCAGTAAGATAAATCCACAATCCATAGGAGGTCAAAAATTCATTATCACAGCTATAGAATATTTTACAAAATGGGTATAATCCATTTTACTACACTCCATAAAGGGAAAAAATATTTGTCATTTCCTCATGATCAATATTATTTCATGCTTTAGTCTCCTAGCGGTCATAATCATAGATAATTGAACCTCTTTTAAGAATAAAATAGTGAAGAAATTGTGTGCTAAATATAAAATTTGGCACATGTTCTCTATTCCATATTACCCACAGGGCAATGGTCAAATAGAAACAACAAATAAGACAATCAACAGTATCCTTAATGAAATAGTTACCAAATTTGGTGATGATTAACACAATCATCTCATCTACGCACTACGGACTTACTACACCAATATACACACACCAATAAGAGATACTCCTTATTCATTAGTATATGGTATAGAATCATTTATCCCACCAAAGTTAGAAATCCCATCCTTATCGATCTCCTTAAAAGGGAACATCATAGATGATCAATACAGAGTGAGACATATCCATGAATTAGAATAGTTGGATCACACATGCATTCAAGTTGCAGAGCATCTTAGGGCATATCAAAAATGAATCTAGTGGACCTATAATAACCATGTCCCTAGTAGGGAATTCAGAGTCAACAATTTGGTTAAAAAATAAAATCTCAGAAACATCAATGCCTAAGAAGAGAACAAAGGAAAATTCAAACCAAATTATATTGGCCTATACATAATCACAAAAAATCTTAGCCAAAATTATATCTTCTATCTTCACTTGATGTCAAGGAAATAAAAAACCCATTTAACATCATGCATCTAAAGAGATTTTACATATAAAAATCAATAATTTATTTTTCATATTACTTGTACATAACTTATATCTAGAAAATTCAAAAATAATACAATGTCTCAAAAACACAAAAACTTTCAAATATTTACTCAGAAAATAAAAATTACAAATTGTATGTATTGTTCTATTTACATTTCTTATATTTTTGAGACACTACATATGCTAGCTATCTTAGTCTAATTAGTTTTATCATACATACATGCTTCACTTGTTCTTGTTGATTGCTTGTAGACTCTTATAGGACTCAGGTCTACTACACCGATCTAGATTTGTTATTATCTACCCACTGGGGGTGGCTACATATATACATGGATTCTTCATTTGACACATTCACCCACTTGGGGGCACCTTGTACATAATTTTGATTACCAGGTTCTATCTTTCTATACTCTACACCACAGCTTTAGCATTGTTATTTCTTGATATTGATCATGATACACTTACTTGGATTTTTTGTTGGATATTACTACTTTATACTTATCATATGTACATCCTAACTCTAACATAAATTTGTATTACATATTCATGCATACTTTCATTTCTAGCTTTCCTAGTTTAGACTTGATTGTATCTTTATGCTTCTTCTATTTGAGGGCATTTGAATATGCCATTACTGTTTGGATCTATGCCACTTATATTCATAGTATGTATGATTTAGACATGTACCCATGTCCTTCTGAGTGCCTTCCTAATTGTGTATGCAGACATTTGAGCATGTCTTTGTATGTCTTCTTTTCATATATTTAGTGACATGGGTCCATGTCCCTTGTATTATGACCCCTTGACCTACTTTGTGTGCCTTGTGTGTTTTGTATGTATGCTTTATTATATGCATCATGGCCATCACACTTATCTTTGCTTGTTACACACTCCAATTTTAGATGTCATGAGGGACCTCATACATCTCCCCTTCCTACTTGGGTATCATGATGGACACCATGCCCCATCCCCTTAGGTATCTACCTATTTTAACCTTTTTAGGGTTTAACTATGTAAATGTTATGTTTATATTAAAGGGTTGAGATGTCTAAATTAGTTAAATAATATGAAATAATTAAGTACTATTTTTTTATGGTTTTTGAATTTTTTTTTAATTTCTAAAAATAATAATAAATATGCTTAAATATATACTTATATGGAAAGTGACTATAACAAATGATCTGGGTTCTAAATTGTTCTGAGTCTCATCAATAGGGTCTTGAGATATATTTGCTCACTAGATAGTATCACCCCACCTGGACAGTAGTGCCATATTATTGTAGTGTCCTCAGAGTGGTGTTAGTGTCCTCTTTGTAGCACTCTTCCTATTTTCTAGGAGCACCTACACATATGTAAATGGGTCATATTCCTGCATGTATGAAATTTAAAACTATATGTTGTGCTTGTAAAACCTAATTTAGTGTACAAACCCTAATCTTCCTTGCAAGTATGTCATGAGATGAAAATATGTGTTCATTAGTAGGATAAGCTTGACATACTCAACACCCTAATGTGAAGAGGTTGTCTACATGCCAATACTCTAAAAAGAGATCAAGCTCGATGTAGTTCTTCCACATAGGGATTGGTGAAATTTCAAGTGAATGCTAGAATGAGAGTGGACTTGGATGCCTTAAATGTGCTTGAGACTTGAAAACTTTAAAATTTAGGCTTATGGATGTTGAATATGGTAGTATGCAGAAGTAGGGAAGAATAGGGTTCAAATACCATAATTTTTCTCAACTTGTCTTTTATTTGAATAGGCTTTTGCATCTATTTTCCATCTAATGAATAGAGGTCAAATAGACTTGTATTTATAGAGATATATAGCTTATGTGAATAACAAAATGTACTTAGGCTGACCTTAAGAGGGGTACACATTTAGAAAAGTATCCATTCAAGAGATTTATGGCAAAGGATAATAACACCCAATTAGGGACACTAGCACCATGTGGTTGTAGTATCCCAAACATGGTGCTAATGTCCATTATTTAGGTGTTTTTAATGATATCTCCAAGGTGTAAAAGAGTGTCCATGATATGATATGTATACATGGTCCTCAATGACAAAGTGTACCTTAGTGCTCACATAGTTTGCATGAGACCCTATAGGTTTTAGTCTTGTTATGAATGTTGTCGATGATGTGTTCTTGATGTAGAGGCCCTATGGGGTGTAATAATTACTTTGTGTACTCTTGGAAGTGAAAATAATCTATTTGAGTAGTCTTGTGAAGGTCTAAGTTATCCTAGTCATCTTGGTAGCGTTTCTTGAGTAAGCAGATCGATGACATCAAAATTTGCATCTGTGAAGGTGTTTAGAAGAAAGTTTGAAGGGTTGAATAGAGTTTTTATTCATTATTTCTCCATCATATTGTAAGTAAATCATAGTTTTAGAGGTGTTGATAATAGAGGTGTTGTGTGGGTGCTCAACATCTAGGGCAAGTGGGTGCTTGTCCATGCTTAGGGGTTGATGTTCCTCATGAAGTGGGTGATTCCCTAAGTCTCTTATTTGTGATCTCTTATAGGACTGCAATCCATTGGTTTGTAAGCTAGAGGGTGGGATTTTCCATCCATGAGGGTTTCCCACATAATTAATGTGTTATGTGCTTTTATCTTGCATTTTTTTTCTTTATTCATTACAATGAATGGTTTATATGCTTCATGAATGCCTATGTTGAATGGTTAAGAGTTTGAATAATTGGAATTGAAGTGGATTTGCTTGCATCACTAATTCACCCCCTCTTAGTGATTGTACCTTTAACAATTGGTATCATAGCCACACCTTATTTACAAGTTTAACCACTTGAAGGTGATCAAAGGTATAATGGGTAGTCATCAAACGCAAGGTGGTTTCTCTACTAAACAAGCACCATTGTTTAGTGGATCCAACTATGCTTTTTGGAGTGAAAGGATGAAGACCTACATCATGTCTCTAGGGTTTGACATTTGGCAATCTATTATGGATGGTTATTTCACACCCCCTACTCCTCCAACTAGTGCAACCAACAAGAAGTTAAGTGAGAATAATTCTAAAACAAAAAAATCTATAATTTGTGGCCTATCAAGGTTGAGTTCACCAAGTTGATCCATTGCAAGTCTACCAACGAAATTTGGGACAAATTTTAGATCATCTATGAAGTGGATTCAAAGGCTAAGTTGGCTAAATTATATACTTACCAAAGGCAATTTGAGGGCCTCAAAATAAAGGAATAAGATACTATGGCATCCTACCTTCTAAGGGTTGATGAGGTGGTGAATATGATCAAAGGTCTTGGAGAGGAGATTGAAGAAGCTATTGTAGTATAGAAAGTATTAAGGTATCTCACCCTCAAATTTGATTCAAAAGTATATATTGTAGAATAAAGTCATGATCTCACCAAGATGAAGAGGGATGACTTACATGGCATCCTTACTACCTATGATATGAGAGTCAATGAGGACAAACCACAAAATAAGGAAGCAGCCTTCAAGGTGATCAAGAAGACAAAAGGTAAGAAGATCAAGTTGATTCTTGAAGACTTTCATCTTAATGAAGATCAACTTAAAGCCATGATTTCAAAAAAATTGAATATAGGATCAGGTAAATATGAAGGGAAGCTTCCTTTTAAATGTTTTTCATGTGGTAAAATTTGGTCCTATCAAGTATAGATAGTTATTTAATAAGATATATGACAAGAAGGATTCATACAAAGGTGATAAGAGACTTCACCATGAAGAAGATAGCAATGCATCTACTAAAGAAGAAAGTTCCACATTAGAAAGTGATGATGCATCAAATGAGACATTGTTCATGGATCTTGAGGATGATGATGGTGAATGTTCTTTAGGCAGAGATATCTTTAGTGGAGATAGCTCAAAAGAAGAAGATGAGAAATTCACTCTTGAAGACAAATATTTGAACACCTTTGAAGAGTTGAAGCTTCTACAAGGAAAGAATAGAAAGCAAGCATCATTGATCAAGATCGATGAGGAGCAAATTAGCTTCTTTGAAGAAAGAATGATCAATGAAGTCAAAGATCATGGTGAGATCACTCAACATCTTGAAACTTAGGTTTATACCCTTTCTAAAAAGGTAAATATTAAGGATGAATAATGTGTCAAGTATAAATTAGAGATGAAGTCTTTGCAGTTGAAACCAGATCAAGCTATTAACAATCTTGAAACATATCAAAAGTTTGATACAAGCAATAAGAATCTTAGTGAGATGCTTGAAAATTAGAGAGTACCTAAAGATAGGATTGGTCTTAGTTTCAATCATGATCAAGTGAAGGAAAAATTTATGACAAGCATAGGTTTGTTAAATAATACTATGAATAATCAAAGGTCTTCAAGTGACAAGTCTAGACTTGGTTTCACTGAGAATTAAGGAGAAGACATAGGAGTCATATTTTAAGATAATAAGCGGGCAAATCAGATCAAATATCCCAATGTTATAAGGTACACAAATTCACTTAATGGTCACTATCATTATTTTCATCAGTTTGGTAATAAGATCATTGACTGTAAAAGAAAAGATCCTAGTAATATATTTGCATGGAATTATGGGTAAAATAATGATAAACTTGAAGAATATCATCACTCAAAATAGTTAACCATTCCACAAGGAAAGCATGACATCTTGTGTTATAGGTGTTAAGGGATTAGTCATATTTTAAGGTCTTGTAATGCCTTCATCAGGAAATAAAATGATTAAGTACATGAATGGGATAATGAAACTTCAAGGAGGCATCATATAGCCCATACACAAGGTATGTATAATTAGAGAAACTTCCTTTATTTTAAGTGTCAAGAGAGAGAGGTCACATAGTAAGGTTCTACAAGAATGGTCTGAATTACACTTCAAAGAATGTCAATCCTAACATGAAGAAAAATAGCCATAATGAATGGATACCCGAGGAGGTGAATAAAAAATAGGTTTAAAATAAATTGTTTATCATAATAAAATAGGGTACAAGTTCAAGTGTCAAAGAGCAAGCCTTATCTAACCAAATGGATAAGAATATCAAGTAAGATTTTGAGTCAAAAGGATTGAATGAGGATAAATATCCATCAAAGGTTAAATGGATGCTAAGGCAAGATTTTAAGTCAAATGAGAGCTTGGATATATGGGAGTCTCCTAAGTTTTGGGACTTCTAGTTCTAAGTTGAGGAGGTGTCTCTACCTATACTTCTTAAAGACATTATTCCAAGAGAATAAGTATGTATATATGATATTTTCACTGATTAATCAATATAAAAATCTTTGGTCAGATGGGGAATCATGTAGTCTTGTAGAGTATCATTTATTGGTAAGTAGTAAGGCAGATCAATTAGTCTTGTCAGGTCCAAGGATCAGTTTAGGGACTTTGGTCCTAAAGATAGGTTTATGACATTTTTTATGCCTAGTTTAGGAGGTCTAATCATGAAGAATGAAGGTAAGGTTAATATGGAGTATGAATATGATGTGTCTAAATTCAATCCATGGGGTTTCATGAATTGGATTGGTCACATGAAGCTTTAATGATCACTTGTTCTTTTCAACCATTTTGCTCAGTGCTCACTGCCTAGTGTGAGTTCATCATATAGAATTGATGAATTTGGGGTATTTAAAGGCAAAAGAGAGCTGAGAATAGTTGAGTTTGATTGAAAAATATGCATAAGGTTACTTTTAAGTGTAAAAATTATTGCATGACCTTTTGAAGGTGTTTTGGCATAGTGATAGGTGTATACATAGGGTCTACAAGCACAATATGACCGGTTTAAAGTGTCAAATAAAGATTGGTAAGTGTTTAAGGTGAATTTATGGAATATAAGGGTGTATTAATCTCATATAGGTGTTTTCTAAGTGGTTTCAAGCTTTGAAGGCCTCTTGAGGGCAAGTTGAAGAGTTTTGATGCCTCTTGGTGGTCATGGTTTTTGCTTGAGGGTTTGCAGGTGAAAAAACATTTCATGGTTCAATGGGTTCCCCAAGGAGTTATACCTCAAGAATTGGTCCAATAGTGTGATTTGATAACCTCTATGTGTGGAAGAAGTCTTAGGTGTTGGTGTTTATTAGAAGATGGTAAATTGACTTTAGTTTAGGTGTGAAACCTAGGTTTTTGCACCTTGTGAATTATTTGCCTTCCCAATATATTTGAAGGTAAAAACTCTTAAATTAGTTGAAATGGCCAAATAGGTGCTCAAAAAGTACTTCATATTCATATGAAAGTGTATAGTTTATTCTATGGTTGAGCATTTGTGCAAATGGAGGGCTAATTGACAAGTCAATTTGTGAAGGAGCTATGGTGTAGAGGAAGATTTGAATGATTAATCTTGGAATTCATGAGGTTTCATATGATTGTGCTCTATATATGGAGTTTCAAGTCATGAAGGTGCATACATAGGAATTTATGGGCTTTGTAAGGTTCAGGTAGGGCTATTAGGCCTCTAAACAATGCTAGTAGATTTAAATGCACTTTTTAGTCATTTTCTTCAAAATGCAAAGGTATGGTTGTCCCTAAATATGTTTCATAGTTAGATTTTTACATCATATGTGTTTAATAAAAAGATTTAATGTCCATTCTTTAGTCTATGGGTGGCTTGTGAGAGAGAATATGAAGACAACTATGAAGTTTCATCATGGTTGGAGATGGTCTGAAGGTGCTCAAGGGGTGACTAAGCTCAGGAGACTTAGTGGGAATCCCTTTGAGCGTTCTTAATGTTTTTTCAATTATTTTTTGGTATTATTGTGTCTTTCTTATTCATATAGCAGTGTATGGTCAAAGAATATTGTTGCCAATAAGTATGTTTGAGGTAGTCTTGGTAAGAAATGGTATGCACAATGATAGGGGGAGTTTACATCATCTCTCAAAGGAGGTACCTCCTTGTTTTTGTCTTTGAAAACATTTACAGGTCCTCAAGATTAGTAGGTAATCCCACTTTGCCATTGTGTCAAAGGGGGAGAAAGTGTCTGTAGAGGGAGAAAAGAGTATGTGCATAGTTTTATGTTGATGTTTACAAGTGTTGACATCAATGACAAAGGGGGAGATTGATGAGGTGTTGTCATTGATGTCTCTAAGGATTCCAAGAGTGTCCATGAGATGATATGTATGCATGGTCCTCAATGACAAAGTGTACCTTAGTGCTCAAATAGTTTGCATAAAACCCTACATGTTTTGGCCTTGTTATGAATGTTGTTGATGATGTATTCTTGATGTAGAGGCCCTATGGGGTGTAATAATTATTTGTTTTACTTTTGTAATTGAAAATAATCCATTTCATTATTTTTGTGAAGGTCTAGGTTATCGTAGTCATCTTGGGAGAGTTTCCTGAGTGAGCAGATTGATGACATCAAGATTACCATGTGTGAAGGTGTCAGAAAAAAATGGTCACATGAGTCTATTTAGTTTTGTGCCTAGAGCATATCTTTTAAATTTCATGCCTTGACATGTTGTCTATCAAAATTTATGATGGTATAAATTTTCTCTCCCACGCAGATTTCATTATTTTTTATACTTGGTCAAATTTGCATTTTTTAGTGACTGTTGGAATTTAAATATTTGAATTTTACAAAAGAAACCAATTGTGATTATTTGATCTATATCTTGAGAAAATAGATGAATTTGATGATGGATTAAAAATCAAAGTGGTAGATAAATTCAAGTGCAATCCAGGTAAATTGATTAAGAGGTTTGACTGGTCATACAATTGCATTTATTGTAGCTCAAAGTTGACTAAGGGTTTGACCTTCATTGGTTAAGGACTCGAGAAGGGTGTTTTAGTTTGTATTGATGATATTTGTATGTTTCACAATGCTTTATCTATTGATAGTGTTGTAGACTCCTTGAGGATCATCTATATGGATTTTTTAGGTTTGACCAATCCATCTTCTATATGAAGCATTTCTTGGAATTTAACTTCTTGTTCGTTCATGGTGTTTTCATGTACAAGGCAAATGATTGAATGGTTTTGCATATGCAAAGGTGTGTAGTGATTAATGTAATAATTTTATGGCTTCTTAGGGGTCATGTGGTATGGACTTATGTTCTCAGAAGTGGTCTTGTGTTTCTATTCTGCTCGATGAAGTGTTAAAGGGATGAATAGGTCTCCATGGACCTAAAAGGGCTACTTAGGCCTAAGTGAAAGGTGTTGTTTCTTAAGGGTGATCTATCAATGCTATGGAAGACCTATGTAGGTGGTGTTGATATTTTTATAAGTGGATATAAGCCTTAATGGTTAAGGAATGTCTTGTGGCTGACTAAGAAGGTGGTGATCATGAAGACACTATAAAGAGTAAAAATAAAGATGAAGTTTTCTAGAGATAATGTGTAAATAAAAGAGAAGTATAAGTAATCTTGGTGTATGAATTAAAGAGTAGAGCAGTGTGAGGGATATGTGTGTGACCTAGTGGTCATGTTTCTGATGCATTAATGGTATTTTATAGGGTTGATGATTGAGGATAAGTGAATAAGTGTAGAGTGATCCAAAAGGTTGTTTTAGATGCATTGCTTGTGTGTGAAGACTTGATAAAGTTTTAAGGGTTGAATAGAGTTGTTATTCATTATTTTTCCATCAAATTTGAAGGCAATTAGATTTCTAGATGTGTTGATAACATAGGTGTTGTGTGGGTGAACAACATCTAGGGAAAGTGGGTGTTTATCCATGCTTAAGGGTTGGTGTTCCTTGTGAAGTGGGTGCTTCACTAAAGTCTCTTATTTGTGATCTATTATAGGAATGTAGTCCATTTGTTTGTAGGATTGAGACTATTTGTTATCCCCCATGAGGGCTTCCCATATAATTCATGCATTATGTGTTTTGATCTTGCATTGTTTTCTTTGTTGATTGCAATGAATGGTTTATATGCTTCATGAATTATTATGTTGAATGGTTAAGAGTTTAAATAATTGGAATGGAAGTAGATTTTCTTGCATCACTGATTCACCCCCCTAGTAATTTTAGCTCTAACAATGTCCACCTGGTAGATTGTTGGGAAAACTATGTTGAAATTTGGGAAAGATGTCTTGGGACTATATTTGAGTTGACTGTAGATGTCTATGGTCTACATAATGATTTTAAAAGCATAGAAAAAGCTTTAGAATAGGTTTATGGCTAATCTAGGAATAAGCTAACTCAAAAAACACTCTTATCATCCAAATACCACTTTTAGGTGATTACACTTGCCCCTACTTTATGTTAGAAATGAAGCAAAGTGAAATGACTAGTATAAATGAAAAAGAAGCATACCTAGACTTACCTTAGAAGTGAATCCAACGTAGCTAAGTCTAAGTATGTGAATCTACATTTGTAGAGGTGAAACATGATCCCCATTAATGACTTGTAATGAAACATGCAAAAATCAGTCCTTACTTGAGAGATGATCAAAAGCAAAAGACTATGCAAAAATAAAGTAACTGAGTAAAGAGAGAGGAAGAGAAAGAATACACCTCATTGGGTACATGAACCAATGCATGAACCTGGTGATAACCTATGTGTGTGAGTTTACATAGTGATCATATCATTGAATAACTTGGATTGAGCTGATAGCTTTCTCAATCCTTATATGGGTGGCTTAAGAACTCAATCTAGTTTTGACTCCATCATTTCCCACCCCTATTCGGTCGATCTTGATCTGTGAATAGCTTGGATAAGACTATGTGTCTACCCATCTCATGTGGTTAGCTTAAGAACTCAAGTAGGCCATGACTCCATCATTGGTCACAAATGTAAAGTAGTTGCATCTATAATTAAACTAAAAAAAGTGCTAAAAGTATCTAAATGGGTATATCTAACTATGTACGTCAGCTCCACGACCACTTAGGTACATTTAGAGGCTTTGGGCCACTCAAGAATGTCAACCACTACAGATGGAGTAAGGCATAAATCTAGTGACAACCTAGAATGTGATAGAAAGTGTACAGATTGTAGAGAATAACATGGAGTTTACCATTCTATCTAATCAACTTATGTGTAGCTAAGTATATGGAAACTATGGTGTGTTTATGCCCCCAATCTGATATCTAAGGATACTAATTTTGAACTGAGTATATAATAACTAAATCTATGTAATTCAACTGAATGTGGGAGTGATCATGATGTGCATGATGCCCTTAAATATGATCAAATAGTATGAATCTAAGCTGAAATGAGTGTATCTAAGTAAAATATGAAATAATTATCAAATATATGACTATATCTATGCAAATTTATATTGTACCTAGTGTACTAGTTTGTCTAATCTAAACTACCCTAAATTTGGGGCTACTAGACATCTGCACCCTATAATGTACATTATCACCATGTGGCACTAGTGTCCCAATCTGGGCACTAATGTCTTCCTAGTCTAAAACCTAGGTGATCTAAACTATTTTTTGAGTCTCTATTTTTTCTTGTGTCTACCGTGTGTCTAATTTATAAAATTGATCTTGTGTGTTGAAATTTATTTTTGAATAGCAAATTAGGAACTTTATCTCTATGACAAACCCTCTCTTTTAAGGGTATTTTTAAAACCTGTGTAAGAATTATCCTCAAAATAAGTAGCTTTGTAAAATGTGTTAATCGAATCATATATATGATATTCTAATACAATATACAAACATAGCATCAGAATGCAAATTAATCTGAGCATAAGTATGTAATGTAAGATGTATGTTATAATTTAGCATTGCATAAGGGTGTCAAGATAAATGTAATTAATATGTATCTCAATAAATCTAAGTAGCTACCTAGGGGGATGGGGCATGATGTCCATCATGGCACATATGTAGGGAGGTTTGATGCATGAGGTCCCTCATGGCATTGAAAACTGGTGTGTGTGTGTAAAAATTAAAGACAAGTGTCATGTTGAAGAATCATACAAGGAAACATATATACGAAACACATGAAGTACACAAAAGTAGGCCAAGGGTTCACAATACAAGGGACATGGGCACATGTCACTAAATCTAAGAATGAAGACATATAAGTACATGTTCAAATGTCTACATATGCAAGCAACAAATAATTTGGCTTAAATCCACATACAAGGACATGCTTAAACATCCACATATAGAATCAAGAAAGCATACACAAGGGACATGGGCACATGTACAAGGAATATAAACATAGAAGTGGTGTAGATCCAAAGAACAATGGCATATTTTAATGCCCTCGAAGATGGAAGAAGAAAATGAAACATAATCAAATGTAAATTAGGAAAGGTAAAAATCAAAGTATATATAATTATGTATTACAAATATATGTAACTACTAACATGTGCATATGTTGAGTCTAACTAGTGATATTTAGCAAAAAAAATGAGCAAAGAGTAGCAGTGATTAACAACAATACATATCAATGTGTAAAGTGGAATGTATATAATTTAAGGATAGAACCTGGTAGTAGAAACTGTGTATGAGATGCCCCTGAGTGGGTATATGTATCAAATCAATAAACCTAGATCAATGTATATTCCCCAATGGGTAGATGATAGCAAGTCTAGATCAATGTAGTGGACTGGAGTCTTGTATGTAATCTGTAAGCACTAGACAAGAACAAGTGGAGCATATGTATGATAAAAATTGACTATGCTAGGATAACTGAGCAATATGTAATATCTAGAAAGTAGTAGAAATGCAAACATAGAAATACATGTAATCTATAAATTTTGTGTTTTTGTGAGTAATATTTGAATGTTTTGTATTTTGACATGTTATATTATTTTTTGTGTTTTCTAAATATAAAATATGTACAAGTCAATGAAAATTAAATATGTACAAGTAGTGAGAGAGAAAGAAGTATGTACAAGTGTAGGAACCATACTAACCAATGAGTCTCATGGGAGACTTGTTATCATTGTGGCATGTGTCAAAAATAGGAATGATAATCTTTTATGTAGTGTGATTGCTATGTTGTAGTTGAATGTTTTTGCAGTAGGAATTTAAGTATTGTTCATCATCAAAATCATAATAACCTAGTGTGATGGAGGGAACTATGTTATACTATGGAGTTAACATTTTTGAATTGTGATTTGGCATATTGATTGTGATTTTTCCCTTTGAAACTATGCTTATTATAGACATATAGTGTTATGGAGGCTCTTTTTATTAAAAACCTTGTTTGAGAATGTTTGTTGGTTGAGCATGATTTTAACTTTGCAACTTAAGTTCTTTCTCTTTCTATAATATTTCTTATGTATCTAGATGTTTTGCTTTGATAAATTATATTTGTGACTAATGTGCCTTAGGATGTTTAATAAATCCCAAACCCTATTGACCAATATTATCAACTCCTAGAATAGGAGAGGTGATGTCATGGGTTTGCTTGCCCAAACCTTGACTATGATAATCACACTATTGTCAATATTTGTGACCAAAATTATACCATATTGAATTTTGAACCAAATGGGTGGATCTAATGTAAACCCTAGGGTTATTATAGTCATATAAAATGTCTAAATTGGTAGTTTGGATATGGCTTGTGACACCCTATCTATAGGTCCTTCTTGCATGCTCTTGTGACCCCTCTAGACACCTTTTTTCTCATTTTCAATCATCTAAAACCTTTTGAAATTTGATTCCAGCTCAGCCAGACTCTATTTACTAGGCCAATCCTATCCCTCTACGTCCTGATCCTATAAGATATGAGCTCCATACTTGGACTACAGCATCGGACCCTAGGGTGTCTCATTTTCAATGCTCCTATCCTTTTGCACTTTAAGCCCAAATAGTCATTTTCATTTGATTCATATCCTTCATTATGTCAGTTTAGCATGATTAAAATTACTGATGACCAATTGTTTCTTATAAAATCCCATCCAAAGTTCATTTACAAAAATAGGTGACAAATATTACAAAGTAAGCAAGAATACAAGCAAACTACTAAGGCAAACTTTCCTATTTTCTACATACAATCACCCAACACATCTGCAAACATATCCAAACCCTTATACCAATCCCTAGCCACCTCAAACACTCTCAATTTGGCATTTTACATCCACATCACACTATTGCACAAACCACAATAGGTGGGAGAACTACATATGTCTTGATCCCTCTTTGGAGTATTGGTATATAGGCAGCATGCCCACACAAGGGGTGTGGATCACACATTCAATGCATCTTAAACACACTAACCCCCTGTTTTCAAGTGATTTAAATCCTATTTATCAAGTATGATGCAGGGTTATGGTTTGAAGATTAAATCATCTCTAAAATGAGCTCTATCAACATTAAACACTCAAAATTTCACAAGTAGACTCACATAGGAACAACACAAAGAACCCCAAAAAAATAGGTCTTTATGACCAATTTGGATAATAGTAGCAGGAGTAGACAACAACACTAGACTTTGAAGTGTCCTATTTTTGGTGCTCATTTCCTTTCATCGAAGGAAAGCTAGATTCTAATTTGAGACACTATCCCAATCCTGCATACCTAGTTTCAGGCCCTATATCAACCATCTTAGCCTATTTGTAGATAAGTTATATTTTCTCCTTATTTATTGTTATTTTTAAAAAGGTAAAAAAGATAGATAAATTATACAAATTAGGATTTTAATTATTACAATATTCTTTATTGATTTATTAATCCAAACCCTTAACTAAAATAGGAATAAAACTCCATTATTTCCAAAAAAGTTAAATCATTTGATGAACCCAACTTACTTTATTTGCACATAAAAACCCTAAAAACTCTAGGTAAAATCCTTGTTGGTTTTTCTAGTATTTTTTTTCATATTTAAATCAAAATTTCACATTTTATTTTTAAAATTTACCATTGTAATTTTAAAAATAATTTATTTTAAACCCTAGTTGCATATACTAGGTCTCTTTGCTTTTGAGGTATCACCTTACATTCAAATCAGAATTTCACATTAATTTCTAAAATTTACCTTAGTAATTTTAAAAATCTTTTTTTCAAACCCTAGTTGAATTTACTAGGTCCCTTTACTTCTTGAGGCATCACCTTACATGTTTGTGAGATTCATATCCTTTTTATGCATATTCCAGTTTGCTATTTTTAGGACTTTACATTTCCTTTATTCAATACTTTCCTTCCATTGTATTTTGCTCATTACAATTTATTACAAAAAATTCAATCCATTTTCAATTTGTTTTCCTACTTTAACAATGGCCCAATATACCAGTTTTGATGAAACTGATAAGAGGGAACTTCAAGACCTTTTAACTAAACATCCTAATATACAATATGATATGCTTAAAATACTAGAAAAAAAACATCAAAAATCAAAGAATGGTCAATCCTCTCAAACCATACAACAACCAGTTGCAAATAATACTACGAGGGAAACTATGTCTCAACAACCTCCTATAGCAACCCATCTTCTCTATAAGGCACCACTAGTTACAGCTAGTACATCTTTGATGATTCATTATCCTTAGATTGCTCTGTAACCATCAAATTGTGAGCTAACTTCTTATAGAGGCCTATTTAATTCAATCATTCCTTTTAGCCATGTGTCCTCTATTTATTGGCCATAACTCTTTTCCAATTAGCTCAATCATGAAAAAAAAACCATTTCTGGATACCCATTAAGCCCCTATATAACATACTAGAAAATCTCATGAGGTTACTTTGTATGGAATTGTACTTTCTTCTTTAAGCCCTATTTTAATTAGCCCTCCTTTAGTGCAAAACACCTTGTCCAAAGTAAAGTATAGACTTTCTAGTCAAACCAAGCATCATTCTAGATACCCATTACCTTCTTACAGGTGAATCAAATGTTTGTTAGTGCACTTCTTTGGAGAAGTTTACTTTTCATATATTGGCCTATTCTCTTCTCTTCACATGCACCTAGAACTCACTTTGCAATTGACTTTTTCCTCATTTATCCATACTGCAACACTTAGAAACCACTTCCAATAGTTTTCTAACATCATCAAGGGTAAGATTGCAAACTTTCAAGAGTTTTCAAGACTTTAAACTTATTTTGAAGGTCAGACCCTAATTCAAGGTTTTCTAAAGTCTGTCACAGGCCGAGAGCATATTAATTGAGGTTGGGAGTGTTTTACCCTATTTCAAGGGTTCCAATCAATTGTCTAGGGTCTGTCTTAATTCCCTACACCTTCTCCAATCATCAGCCAAGTCATATCTACCTCCTATGCTTTCCAAGCAAGACATCACAGTTGTCTTTGACTGTATTTGCATGACAGTCAACAGGGTTCATGATTGTCTTCTTAAACACAATGGTCAATAGGATTTCAACATAATGCATAAACATGTCCATAGCTTAAATGACTTCCCCATTCATATTCTTTATCAAATATGACCTGTTCAATCCATTTGCAATGCAAAAACATATCACTTTCTTATCATTGCCTGTATACTGTCGCCTATAGGCCGAGAGCCAACAGTTAGAGTTTTAAGACATCAAAGGGATTTCTAACACCTGTTTCTTCTTCATTTAGGTTTATTCTTGCCTTATAGACCTATATTCATGTCATTATGAACCTCATTCAAACATTTTCACGTGGATTTTCCCTTGGACAGTGGGCTGTAGGTCTATATGCCTGAATACCCTATTTAGACCCTATTTAGGATTCTTCTAGCATTCAAAGTACTTTAAGACCTCTTGGTCATAGAATACCAATTTTAACTTATTCTCAACATGAAAAATAACCAGTCTTTCTCAATATTCTATAAATAACCATCATACACATTCACATACACACAGGCCTGTCACCAGAATTCCATAAAGAAACCATATATGCAACAAAACATTCATTCTTTCTTAGATCAAATAGAAGACTTAAAATTCAATACCAGATTTAGTCTCAGTGTTCCATGGCTTTCAAATCCTTGTCTGCTCCTTCACACATTCTTGACTTTACATCAAATCTGCTCCTTCTCCTTAACCTTAACATCTCTTGAGTGAGGTCCTCCCTCACTGTTTCTCCTCTCTTTCCTTCATTCTATTCTTTTTCCTTGAATGAGAGGACCTTTCCTCTCTATCCTTCTTCTCCTCTACATCCCTCTCATCCTCTCTCCTTACTTAATTCTCTCTTTTTTTCTCTTTTTCAAGAATCTCCCTTCTAGCTTCTATGCCCAATTTGGGCTTAAGGCAAAACAAAATATTGTTTTTAATCTTTAACAATATACTAAGGTTGAAAATAGTTTCAACCATTTCTCCCTTATTTCCTCAACATCCCAACAATCACCTTTTACCTTTTCACTTTTCACTTTTGACAATTACTTTTACTCTCAAGGTAAAATTTTGAAATTTAAACACAATTTGGAGGGAAAACAAGAATTTGAAATTTCACACTAGAATATCATTTGAATTTGCATGTTCAACTAGTCCTCCATGAAGCTATTGTAGATGCTCCTGCATCAATCTTTGTCTCTTGATGTGCTTGCCCTTGTGCAAGAGATAAAATCTCTCCAATCTAAGGTACTATATCTTGAGTAAGGTACCTCTGAACCAACATAGGATTTGGATTCTCTTGCTCTATTGCATACACCATTATCACGTCATATTACTTCTACACCCTTGCCACCAGGTTTTGTTCAACCCAAGCTCACTCTATATGATGGCAAGGGTAATCTAGAGACACACTTGAGAGATTTTCACGTAGCATGCTTAGACTATGTGCCAAATGACTAGTTATTAACCAAGCTATTTCCATGAAGTTTAAAGGATTATGCTCTATAATGGTTTTATAGTCTACCAAATCAGTCAATCAATACATTCAATCCTTTAGCTAACATGTTCCTAGCTCATTTCAACATTAACATAGGTGACAAGGTTTCTTATGCCCAAATTGCATAATAAAAACAAAGGTCAAATGAGCATCTCACAAATTATGTTCTTCAATATAAGACTATCTTGGCTAAAATCACTAGCCCCATGGTTGATCAAGAATTACAAGATCTCTTCAAACAGAGTCTTTTGCCAGCTTTACATGAGTCAATAATATTCAAAAGGTTCTCTTCCTTCACTGAGTTATGTCATAAACTAAAAGAAAGATAATTCAAACTAATTTCAATGGGCAAACTCAAGTACACAAGCATATCAGAAACAACAAACAAGAGTAACAGTAAAGTCCCATACAAAGTCAAGGTTAATGATAACAAAAGTCAAAATCAACTATAATTAATGCAACTATAGGGGCCCCTCAGTGAGTGGTTTTATCAGCACCTCCTTGGTGAACTTTTACCAATATACTAATATCTCCATCTAGAGTCTTAAAATAGCTATTAGAATGCAATATCATATATCTCCCTCCTATTCAGGAAGTTGACACAACAAATCCTCTTCCATGTGGATATGATCAGAATGAATTTTGCAATTTTCATAGGGCACTAGGCCACATAATGAACAGATGCATTAGTTTGTGACACAAGATACAAGACTTGATAGATGGCAACATCATTGATCTTGGCACTCCAGTTGAGCCTCCTCAGGCAAAGCAAACATAAGACAAAGCTTTGAAAAAAAATAGATCTTTTCCCACAACATTTTAAATAAAAACATCAGGTGTTTAACATGCATATCATGCACATCCTCCACCATCTACATACCAGGCACCTCTAGTTGAATCGCATCCTTTGAGCAACATGATTAGTGTGTATAATTTCAAAGTTTTAGTTAGACCTTCCATATCCTTCTTAGAGCAGGAGATAGTTGAGGATGATTCATATTACCATGCACTTTTTATCAAATCATACATTAAGCATCATCCTATTCATAGTATTCTCATAGATAAAGTAGAGTAAAAAATACTCTATGTTTCATTCTGATTTTCAACATTGCATGATCCAAATCGTTGTCCCCGCATAATTTGGTTTGAGACAGTGAAGTTTTAAAATAGACAGCAGGCTCTAATTTCCTTTTGATTCATTTTTCTCTAAGTGTTGAGGTCAAGTGAAAGCTACCAAGTGTCATTGTCTGAGGCACATTTCATATTTTCTATGAGTTGGTCAAAATGTACCATGTCTCTCCTAGTGACTCAGTGGAACGTGCCAAGTGTCATCATCTACGGTTTCATATCGCCACCCGCATTTCATCTCTTTTTAGCAAAAGGTTTTAACAAGCTAAGTATCAAGATAAAGTGGAAAGTGCCAAGTGGCAGTCGCAGAAGGTCTTAGTTTTGATTTTATAAAAGCAACAAAAGATGCCACGTACCCTAGCAAAAGAGAGCAGAAGTTGCCAAGTGTCACGATCCAAATTATATTCATTTTTGCTTCAATGATATAGCAAAGACCGTGGTGGGTCTTAAGTGTTGTTTTTGAAGCAAGTAGAAGCCACTAGGTGTCGTTGTCCGTGTAAATATGAAATGAGACCCATTTGTTTCTATAGTATAAATAGAGTAAAGCAGAGACTGCCATGTGTCATCTTCCACAGGTTTCTAAAAGGTAGATAAAAGAAACGGAAGATGCCACGTAACCCTAGATAAGTAAAGCAGAGATTGCCATGTGTCCTTTAATAAAAAGTGGAGATTGACACATGTTCATGTATCCCTTTTAAAGCTACTCAGGTAAGAAATGTTGTGAGTCTTATTTTCTTCTAAGCTGTTGAAGTCGAG
Organism: Torreya grandis; assembly: GCA_037957365.1. Classification (NCBI taxonomy): domain Eukaryota; kingdom Viridiplantae; phylum Streptophyta; class Pinopsida; order Cupressales; family Taxaceae; genus Torreya; species Torreya grandis. The sequence continues at coordinate 1,229,876 of JARHVA010001217.1, read as the reverse complement.
GAAGTGGATTAGGACAAGTGTCAAAGGTGGAGCACTCCTGAGCAAAGACATATACGAGTATAAGTTATGTGGAAAGTGCCACGTGTTTTTGATAGGTGCTACAGAACATGCCAAGTCTCATCCTTTGGTGTCTCCTAAAGTAATAAGAAGGTTTTCAAGAAAATGGCTAAGTGTTACCTAGCGTTGAAGAGAAGGGAGCATCTTGCAATCTATTTCAGCCAATGAACTACCAGAAGACAAAGCATTCCAGAATCTATAAAATATCTTCTGTTAGACATTTCTAGTTTAGTTAGATTTTAGTGGGGCCGTTAGATTGGGAACAAGCAGACAATCTAGAGTGAATCCAAGGCTATAAATAAGGGTGCAGAGATCACCAAAAGAAGGAGATTAGATAGGAGAGAGAATTTTCTAAAGAGAATTATTGTAAAGAGTTTAGACTTTTTAGAGCTGTGACTAGGAATATCATTTGCTTTTGTTCTATCTTCTTAAGGTTGGAAGGTTTATGTAACTATGTGTGTTTCTATTCCTCTTATGTGACTTGAAAATTAATGAGAAGATTGAATCCTATACCTTTGTTGATATATATTGTGTCATTGCAAAAGTAGTCTAGGCTGTGTTGTCAAGAGTTTAGACTTTCTAGAGCTGTGATTAGGAATGTCATTTGCTTTTGTATCATTTTCTTGAGTTGAAAATTTTATATAATTATGCGTGTTTATGTGCCTCTTATGTGATTGGAAAATTCAAATAAGAAGATTGAACCCTATGCCTTTGTTGACATTTTCTGTATCACTACAAAAATAGTCTATGTTGTGATCCTCTATTTCTATTGTTTCCATCTTTTATATTGATCATGCACTTGTTTGCTCTTAAATGTAAATGAATCTTACATATAGTTTCACTGTGCTCAGGATTAAGGTTGAATTACATTCAGGCGCATCGCCATAGTTAGATTTTCTTTCTTGCATTTGTGTTTCTGTTAAAATTCCTATCCCTTTTCCCAATATACACTTGACATAAAGAAGAACTAGCTTCTCAAAAATCTAGAGGTTATTTCAAGTCACAAGTCCCACATCTTGAAAATTCCCATTGTTGGTGTTAAAACAAGCACAATTTTAAATCATCAACAATTTTTGGCATGCCCGGTGGGACCAAACTTGAAGTTTCTTTCAAGATCATATGAACCATAGAGTTACGAGGAGTCATAACTATGGACCAGTAACCAGATCACAATATGCTACAAATTTAGGTATTCTTTTACCACCTTTGGTAAAGAGTCCAAGAAGAAGAGTCAACCAGTTTGTACCAATACCAAGAGCAAATATGGGAGCCCCTATACCCCCAAGAAATTATGTGAGCTGGAACACTGGTAGTCCCTTGATTCTCCCAATACCACCAGCCACTTGGGACCCTATCCCAGTGAATGCCTTAAAAGCTCTACCCAAATTTAGTGGGTAAGACTTTAAAACACCTAAGGAACATCTTCAGGATATTTTAGATGTTTGTGTTATACATGTTGTCACACAGCAAAATGTGGCCATAAGATTATTAGCAGCTTCTTTTAAAGAGAAGGCTCTAAAATGGTATCGGTCTTTTACCCCAAATACCATATCTACATGGGATCATCTCAAAGATATTTTATTTAAAAGATTTGAAGAAAAGGGTGATAAGTTTTCTTTGATACAGCAATTAATTACCATTCAAAGGGCACCACAAGAAGCCATAACTGACTTCAATTCCAGATTTCAAAAGACTTGGGAAAGAATCCCTGCTATAGCTAGACCATTACCAGGTATGGCTATAGTATTTTATCTTAAAGCTTTGAATTTAGATATATCTATTATGATTCAGTCACTTGGAGGACACAATTTGCCTGAGGCTTATGACTATGCGGTCAGAGCTGAGAATAATTTGATAGATGCTGAAAAATTGCCTCCAAGGCCTCCCATACTCATGTTCCCAAAAATTTCCTTACCATTACCTCAAGAAGCCCCTAAATCTATACCCCCACCTGTGTCTATGTACACCTATCCTCAACCATCTGCTAAAGAAATTGTCCCCACTCAGTCATCTAAGTTGGATGATATCAAGAATATCCTAAGGACATTTTCTAATGAGCTGATCAATATAAAAAGACAGCAGAATACTTTCTCTAAGCCTCCATATCAAGGCTATCAAAGAAACAGATTTTTATCTCAGCCAAACCAATACCAGGGTCCTCCAAGATAAACTAACCATCAGCCAGCAAACCAATTAGTTGCAGTCCCCACACCCTCACAGACTATTCCTCCCATTTCAAATAGGGAGATTGTTCCAGGGTAAAATAACTATGTGGACAACACTAATGCCTGGTGTTTCCTTTCAATAATGTGCATACACCTAGAGATTGTCCTGTGGGTAATCTACATCAAAAGGTGGCAGAGCAAAGAAGAATGGATGGTCAGTTTGTAAGTTCCAATGACAATCAAGCTTACCAATCTGTCGATATGCAGAATTCAGTCTTAATAGCTCAGATGCAAGGAATGTCTTTGCAACAAGAGGAAGAAATAGCCCCAGAATATGCTTTGTTCTCATGGGTTGAAGATGAAGAATTAGTATTTTTGAATGAAGCTTCTGTTTCCAAGAAACCAGTGGTGCAATCAGACTACTGTACTAGATCAAAGAGAAGAATGTTGGAATAGCGTGAAGTTGCAAACAATGAAGATATGGGGAATCCTTCATTTCAATATCATCAACACATAGTTGTTAGATAAGAAATGCTTTAGCTAGTGCAAAATCAAGAAATTCTTGAACAAGTTCAAGGAAAGACAAGATATCATAATCTTCCAAGAATTCAAACTTTGAGATCAATGAATGTGGTTGATCAACTGAAGATGACCCCAGCACAAGTATCAATCTGGGATATACTAGTTATTACTAAACAAAGGACACTATTACAAGAAGCTCTTCAAAATCAAGCAATGCCCAAATATAATGAAGGACCTACTGATGAAAGAAAGCTCAAAGACACAGTTCATCTACAGACAATAGCCTTTGTGAACAATGCAATAGAGGTAAGCAAATCCAACCTAGATTCTTTCTATTTTACTAAGATAGGTGACTGGACTAAGCATAATCAAGAAAAAGAAAATAAACAGTTGTTAGCTTTGACGCATAGTGACCCGTATGAAAATTATAATTCTACTAGTTTGGGCACTTATGTTATTTTTGATGAGGACCATGAAATCCCAAATGTTTTAAGGGAAGAAACCCCAACTACTCAAGGATCCAAAAAAGATTCAAAATTTTGGAATTTAAATTTTGATGGGGCTAGAAGCAAAAATGGTGCTAGAGCAAGAATGTGTCTTACTGTTCCAAATGGTGAGAAAATTTTAAGAGCTATCCATTTTCAATTTGCTTGTACTAATAATGATGCTAAGTATGAATCTTTAGTACATGGGCTCCTATTAGCCAAAAAAAGGGAATAAAGAATCTAATAGTAAAAGCAGATTCAGAATTAGTAGTAAAGCAAATTAGAGAAAAGGCAATAGCAAAGAATGTCAGGATGAAATCCTATAAACATAGAATTTGGGACTTAATAGAAGATTTTGAAGCTTTTAATATTGAAGTAGTTCCCAGGGTTCAAAATTCTGAAGCTAATAGGATGGCACAGATTAGTTCACAGTTTGATCCAGCAACTAGCCTATTAGTTAACAATGAGTCAGTAAAGGTTATAATAAGGCCAACTATCCCAGATAATGAGGAGAATTGGCAAGTATTTGAGAATGATTTTCAAGTACTCTCATTCTTGCAACAATCAAGGGAATTCATTGATCAATTGCAACCAAAGATTAAAGAAGCTTATGGAGATCAAATTATACAATTAAAGAATAATAAGCTTCCCAAAGGTTTAATCACTTTAGAGAGCCTTTTTGACCTAGAAGATGTAAGCTTGGAAAAGAAAAGGTTCCAAGCAAACAAAGTAGATTATTCTGAAATAGAGGTGAGTGAAGGGAAAGAATTAAAAGTTGGAAATTCTGCAACTCAAAGAGAAAAGGAAAGGCTAATTGAATTATGCAAAAATATGAGTCATAGCCTGGAGCTATGAAGATCTTCATGGATATGATAGAGACATCATCTAGAACATAATAGAATCGACTAAAGGATCTAAGCCTGTCAGACAGAAACAAAGGCTAGTAAATCCAAGGATTGAGCCTCTAATGGTGGATGAGTTGTAGAAACTTTTAGATTCTAAAATAATTTTTCCAATCAAACACTCAACCTGGGTATCAAATCTAGTATCGGTTAGGAAAAAGAATGGTGATATAAGACTCTATGTATATTTTAGAGATCTAAACAAAGCATCTTTAAAGGATCACTATCCCTTGCCCTCCATGGAATAGATTCTACAAACTATGGCTGGATTAGAGAGATTTTCTTTACTAGATGGTTTCTTTGGATACAATCAGATTTGGTTGGCTAAAGAAGACCAACACAAGACTGCTTTTACTACCAAGTGGGGAACATTTGCATATGTTAAGATGCCATTTGGCCTATCAAATGCTGGAGCCACTTTTCAGAGAGCTATGGATGTTGCATTTGGGCAACTGATAAATAAAATCATCTTGATTTATCTTGATGATCTTACTATTTTTTCAAAGAATGTTGCTGATCATTTAGAAGCTGTGTTTAAAAAATGTCAAGAATTTGGAATATCCTTGAATCCTAAGAAATGTATCTTTGTGGTCCCTCAAGGCAAATTATTGGAACATATAGTATCTAAAGAAGGAGTTTCCATAGACCCAGAAAGAGTGGCAGCTATAATGAACTTACATCTTCCAGTAAATAAGAAAGCAATTCAGTCTTTCTTGGGAAAGATTAATTTTGTCAATTGGTTTATATCTGACTTTGTTGGCTTAGTAAGACCAGTGACACTTTTGCTAAAAAAAGACCTAATTTTCAAGTGGACTACAGAAGGAAGGCAAGCCTTTGAAGAGGTCAAGAAATCTATCTCTACAGCTCCAGTACTTAGAAACCCAGATTTTTCTAAGCCTTTTGTAATGTATGTATATGGAGGAGAGCTCAGTATTGCTACTATTCTAACATAGAGGGATGGATGATAAGCAGGAGGGAGAACATTCAGTAGCATTTTTCTTGAGGACTCTTAGAGAATATGAAACCAGATATATCTTTGTGGAAAAACAAGCATACGCTATGGTAAAAGCTCTCAAAAGGTTCAGGCATATAGTATCAAGAAGTAAAATTTTGATACTTGTAGCACATCCAAGTGTAAGAGAATACATCATGGAGGGTGAAATTACTGAAAAAGAGCAAACTAGATAACTAAGATCCTTGAACATGATGTAAAAGTCAAACCTACTAAATTAGTCAGAGGTAGGGGTTTGTGCTAATATATGACTCAGGAGCTTGAAAAGATGATACCTGAAGAGATAGATTCTGGAACAGAAGAAGAAATTATATTGAGAATACAAGAAGTTGATCAGGAATCCTGGGTTTCAAGTAGGATTCATTTTATAAAAAATGGGATTTACCCAAGAGAACTCCCTAAAAATAAGACAAGATACTATAGAATGCAAGGAATTCATTTTGTTTTCTGGCAAATTGTTAAGATGTGCAGAAAAGGATGAGGCTAAGAAAATACTATATGAAATGCATCATGGAGTATCAGATGGATATTTTTCTACAAAGACCACAGCTATAAAGATAAGTGAAGCAGGTTATTTCTAGCCTACTTTATTTATAGATTGTTATCAGCTGGTTAAAAAATGTCAATCTTGTCAATATTATGTGGGGATGAGAAGGAATGCAGCAATGCCTCTTAGTCCTATAATTATGGATGAACCTTTTGCCCAATGGGGTCTTGACTTCATTGGAATGATAAATTTAGTATCTAGTATGGGTCACAAATGAATCTTAATAGCCATAGATTATTTCACACCGAAGCAGTGCCACTCAAGGAAGCAACAGGAAATGTGATCCTAGATTTTCTAAGAAGTATCACTACTCATTTTGGGGCTCCTCACACCATAATTTCAGATAATGTTAAAGAATTTTTACGGTCCAAAGTATCCAAATTTGCATTAAAGCATGGAATATATCTGAAAATTTCTTCTAATTATTACCCTCAGGGTAATGGTTTGGCAGAATCAACTAATAAGAACCTGATTAGACTCATCAAAAGAATAGGGGTTGATCATCACAAGGAGTGGCATAAAGTGCTTAATTTAGCACTGTGGGATGATAGAATTATGCCTAAATAGGTGATCAAAATGTCCCCATATGAATTAGTATATGGAAAACCTGTTGTAATTCCCTTAAGCTTGGAGATTCCTACACTCCAACTGATCAAACAGATTGAAATTAAAGAAAATGGCCTCATGCAGGTAAGATTAGCAGAACTTCTAAAAGTTCAAGAAAAGAGAAATGTAGCACATGATTCATTGATAAAGCATCAGAAAATAGTTAAAGACTATTTTGATAAAAGGACTTCAAATCCCCATTTCGAAATAGGCTCAATTATTTTGAAATGGGATGTAAGAACCGCCAAACTAGGTCAACACACTAAGTTTAAAGCATTATGGACTGGCCCTTATAAAATTCAGGCATGTAAATAGAAAAATTCATTTGAACTAGAAATGATGGAAGGTGAACCTAAAGAGATTCCTATAAATGGAATCTATTTGAAACATTTTACTTAAAACTATGTTTTTTAGCGATTTTAGATCATGTGGGAGTTGTAGATTCTTTTCGAGCAGGCTCAAAAGTCCTTAGGGTCACCAATAACTATAGAGTAAAAAATACTCTATGTTTCATTCTGATTTTCAGTAGTACATAATCTAGATCGATGTCCCCGCATAATTTGGTTTGAGACGATGAAGTTTTAAAACAGAGAGTGGGCTCTAATTTCCTTTTGATTCATTTTTTTCTAAGTGTTGAGGTCAAGCGAAAGCTACCAAGTGTCGTCATCTGAGGCACCTTTCATATTTTCTATGAGTTGGTTAGAATGTGCCATGTCTCTCCTAGTGACTCAGTAGGATGCACCAAGTTTCATCATCCATGGTTTCATATCAGCACCCACATTTCATCTCTTTTCAGCAAAAGGTTTTAACAAGCTAAGTATCAAGATAAAGTAGAAAGTGCCAAGTGGCAGTTGCGAAAGGTCTCAGTTTTGCTTTTTTAAAAGCAATAGAAGATGCCACATACCCTAGCAAAAGAGAATGAAAGTCACCAAGTGTCACGATCTGAATTATCTTCATTTTTGCTTCACTGATATAGCAAAGACCGTGGTGGGTTTTAAGTGTTGTTTCTAAAGCAAGCGGAAGCCGCCAGGTGTCGCTGTCTGTGTAAATATGAAATAAGACCCATTTGTTTCTATAGTATAAATAGAGTAAAGTAGAGATTGCCATGTGTCATCTTCTACAGGTTTCTAAAAGGTAGCTAAAAGAAATAGAAGATGCCACGTAACCCCAGATAAGTAAAGCAGAGATTATCATGTGTCCTTTAATAAAAAGTAGAGATTGACACCTATTCTTGTATCACTTTTAAAGTTAATTGTGTAAGAAATGCTGTGAGTCTTATTTTCTTCTAAGCTATTGAAGTTAAGGAAGCGGATTACAACAAGTGTCAAAGGCGGAGCACTCCTGAGCAAAGACACAAAATAGTATAAGTTATGCGAAAAGTGTCACGTGTTTTTGATAGGTGTTGTGGAACATGCCAAGTGTTGTCTTCTAGTGTCTCCTAAAGTAATAATAAGTTTTTCAAGAAAATGGCTAAGTGTTACCTAGCATTGAAGAGAAGGGAACGTCCTACAATTTGTTGCAGCCAATGAACTGCCAGAAGACAAAGCATTCCAGAATCTATAAAATATCTTTTGTTATACATTTCTAGTTCTGTTAGATTTTAGTGGGGCCGTTAGATTGGGAACAAGCAGACAATCCAAAGTGAATCCAAGGCTATAAATAAGGGTGCAGAGATCACTAGAAGAAGGAGATCAGATAGGAGAGAATTTTATAAAGAGAATTATTGTAAAGAGTTTAGACTTTTTAGAGCTATGACTAGGAATATCATTTGCTTTTGTTTTATCTTCTTAAGGTTGAAAGGTTTATGTAACTGTGCATGTTTCTATGCCTCTTATGTGACTTGAAAACTAATGAGAAAATTGAATCCTATGCCTTTGTTGATATTTATTGTGTCAGTGCAAAAGTAGTCTAGGTTGTGTTGTCAAGAGTTTAGACTTTTTAGAGTTGTGATTAGGAATGTCATTTGCTTTTGTATCATTTTCTTGAGTTGAAAAGTTTATATAATTATGCGTGTTTATGTGCCTCTTATGTGATTCAAAAATTCAAATAAGAAGATTGAACCCTATGCCTTTGTTGACATTTTCTGTATCACTGCAAAAGTAGTCTATGTTGTGAGCCTCTATTTCTATTGTTTCCATCTTTTACATTGATCATGCACTTGTTTGCTCTTAAATGTAAATGAATCCTACATATAGTTTCACTGTGCTCAGGATTAAGGTTGAATTACATTCAGGCGCATTGCCATAGTTAGATTTTCTTTCTTGCATTTATGTTTCTGTTAAAATTCATGTCCCTTTTCCCGATATACACTTGACATAAAGAAGAACCAGCTGCTCAAAAATTTGGAGGTTGTTTCAAGTTGCAAGTCCCACATCTTGAAACTTCCCATTGTTGGTGTTAGAATAAGCGCAATTTTAAATCATCAACAGATAATAGATTTAATGTGAACATGTGCACTATGACATTACTATAACATTTGTGATATTTAGAGTGAGATATTACCCTGATGGACACAGTTATCAGTAGATTTAGTTGACACATATAGAGTTCATTGGGTGAGATTGTACTTCCTCTATAGGTTGGACCTACACATGTGGCCACACTATTTACTATAGTTCCTAGTGCAAGAGTCTTTGATATGTTGCTTGGTCAACCATGGATTTAGAAACTTTGTGCAGTACCTTCTATAGTTTATAGATGCATGAAATTCATTCACACTAAGCAGGTTGTTATAGTTGGTGGAGTCCCATATGAGTTACAACTCCCCACTTCAAAGCCATCTACTACTTTGTAGCCACTAGTTTTATCTAATCCACCAATTAAATTTCTTCTAGTTTAGATTTAGACATAGTTGAGGCCTCCATGGAGGCCTCTCTTAGATCAACCACTACATCAATGATAGTTTCAAGACTCTAGACAGTTTCCAACTATAATATTCACACCCAGGGTAGTATCATTGAGGTCTCATGCCTCTACACATTGAGAATATGTTTAGAGAGATTCTTCTACTACCAGATGGGTACCTATGACCCCCATAGTTACATCCACTTCTTAGAGTTATAGGGGGACCCCATAGTCAGTTTCCACTATAGATATTCCAAAGCACTTACAACTTACATAGATTTTAGATTCATAGACTCAGCCCTTCCATCATGCTTCATTATCATGCACGATCCCTCTCCTTGATAAAGGACTACCATGATAGAGAGTCTCTCATGAGACTCATTGGTTAGTATCATTTTTCATCAGCTTACTTGTATATAGCTTATTTTCAAATTTCTTGTACATAGTTTATTTTTGCTTGCATGTACATAGCTTATTTTAAAAATACCAAAAATAATTAAAAATTTTCAAAATATAAAAACATTCAAATAACTCAAAAGACCAAAAAGATTTTAATTTTATCTATGATTTACATTTCTACTCCCTTGCTAGACTTATATTTTGTTGTTTTATATTATTGTATGTCAATTTATCTACATTACCATGTTTCACTTAATCTTATTTGAGTGTGTGCAGTGACACCAAGATCCTTGATTGCTTCACTCTACCCATTGAGGGGGCATCTTACTTCTACATTTGAGACATACATCACATATATACCCATTGGGATTATCTTCTACATGACTACACCATCCAGGTTATGTCAATCTTACACCACACACTCTAGTTATCATGTTGACGTACATTAATTACTAACTTACATAGATTATTTTATTGACACTCATTATTATATAGCACTTATGTATTTCTTAGCATCTACCTAGTCTTTTACTACATGTTTTGCATACTTTCATTTCTTGCTTTGATTAGTTAGATGAGATAGTATTTCTAGACTTTACATGCTTTCCTTTCTTGCTTTAAGTCGCTAGATGTGATTGCATTTCCCAGTTCCTATTTTGTCTCTTATGTGTGCCTCAGGACATTTGCTAATGTCCTTTGCCTTTACTCTTATATGTACTTGTGACCCTCATGTCAATCTTCCTTATTTGAAATTGTATGTGTATGTGGCATTTAAACATGCCTTGTATGCTTGCTTTCCCAATTTGAGTTACATGTGTTCATGTCCTTTATTTTCTTGCCCCTTCCACACTCTTATATGCTTCTTACTTCTTGTTTTGTGTGTTTGTTTACTTCTCAATTATTTGTAATGCCATGATCCACATAATGCATTATCTTACTTTCTTGGATGCCATGATGGACATCATGGTCCATCCCTCTGTGACAAATAAAAACTAAACAAATTTTTAGTTTTAGTTCACTATATTGCACATGTTATTACATTATTACATCTATCTAGGCATACCCCTATTGATCTAACAATATTCAATACAAATTATGCTATATCTTGAGACATTTTTTTTATTATCATTGTTATATCATGTATTTTTTAGCATGGCACACTTGTAGGGCTCTTTATTATGAGGGAAATCATTACAAGGTCTTCACTCTTACCCTCAAAAGAGGGGGTAATAATCAGGGATTTTGTCATTGAGATCAGAGCCTTCTATTGATCAAAAACCAATTTTTAGAACACTTAGAACAACAACCAAAACCCAAACTAGGTAGAATAGACCAAGAAAATAGTGACGAATACATAATAGTGATTAGAAATAGTAAAGGATAAGAGCACCATACTTGGAATATAGTTTTGGATAGCAAAGTGTCACGTTTTTGGTACTCTTATCTAAATAGTAAAAAACCTAGATTTTCTAGAAATAGATAGAAAGGTAAGACCAGTTACAGTTTTTTCAGCTATAGTTCAGTTTAGATTGGTTAGTTTTAGTATAGTTTTTCTCAAAGAATCCAAATATAATATGCATCATGCATGGTATGATGGCTCTCTCTTCCAATTTTAGATTGGGTAGTTGGTATAACTTCCAAATTAGAATCCATGTTATAGACACCAATGATTAGGGACAATGCCCATGGCACATTCACCTTCTTTTCTTTCCAGTTCATTGTATTACCAAGGGTATTCCTAGTAATTGCATGCCTTATTCCATCTACAGGTGGTTAGAATCATTTCAAAGTGGCTTTTATATAAGCCTAGTTCTCAATTTTTGAGTGGCTTTCATACAAGCCTAATCTCCACCTTTCAGAGTGGACAAAATTATCCTAGTTCTCATCACACATTCAGCTATCCATGTCACATTGTCAAATTATAAATCATTCATGAGATTTAAGAGCCATCTCATATGACACACATTCATACTAGTATCAATTCATAGTTCCACACTTTGGGGGTAATAATGGAGCCAAAGGATTAGCTAGCTTTTGTATTCTTAAGCCACTTACTCATAGGGATTGGACACACAGTCCAAACATTGATTAACACATGCATGATCATATAGCTTCACTTAGTGGGAAAAAATGGAGCCAAAGGGATAGCCTTTGTATTCTTAAGCCACCCTTAGGGAATTGAGCACTCAGCTCCATTCACAAAATTACTCTTAGTTCAGCACATACCCAACATCACTCAAACATCACTCAACATCACAACAAGTTTTGTAGTGGTTTACATACCCGAGGAGGTGTATGCATTCCTTTCTCTTCCTCTCTTTTACCTAACTTTTATACATTCTTATTTTAGACATAGTGTGTCTAGTAAGAAATGATCTACTCTTTGTTTTCTCTTGAAAATTAATGTTTCATGATGTGCTCTCTCTGTGCACACTCAACATCACACATCTTCATGGGCTTTACCCTTGCAGATAAGTTTAGGTACACTTTCTACTTTTCCTTTATCCTAATATTTCATTTTGTTGCATCACTAGAATAAAGGGGGGCAAATGTAGTCATATAAAATATCCAAATTGATAGTTTGAGTGTGGCTTGTGACACCCTATCCATAGGTCCTTCTTGCATGCTCTTGTGACCCTTTTAGACACCTTTTTTATCATTTCTAATCATCTAGAACCTTCTAAACTCTAATTTCAACTCAACCAAAATATATTTCCTAAGCCAATCCTATCCCCCCAAGTCCCAAACTTGTAGGATAGGAGCTCCATACTTGGACTATAGCACTGGACCCTAAGCTGTCTCATTTTCGATGTTCTTGTCCCTTTACATTTTGATCTCAAATTATCATTTTCATCTGAAACCTATCCTTCATTATGTCAGCCTAGAGTGATTACATTTAACCCATGACTAGTTATTTCCTATAAAATCCCATCCAAAGCTCATTTACAAAGAGAGGTGACAAATCTTACAAAGCAAGCAAGAATAAAAGCAAACTACTAAGGCAAAATTTTCTATTCTATGCATATAGTCACCCAACATAGCTACAAACATATTCAAACCCTCATACCAATCCCTAGACACCTCAAGCACCCTCAATTTGGAATTTTTACATCTACATCACATTATTGCACAAAGCACATTAGGTGGGAGAACTACATATGGCATGATCCCTCTTTGGAGTATTGATATGTAGGTAGCATGCCCACACAAGGGGTGTAGATCACACATTCAGTGCATCTTATAGGCACTAACCCCCTCTTTTCAAGTGATTAAAATCATGTTTATCAAGCATGATGAAGGGTTAAGGTTCAAATATTAAATTATCTCTACATTGAGTTTCATCGACATTCAGCACTCAAGATTTCATAAGCAGGCTCACACAAGAACAACACAAAGAACCCAAAAAACTTAGGTATTTATGACTAGTTTGGATAGTAATGGTAAGAGTGAACAATAGCACCAGACCTTGAAGTGTCTTATTTTTTATGCTCTTTTCCTTTTACCAAATAAAAGCTAGATTCTGATTTGTGACACTATCCTAGTCTTGTACAGTGAGTTTCAGACCCTGTATCAGCTATCTCAACTTGTTTCAAGATAAGTTATATTTTTTCTTTATTTAGTTGTTATTTTTAGAAAGGTAAAAAAGATAGATAAATTATATAAATCAAGACTATAATTATTTCAATATTCTTTACTAATTTAATAATCCAGACCCTTAAATAAAATAAGAATAAAACTCAATTATTCTCAAAAAAGTTAAATCAATTATCTAGGCTTAGGGTTTTTGAATTTAGGGTTTTTTTGAAAAAAAATAAATTATATTTAAATAAATTGAAACCCTAATATGATATTTATTTAATTAGATAGGTTGTCTAAAAAAATTAGAAAATCAAAAATATGTAGCCCTAAATTATTGCACAATTTTTTTGATTAATGCAAGCTAGAGTTTCAAGCAATATTTAAAGTAAGTCATGTTCACCAAATGACTTAAAATATTAGGGTTTAACTATGTAAATCATATGTTTAGATTAAAGGGCTAAGATGTTTGAATCAATTAAATAATATGCAATAATTAAGCATTGATTTATTATGGATTTTAACTTCTTTTGACTTTCTAAAAATAGTAATACATATGCTTAAATATAGACTTATCTAGAAAGTGACTGTCATGGATGATCTAGGTTTTGAAATTTGGGTTATGGATAGTTTTAAGTGTCATCAATAAGGTCTTGGAATCTATTTGCTCACTAGATAGTAGCACCCCACCCAGACAGTAGCACCATACTATTGTAGTGTCATCAAAGTGGTGTTAGTGTCCTCTTTACAAGAATGTTCCTATTTTTTAGGACCACCTATGCCTATGTTTATGGGTCATATTCCTACATGCATGAAATTTATAACTCTATGTTGTGCCTATAAAACCTATTTTAGTGTGCAAACCCTAATCCTCCTTGCAAGTATAGCATGAACTAAAAATGTGTGTTCATTAGTAGGATAGGTTAGACATCCTCAACACCCCGTTATGAAGAAAATTTCCTACATACTAATAATTTGAGTAGGGATCAAGCTCGATATAGTTCTCCCTCCTATTGCTTGGTGCAATGCAAGTGAACACTAGAATGAGATTCAACTTGGATGCCTTGAATGTGCTTGAGCTTTGAAAACTTTGAAATTTGGGTTTAGGGTTATTATAGATGGTATTATAAAGAAGTAGGGTAGAATAGGGATCAAATACCTTAATTTCTATCAACTTATCTTTTGTTATATATTTTCCATCTAGTGAATAGAGGTCAAATAGACTTGTATTTATAGAGATATATAACATGCATAGATAATAAAAATATACTTAGTCCAACCTTAGGAGGGGGACACATTTGAAAAAATATTTATTTAGGAGAGTTAGGGCAAAGGACAATAGCCTATTTGGGGACACTAGTGCCATGTAGTTATAGTGTCCTAAATGTGGCATTAATGTCCACCTAGTAAACTATTAGGAAAACTAGGTTGGGATCTGGAAAAGCTATCTTGGGACTATGTTTGAGCTGACTGTAGATGTTTGTGGTCTTCACAATGACTAAAAAAATATAGCAAAGGCTCTAGGATAGGTTTATGGCTAAGCTAGGAATAAGATAGCTCAAGCAACACTCTTAGCATCCAAATACCACTTTTAGGTGAATTCACTACCTAGTTTTTAGTTAGATTTGTTGTTACATACATTGTTATATCTATCTTGACACTCTTGTGAATGTTATACATGATATACATCTTACATTATAAATTTATTCTCATATTATCTTACATTATGATGTTATGTATGCACATTATATTATATTATTATGTATATATCATATATGCTCTAGCTAACACACATTTTTTAGAACTTTTTCTTTTGAGGATGGTTCTTGTATAGGTTCAACATCTTCCCTTAAAAAAGGGGGCATTCACTGGGGTTTTTCATAGAAATCATGCTTTTATGTTGCATTAACAATACATTTTCATCACACAAGCTTAGGTTATAAAAAATCAAACTCAGGTAAACATAATGGGAAAATAGTGACACAGAGAATAATAAAGTTGCACATAATTTAGACCAAAAGGACACTAGTGCCCAAATTAGGACACTAGTGCCACATTTCCAATAATAGTACTACTATCCAATAGCCTTAGTTTTATAAAAACCCAAATTGGTCAAAAAAGTATAGCAGCTACAATACATGTTTGCACATATTCAATTCTAGATTTATCAATTCTGCTTAGATTGGGGCCATCATGCATAGCATGACCATTCACATATTTAGTTTAGACACCTAGATATAGATTATTACAACTCAATCTAGAATCCATATGCTCAGATATTATATTTGGGGGCATGTGTGTAGCACATTATTTTTATATGATTATTTACACACCAGTTAATTATACAAAATGACAAATTCCATGTCATTCTCTACATTATATATATTTGACATCATATTCCAAGTTTCACACCAGTTTCATGCTTTACTCCATCTATAGTGGTTGGCATTCCCAAGTGGCTTGGAGCTGCCTAATATACCCCGAGTGGTCACAGAGTTGACATACCCAATTAGACATTTCTCATTATATCACACAATTTTAATTTTAGATGCATCTACTACACATGGGTGGGCATTGATGGAGTCATATCATACTTGAGTTCTTGAGCCACCTACATGAGAGAGTTGAACATACCATTAGTGCAATCCAAGTTATTCACAAGTCATGATCCACCGAACAGGGGTGGGAAATGATGGAATCAAAATAGGATTGAGTTCTTGACCCACCCACACATGAGGATTGAGTAAGCCATCAGTTCAGTCCAAACTATTCACTTATTGATCACTACATACACACACACACACAAATTGTCACCAATTTTATGCATTGGTTCATGTACCCAATGAGGTGTATTCATTCCTTTCCTCTTTCTTATCTCTTTACTCAGTATTACTTAGCTTTTTCTTCTTTATTCAATTTAGTCTTTTTCTTTTTAATATCTCTTAAATAAGAACTAATTTATGGATGTTTCACTTGTAATAAATGCATTGGAGCATGCTTCACATACTCAAACCCAGCTTCAAAGGATTCACCTCTTAGGTAAGTCTAGGTATGCTTCTTTTTCCTTTATCCTAGTCATTTTATTTTATTGCATTTCTAGAATAAAAGGGAGGAATGTAATCACCTAAAAGTGGTATTTAAGTGCTAAGAGTGATAATTGAGACTACCTATCCCTGGCTTAGCCTTAAACCTATCCTAGATCATATTATCACACTTATCCAGCCTTTGCATGGGCCATCAGCATCCCTAGTCATCCCTAAAGCAATACCAAACCCTTGTTTCCTAATCTTAGCCCTTCATGCCTAGAATTTTGCCACTTGGACACTAGCACCATAGTAAGGACACTAGTGCCACATGGCATTAGTGTCCCAAAAATGGTGCTAATTTATTTTCCCTCTCTTTTCCACAAATGGATATCTTTTCAAATCTAGAACCTCCTAGGGTCAGCATAGACCTATTTTAGCATCCACACAAACATCAAGACAATATAAATACATGAATTTTATCCCTCTAACCACTAGATGGAATCAAATGTAAATTACACATTTAAACTTAGAAAAAGTTATGTGCAATTAAGGTTATTAATCCCTATTCTACCCTATTTTTGCATACTATCATCTACAGTACTCTTAAGCTCAGATTACCTAGATTTATAGTTTCAAGCATATTCAAGGCACTCCAGTCCACTATAATATTAGGTTCACTTTCACTTGTACCATCACTTAGGTGGGGAGAACTACATCAGGCTTGATCCCTCCTCAAAGCATTGGTATGTAGGCGACTCTCATCACAATAGGGTGTTGAGGATGTCTAGCCTACCCCACTAACAAACACACTTTTTATCTTGTATCAATTGGATGCCTTATCAACATGTAAAATTAGGGTCTGATCATAAAATTGATAATTATAGGCAACATACAAGGTTTCAAGACTCATGCACATAGGACAATACCTCAAATATCCAAACATAGGTGCATCCAGAATAGTCCTACATAGAGGACACTACCACTAATATCAAGACACTAGCACCACAGTTTTAATAATGGCATTACTATCCAATTATGGTGATGTTTTCCAAGAGGATTTTTGATACTAGGATCCTATTTTCAACACTCAAGACTATTTTCTACCTCATTTTCCAACACTTAGATCATTTATCTCAATTGTTTTCCAACAAAGTTCTTACTTGAACTATTTATTGTTATTTTTAGAAAGGTCAAAACTAGTCAATTCTATAACAAATCAATGGATATATTTATTGCATATTATTTCCCTAATTTAGTCCACATAAATCTTTAACAAATATAATATTTACACTTGTTAATTCTTAAAAAGTTAAAATATATAGTCAATTTTATCATGAATACATGATTCTTTTATTATTATCGAGTGCTTGTAAATTACTTAAAGGACTCAAGTTCACTAAAATGATCTAGATTTGCTATTATCTACCCATTGGTGGGCATATACAAAGATACACATGTTCTTCATTTGACACATTCACCCATTTGGGGTGTAGACACCCAATTCATGATAACTAGCTTTTCAATCAGACTTCAGACTAATTCATACCAACCATTGCAAATTAAGCTTAAGAATCACTGAACCTCCCAATTTTGGTCATGCATCATTCATCAATCCTTGGAATCATGTTAAGGCATCCTAATTTGGGATACTAGCCCATGTGCAATAATAACCTCTCACAAATTCATCCCTAATCACTTGATGATAAAACAACTGTTAGTTTAGTCTATGAACCCATTAAGATTATCAAATCTTAAAAGAGCTAAAATGCTAATCAAAATAAATTAACTAATTAAACAATATTAAATGCTTAGTTTAATTATCCATTTATAATTAATGAATATCTACAAATGGAAATTCCAAAAATCAAAATATCAAGCCTTTTCATCATTGCCTTTATGAGTTGTCAAGCTCTTCCAAAATATCCCAAAATATCTAATTTGAGATCCATGCCTAGTAATTAAAAATTATAATTACATGACAAATTTTAGCTCAAATGGAGTTAGTCTCAACTCACCTAGGGTTATTTTTAACCCATTCCATGTTTACACTCAACCTTAACTCACCTTGGGTGAGAGTTAATTATTGAGGCTATAAATACAAGGCCATACCCTTTGATATTTAATCTCTTTTGGTGTAAAGTCATTATGCCTAATGCATTCACAGCTTTGGTAAGAGTAGTGTTATAATGCCTAAATCCCTCGTAAGTAGTGTTACCATGCTCAAATCATAAGCCAAGTAATCAAGTTAAGGTGCCAAGGAAAGATGAAGCCAACAAAGCTCCATTGATGAAGATTTCTTGATGCACAAGCTGATTTAACCACTTCAACAAGCCATTTGGAGCTTCAAGGAATGTAAAAGAGTGTTTTATTTTATGTTTTAGCTATGATTTAATATGCTTACTTGTTATATATGCTCTCCCTAGTGTCTAGGCTAGAGATGTTAGGATTTTAGTGTGTTTATTTGAGTTTTATTTATTGAACTAACACAAGACTAACCTCCCCTCTACATATTCCTTGTTCACATCATGACATGTTTGATGGGACTCGATCATCCCATATAACCAAGAAAATTGATATGCTACTTTTAGTTTTTCTAATGGATGCATAAAAATCTTTAAGTTTCAAGTTTTAACTTCATTTCTTATGTCTTTTTTAAAACAAATCACAGGTTGTAGGGATAGATGCCAATTTTTAGTTACAAGTTACAAGGATCGACATTAATTTTCTAGATCAATGTCAATTATATGAATTGACCATGATCTCAATTTGAATAATAGAACATGGTAGGGAACATAATTAATAATGGTTTTACTTTATTTTCCTTACCTTCATTCTGTGTTTGATGATTTGCATGTTGAGTGAGTGACTCATTTCTTGCAGGATCTAGTGAGATAATGTTGTTTTAAACTCATTTATGAACCATTTTTTTCATCAAAATAGAATTTATTTTTATGTGTTTTATATGAAATGACATCAATCTACTTAATCAACGTCAATCTTTGTAATCGACATCAATCCCTATGGATTGATGATGATAGATTTTTGAGACAAGAAATCAAAAAATTATTGAGAACTAAATTCCAAATGTTATTTTCTCAGTTGATTATGGCTTCTAAATAGGCAAAAACTCTAATAATTTATAGGTCTTGAGGTGAAAAGAGCAAATTTTAAGCATGGTTAAATCTTACACACATTGTATTTGGTGTTTAAACATACTTAGTTATTTTTGAATTTTTTACAATTATCAACAATAAATGCCAAGGGGATCAAACTTCTTTACATACTTCATTTTGGTGTTATAAAATGAACTCTCACATTAATTAAATACTCATAAGAATTTAATTTTTATGCTTATTTTTTGAAAGTTTTTATTTAATCAAAATGAGTGTCATGTGTATGCTCTACCCCCATCCCCTTTAGGGAACTCAGGTGATCAAAAATGTTCACTCTTTACATTTATCACATTGGTCTAAAAGTGTGGAAGGAAAGTTGATAAGGCCTTCCCTAAACTCTATATGATTTGGGTGACCCCAAAATGACCTTAAAGTCCTACTTATCTTTATTTCATGTATTTTGGCTTGTGAGTAGGAGTTCATTGCCTCCTCAAAAGTTATCTAAGGAAGCGTTGACTCAAGAATTCATCTCTCGACATCATTTCAGCCCCACTCCATGGTGGAGTATATAAATTGAGGGTGACCCACTAGAATGCTTGTTTTGAGTTTTTAAAACAAGCTTCGTTAGTGTTATTATGCTTATTTTTTGAAAGTTTTTGTTTAATCAAAATGAGTGTCATGTGTATGCTCTCCCCCCATCCCCTTTAGGGAACTCGGGTGATCAAAAATGCTCACTCTTTACATTTATCACATTGGTCTAAAAGTGTGGAAGGAAAGTTGATAAGGCCTTCCTTAAACTCTGTATGATTTGGGTGACCCAAAAATGACCTTAAAGTCCTTTTACTTATCTTTATTTCATGTATTTTGGCTTGTGGGTAGGAGTTCATTGCCTCCTCACAAGTTCTCTAAGGAAGCGTTGACCCAAGAATTCATCTCTCGACATCATTTCAGCCCCACTCCATGGTGGAGTATATAAATTGAGGGTGACCCACTAGAATGCTTGTTTTGAGTTTTTAAAACAAGCTTAGTTAGTGTTATTCAACCTCAGAATGTAGGGGTAACTCGAATATCACACTACACTGAGCAATTGATGGATGTAGTGGTTGTGAAAAGGACAAGACCTTTTCATAATAAGCTAGTTGACATAGATTCAAATGATGTGATTGTGATCTAGTATTTGCCACACATATGGGACCATTTATAAATGAAATAAAATTGATTGTTAGATAACCCCACTTATCATGTACATATTGTTGATATAGGGTGAGTAACTCGAAGTCCCATGTCATCGTATAAACTCTTGAGAGAAGAGGGGGTCTAAAATCCCTACTATTTATGTGTTTTTACCTTTTGTATTAACAATTTAAAATCCTCTCAAGAGCAAGTATATAGATGAAATTTGATAGTATAATGCAACCTTGTCAGTTTTAGGATTTAGGATATTACAATTAGGGGTTTTTATCATTTGGTCATTTTTACTTGCATGGTCTTGAGTCAAAAACTATTTGTTTGTAATACCATATCCAAAATGAGTCTTGTTTACACATCACTCCTTTGTTTTAAGAGGCATTATGCCATCTATTTGACACCACATTTATCTTAGTCATTTACCAAACCTTTCATTTATGTGTGTTGCTTATTTGAAAAGGGTGTCATTACACTTCCCAATTCATTTCAAGTCTTATGACTTAAAGTCTTGAAACAAAACATTTGTCATAACTTTAGAGAATGATAATGTCATTATGCTACTTAAATAATTTCAAAGAATTGTTGCCTTGTGTTCAAAATTGCAATCTTGAAACCACATGTGCCTTTTGGAATCTATACCTAGTGTCATCATACCGCTCATTCTTGTCTAGCTTGTTGTTTGTTTTGAAAAAGCCTAGTCTTCTAAATCAAGTCTAAAATTAGCCTTAACAAGCTCAAATCCAAATATTGATTGGCTTATATCTAGGCCTTGTGTAATTTTCTCTTAGGTGTCCACCCTTCACTTTTGGGTTGTGTAACTTAGGTTAATTACTTGCTCTAATTTAAAAACTATTTTTGTGCCTAAGTTTGGGGAAGTAATCCATCTTCCATATGCCTATTATTTCATGTCTTTTGCCAAATGATCAATTGTGTGTTTAAATCTGAAATGCCTAGTTTGTGTCAAAGTGTTTTAGATTTGTTATATTAAATCTCTTGCCTTTTAGACCTCATTTTGTTTAAAGTCTAGCTTTTATGCCTTATTATCAAAAGACCAGTAATACCTATTTTGAGCCTAGATTTTGTGCCTTGTTTTCCAAAAGACCTAACAACCTTTGTTTATTTATACCTAGTTTAGACTTGTTTAAAACACTTTGTACCTAATTTTGGAATTTTTTTTTTATTCATCCACTTGACCTTTTTGTGTCAGACATTTCACGTTAGACTATTTTAGACCAAGTTTTAACATAAACCTTTTTTGAGATACAACTCCATTTATTAGACTGAGTTAGATCAAGTTTGGACCTTTTGTCTTTTTAGACTCTATTTTTAAGAGTTTATAAAACTTTAGGCCTTTTGTGTGAAACATTCATCATTAATTTGGATGTCTTTTTATACTCATAGTGGAGCCATGTACAATCCATGTTATGATAATGTGGTTATACAAAATGACTTTGTTCAATACCCCTATGGCGATGATGTAGTTTTTAAGATGGATCCTTATCCTCCTTACACTACTCAATCTAGGGAAAAAATCCAAGATCCCTTAGCCCACTATTTGGTCAACACACTTCCATACTCAAAGCAGGACCAAGAGTAAACTATGCAATACCTTACTTATGTACCATCGATTGTAGATCAAGTTCAACAACAACCATATTATGTTATTATTCCATAAATGTATGATCCTTATTTTTTTGACCATAACTTGGTTGAAAATAATGACAAAGTTTTAGTTAGAGCTATGGAGGTAGGGGCCAAGTTTCTAGCAGACTTCCCCCATGAAAATTTGCCTAGCCTAGTTAGAGTACCTTTCAACATACCTTATAATCAAACCATTAAATAGGGCTCTACTATCAATCCTTAAGAGCTCATTTTAATTTCTATCTACCCAAGTTACACCTCTATTGAGGAATTTTGTTCGTATACACCTTACACTTGGACTAACATGGGATTGACCTATAAGTTGTGGGTTACTTGTTGTCTAGGCAAAACCTCTAGTTTTATGGGGCTAGCTCCCATGATTTGTCACTTGAATTATCTCTCTAAGATATATTTTAATGAAAAGGGTAAAGGGATTGCATAAATTAAATCTACACTAAAGGGTGGTGATGCACCAACATACTCATTCATCCACTCAACTTTGAACTCCCAACAACACTAGTGGACAATGCATAAAGTTAAAACACTATCTTTAATGAATTCTAAGCAACAATATTTCACCTAGAGGTTATTTTGACTAAATAAAACAAGAGGATAATAATAATGACTGGTTCAAGGCACTTACAATTAGAATTCCACTTCAAACTTTAGCCATCAACCTCACAACATACTAGATGACCTGCAAAGAGTGTTTATTAGCACCTAGGTGAAACTTAGACCTACAAAAGGGAATATTAAACCACTTATGGATATCAAAACAAGCATGAACATATTAATTATTGATCATGAAGAATCTACAATGTTATATTCATTAGTTTAATATGCTTGCAAGTACAAAACCTAGTAGATTTTCCTCATACCAGCCTGAGGGATACAACTCAATGCCATAAGGCCTGAATATATAGAAAATGAGGAGAGAAAGGGAGGATAAATTATCTATAGGTGAGATAAATGGGTCATAAATGACCATATTCAACTCCATATATAGTTACATCAGTTATAAATAGCCTTTTTAACCCTCTTCTATGTGTTGATGCTCCTTTAATGTCCCCTTTTTGGCATTAGAGTGAGGTAGTGGGATTAAGTCACCTTTAGTTATCTTCATCTAAAGCTTTATCATGGCTAAAATGGTTCATCACTCTTCCTAATGGTAGTTACAAGGTGTAATTGAAGTGAAATTAGCCTCCGTGAGCCATTGAGTATCCTATCTTTAATATGCATGTTGACCAAGCTTGGAACTTGCCTTCTTCTTCATGATGGCCATGAGGAGAGCCTTGATCATCTTTAATGCATTATTTATAGGGTGTGGTAGCTCTGTATACCCATTCTAATTTCACTCCTATGCCATTTTTCAACTCCCTTGGTAACCAAATATGCCTATTAGGTCTAATAACCTAGGGATTAGTGCTTGGCAGACATGAAGGTCTAGTTGAAACCTTAAAAACCTAAAAACTTGTCACACTAGTTGTCTAGGTCATCCTACCTTTCATTTATAGATACTAAATCTTTAGAATAAACCCAAAAATCCATTTACATGCAAATTTTTTATCATCTTTTAGCTTGAGAAGATATAATAAGTGTTAAACCTTGTTTCCCAATGATTGACATCTCTGAAGACAACTATGTGCCTCCCTTTCTATTTAATTTCTTGGAAAAGTATAGTATTCTGACACTTCTATACATATTCCATATAAATAGGTACCATTAATAGGTCCTCCTTTAAGTTTAATTAATGTTTTAGGTGTCGTTTAGACCATTCTAGGGTGTTAGGATGCCAAAATATCAAGATTTCTAAAATTGGGTCTACCTAAGGTTTTAGAGAGGTTTTGGGTGTCCAATACTCTTAGAAATGATTCATAGAGTATGGACCCCCAAATCAAAAAATCCTATCATGAATTTTAGGTACATGTACCCTTTTAACTTCTTTGATAAGCTTGGGTTCCCAAGTAAGTGTGTGCTAAGATGTGAATGTAGAGAAGTAGGCTTGTGGCCTTCTATAGGCAGTTTAGACATGCTCAAAATCTTAGCAATGGTTCATAAAATTTTGCCTCTCAATCAAACTCTTTACTCCATTAATCTAAATTTCATATGGGTCCCTAAAATATCCTAAGATCATTTTCCCTAAATCTTCTTATGGTGAGAGATCTAAGCACTAAAATAGGTGGCTTGAACTGGGTGTTTAGACGTGGCAGTTCGAATAAACTTCAAGACCAAGTTGGACTCACACTTGCATTCCCATAAATGAAATATCCTTATGTATACTTACATCATCTTATCACACCTTTTTTTAGTTTCAAACTTCTTAGGGAGGGTCTGAATATACCCTAAGGTGGTGGTGGGGTTTCTAGGCCTAAGACATGTTTTAGCCCTAAAAGCCCTAATACTGAGTTTTATGGATTTAAATGGCTTGTAGATGGTTGGGGCTGATAATACCATCATAATATCTCCTCCTCACCTACTTTTAACTTTTTACAACTTCCCTTAGTCATCAACTCTACTCTACTTACAAAGTCTTATATGGTTGGTTGTAGGGTTACACTGTCAAGACTATCAAGTCTGAGTGTTTGGGTGAGTGTGGGGGATGGATGGTTATTACTTCTTTGAATACATCTTTGATGGAGTTTTAACTTTGCTCCCAAGTGTTTAAAACCACTCAAAACTCCATAAGAGTGTATGAAGATACTATAATCACCTTTCATTGTCTTAAAACTCCATGAAGCTTAAGCTCCTTGTTTAGTTCTCAAATCTCCAATTTACTCACGTGGCCTCTTCAAAGACTACTAATAGACTAGGGTCTATCTAAGACAAAATAGTGAATATTCTCACTAATTACATGACCCTTATAATATCATGAGTACCTTAAAATATTCATAATAATCATTTGTACCAAGTTTAAGATCCTGACTACACCTTTAGAGGTTTCAAAACCTCAATTTTCTCAAAATAGGCTATAAGTGTTTATTGTGTACTCATGACTGTAAGACTCAAATGCATCAAGGTTTATGTTTATAGGACTCCTCAAAGTCCTTCTTTTCTAAACTCCCATATCACAAGTGCATATCTTCATCTCATCATGTGTATAGACCAATACCTAACCCTCAGTCCTATGTTTTCTCTTGTTTTTCACCCTATCACTATGAGTGACACTTTATGATAGTTATAGGTGATGTTTTCAACGTGAAGGTTAGGTCATATTTGTCCTTTGAGTTTTAAGACCCCATACTTTGCATTTTAATGGTCTCTATGTAGTTCATGACCTCATTTGAAGCTTCACTTACCTTAAAATCATTTAATCATTAATCTACCCACTTCTTGGGCTCATGATTGAGTGTGTTTGTAAGTATGAATATAGGTTTTTCTCTTAGGATTTTGACTTCAGATCAACCTAATGATCCTATTGATAAGATATTAAATCAACCTTAGTTCCAATCAAGGGTTCTCAATTATCCATTTACTTCAATATCTTCATTAATGTCTCATGGTTCTTCTTGTATTACACTTGGTTCATCTCTTCTTACCATGGTTGTAGATGATAATGAGACACCTCTATACAAATTGAGTACCCTGTAGAGTGAAAACCTTGAATGAGCATAAAGACCTCATAAATGCCTTTTGATTTTTGATTCCATCTTCTATTTGATTTTTCATGTATTTTTTCACCTACATTTTAATCATAACATTCCTAAAAGATTATCAATAGGTAATTATTGTCTTCAATACTTGTAGGTGTTCTTTTGCTACTTCAGTAGATATATGACCCATATATGTCTATCCTCCATGAGCTCATGGATTTTAAGGGTTACAAGGTGTGTATAGGCATGCTTACATAGTTAAGGATTGGAAGGAAAGGTGGATGAGTAGAGGAGGATGGTTTTGGAGTGATATGGAGGTTGAAGCATGAAAATAGGGTTACAACACAATGCAATGACAGTGAGAGCAACATGAAATGGTAGAAGCATGAATATGATATCAAATTAAGCATGAAAACCCACCCAAGATAAACTAACATGAACCTTAAAGACCCTAAAACATATACCTTTCAAAACATGATGCTTTGGATATGAGGTAAATGCATATGTAGTAATAAAAGGAAACCTAAGAATCTCCAAAAAACCTTAACCTTGGCTAAAAAACCTTAATCCTTACTAAATTGATTGTGTGATAATTTGGAGGCAAGAAGGGTAGTTTTAGGCCTGTGAGGCTATCATAAAATTTAAGATACCTATTTATAAGGATACTTTGATGACTTATTATCACCTAAACACTCCATTTCACACTTTAGATTGTGTTTTAAGGCTCTAAAGCTACCATTGAACAATATACAATGTTCACCACATATGACCCCTTCATTGAAGGAAACATTTGAGATGATGAGAGGCTATTTTGAACACCAATATTGAGCAAAGAGGTATGGGGAAATTTAGACCACTCAACCAATCCTTCAACACTGTTAACTCCTTCTGGGGAAATCACTCAACATTTTGTTTGTCATCCAAATCTACTTTTAGATTGCATAATGTGATAGTTTGGAGGTTTTTTGGTTTCATAAGCTCACACATGTGATTCAAACACTGAAAATACCATGAGGAGTTCAAAAGAGACATGAGGAAATAAGATCAACCATTGGTTTGACCAATTAGGCTAAAAACCCATCAAAACTATCATGTTCTACTTGGCCTATGCAAGTATGGATGATGCTCAGATCCCTTAAGTTCATAAGGATTATTCTTATAGATCAGGGGGCCAATCTAAAAATAAATGCTTATGGATGAAATTTGACTTAGACTACTTCTTCTAGTTAAGATATGGGGTCTTCATTCTCTATCTTTTGTATGGTTTGAGCACAAACTTGAAAGGTTATCCTAGTCTACAAAGAAGGTGGATCAGGTAAAATAACCAATCTTGAGTTTGTATTGCATCCTTCTATCATGAAAATTGTTTAAGACATTAGATATGAGCCACCACAAAATTCTTTGACTTCTATATAGATCAGTCTATACAATTTTTTACAACTATAGAGAACACTTAAAAATCTCCATTTTTTTGCATGTTGTCCTTGTTTCCAACTGAGAACCAACATTTTAGGGTAAAATGAGAGGTCCAACTAGACATACAAAAGGGGTAAGTGGAAGAATCATAATTTGACATGTGGGGCCCATTTGACTAGTGTAAAGGTGTGAATGGGTCTCAAAATGGGCTTTAAAGGCTATGAAACGTATAATGGTGGTAATATGGTATGAATAAAACCTTTTCAAGACCCCTTTTAATGCAATTTCATCAAACACTTTCACCTCTCTAAGGCCTTTCAAGCAAGTAAACTCATATGAAGTGGTTTGACGGGTATATGATGTTTAAAGAGGGGTGATGAAGCTCTAAAAAAGATTAAATGAATAAACCAAGGACAATGACATTGAACACACCAATAATCCTTCATATTATGACCTCAAACAATGTTGAAACTCTTTTACTAGACCTCTAAGACACCTTGACACTATCTTTACTCACTCCAAGACCATCATGAGGACTAATACACTAACAATGGTCCTTCAAACAGTTGTGACATATGATGATTCACAAGCCAACCTAAGCACATCCTTAACCAATGATAGCAGACATCCTAGAGACATTCATGAGATCATAGTAAGCTTGGACATTACAGATAAGATAAAGGGTGGTCTTATGCAAGTTTTTAATGGTAGGGGTTGACATTTGACCTTATGAGGCTAAAATGTTAACACCAATATCATATCAAAACCCTAATATGCTTGTAATAGGAAAGGGCCTCATGGAAGACCAAATTTATAGGCTAAGATAATTAGGGAATAGACCCATTTCCGTAAATCACTTAATTTGATGACATGTTCAACATCCTAGCTATTGAAGAAGTGTCTACTACTTCTATGCAGAACATTATGCCAGACATGATTGATAACACACAAGTATCATCTAATCTAGGTCAAAGTGGTTTAACTATACCAGCAACTAGTCAACAATAAGTGCCTTTAGTTAGTACCATGATTAGTTTGTAATCATAGGGGGTAGGAACTCCTAGGTCTCAACCATAATAAGTTACCTCTAATCCTCAACCATATGCTTCATTAAGCATGCAACCATAAGGGTTAAGTAATCAAGTATCACCTAGTGTTTTTCCTCAACAAAATGTGATGAATGTTACTCTACCTCAATAGATGATAACTAGTATTCCACATCAATAGGCACAGTCTAATATACCATTAAAGCATAGGTAGAATATTATGCCACCTTAATAGGGGCAACAAATGTTCTACCTTGTCAAGTAATGACAAGTGTACCTCTCCAATCCTAAACCAATGTACCTTTACAATCACAAATATTGTCTAACCAATAATGTATGTCTATTGGTCAAAGACAAATGTCGAACATCCAATAAACATCTACTTCACAATTGGTGTTCATGTAATAAAGAAGTGCCATTATCCCACAAGTACCAATCAGGTAACAATTACCTTTTTTTCCAAACGTGCCATGGATTCAATGATAGGGCCTTGGTCCACAATAAATTCCCCTTATTCAGCTAGGTTTGACTAGTCAGTAATAAGTCCCTACTGAACCTCAATAGGCATAGTACTTTACCCCAAACCATATACTTCCATTTCAACCATAATTCCCTCAAAACTAGGCCTATATATTGAATCCAAACTAGAATATTGCACCCCAATGTGTGTAATTTCAACAGCTACATCCCAATCTATAGATGCATATTCCAGATCAGTTCCCTAACCAAACCAACATTCCACAACAAACCATATCTCCATTATACTCTAGTCAAAGTAGTCCACCTTTGACTGCCTAGCCTCCACCTCAAGCTAATGTTTCTTCTAGTTTATTGGCACAATAACTACAAAAAATGAATGATGTAATTATCATCATTCAATTAGGGAAACTATTGCATCTCAATTACTCGCAAGCAAACTATTTGACTATTCATCGATATTTATAGTGGCCATGTTTGATATTGATTATATTTCTAACTAAGCTTAAGATATATGATATTATGGGATAGTAGGATATCTCTTAGATACATGATGATACATGTTTGCTTTATTGTGAGTTAGCTATAGTGTATGTGTTTACATTTTGAGCATATTAATGTGTTGTTTCAGTTATATTTTACGTTATATGTTTATCATGTTGATATGATCTAGCTACCTATGTGTTGTGAGCTTGATGCATGAGAACCCATCGTTTAGAGCATGCCACAGGGAGAGCATCATCAAAGAGCGTGATGTAGATGGAGATGTTGGAGGATGATAGGGAATTGGTGAGAACCCTACACACACCATAATAGTTAATACATGTTAGAATTCACTAAAAATAGTTTGCAAATAATGTGTTTATTTTTACTAGCTTTAGAAAGTTGATTTCTACGGGTTTCTAGCATAGGTGAATAGTTTAATGAATTAGTATGTTTTATCATTTAAGCTAGTAAAAATATTATCGACAAAATTAAATTTAAAATTCTGAATTATTAAAAATTTATGAAATTATCATTTAAATTGTTATAACATTAGTGGATGTTAATTAATTTAATAAAATTATAGATTTTTGACATTTAGTGTTAAAATAAATAAAAATGGGAAATTACCTTGGAAAAAGGAAAAAACAAAGAAAATACAATTAAAAAATTAAAAAATAAATGTAAAGACTAAATTTATGAAAATCAAAAGAATCAAATATATTTTTTAAAAAATAACTAAAACAAATAAAAGAGGAAAAAAAATCTAAAACAAGTAAAGGGATACACCTACTTTAAAATAAGGGCAAATTTAAGAAAAGTGAATATCATAAGAGTTTTAAAATAAAATTGGATTGGAAATAAGCAGAAGAGGGGTATAACATAAGGAGACACAGAGGAAAAGAAAGGAAGTGGAGAAGAAGATCAACTGCTCAATTTTCTAGGTAGGCAATGTTTTTAAATTTTAGAGTATGTGAAAAATTATGGGTGATTACTATTCTCCAAATATCTATATGTTTTTCAAAAGTCTGAGATGCATCTTTAATTGAGAAGAATATAACCGACCATAGTCACTTACGAGACTTTGAGACTACCCAGTAAACCAAATCTATACAACTACCTGAGATATGGAATTCCACATAATGAAGTGCTTGATTGATGCATGAAATTACATTAAATAAAGTTATGGTGACTCATGCATACATGTAGGTATATATATATTGTGTTATAATGGAATAATATAGCAAATAGATGGAATATATGATGAGCACAAGTGTCTTAGTTAATATTTAAACTTGAACAGAAAATAACCCTGTAGAGATTGGTCATAGTATTCCAAACATTACTTTGCCATAACTAAACTTATAAGTTGTTTTAGGGAATGAAATTATATGAAGAGTTATTAAAAGTCTCGATATTCTCTCCAATTTTTTTTCCATCTCTTAACTCCTCATGTATCTTGCACAACACAAAAAATGGTCAAAAATATCTTGTTTCTGCCCCCATCCATACAAGTTCATATAGCTAGTTAGCATGTGAGGGAGCCTAATGGAGTCCTATTTAATATCAAATCATTGTTCTAGGAAAAATATGTCATTTTACTAGATTTCCAAGCTCATTTTCTCCATCAGGTCTTGGCTGAGGGTTTAGGAGGGTTTTAAGTCTATTTTGACCCTTAAGTTTGTTTCATAAAAACTTGACATTAGATTTTCAGACTAATTCCACAAAATGTTTGTTTAGGACATTATTTAACTCCTATAATATTCTATGGCCTCCTTGAAAATCCTCATGAGAGATATGAGCTTTAAAACATGGCCTATCGAGCTTGTCTCTCTCTTTCTTGCAAGCCTGAGTTGGTTTCTAAGCCAAAAATGGCCTTTCCAAGGTTTATTTTGCTCTCCAAAAGCTTGGACACCGCTATGGTGACCCCATGGATATGTCTCAATAGGATATATATATCACCTCATGCTATAAGTGTAAATGACTCTCATTTTGAGCATAGGCCTAATCTTTGCCTAGTAGGCTGTTTGCAAGCTTAAGCCTAAAATGACCCTTTTGTTGCCTTATTTCCATCCAAATACCCTACACATCTCTATTAGGGTCCTTAAAACATTTTCCAATTTATTAGAAGGCTCAACAAGAGCTAGGAATCAATGTGGCCTACCATTTGGCACTAAGCCCAATGTTGGTCTTGTGGACTTAACTGCAAACCTGAGGGCTCAAACCATTCTACCATATTCCACCTCTTATACTTGGTTTATTATTCTTTAATAGGTGTCATCCATTCTTATAAACCCCTATTAAATTTTCAAACACCCCTTTACCCATCCATGTATGTTCAAGACTCAAGACTGCAAGTTTGGTGTTTGAAGGGAAGTATCCCCTGTCTGAGACAAAATAGGGGTACTTCCCCTATTCTCTCAGTCAAACTAATCATTATAGGTTCTTCCTCAAGTCATGAGAGTGCCTTACACAAAATTATATCCTCTATAGGTTTCATTTACCCCTTTAAAACATCAAAACTCACAATACAAACCCTTAGAGGGTTGACTGTGTAGGGGTTTTAGAAGGCTAACTATATTTGCATCATTGGATCTCTCTTATTTGATCAATATCCAATGTAAAATTCCATTGTACATTGTCATGACCATGTCATAATGTCCCCAATATTCCTCTAATAACCTGAGCCCTCAATAACTCTCCATAATTTTAAATTCGTAAGTCTGAGTTTTGCTTTGGCAGGACCCCTGTCTACCTATTGTAGGTGGATATGGGCTTAAACCTGTAGGTGAAATTGCATGAAATAGCCCCTAATCACAATGGGTAAAGATCTATTTTGAATCTCTCTATGATTATTTAGTAGTGGTCTTAACCAATCCATTGCATGCCTAGACTAAACTATCTCTTTATGATTTAAATTTGCTCACTGCCCTTGTTGACTAAGACACAATGTCTTTTAACCTTGCTTTAGGTGTTCACTACCTACAAGGTTTGATCATGATGTTATAGAACTCTTTGGACCCCTTCTAAGGTCAAATGACATTAATGTCATCCTAAAAACATCTTCATGGGCTAAACACAACCAAAACATATGCATAAGTCACTATATGTCCTACCTTAGTCATCTCTAGTGGTTGTGGGTGTACACCATAGGCATAAATGGGGTTAAAAGGTGATTATGTTATCTATTAAGACCTGGGGCATTTTTATGAGATACCAATCACTTCCAAAGTGTCAAACATACCCTAGCACTCAATGTTACCAGAGAGAGACAACTTTTCAAATTTGGACCCTGTATTGGTTGTAGATGTACATTCCATACCAAGGACAACTATAGGTCACTTTATGACTTGAAACATAGTATAACCTATTATCTAGGATTAATTCCATGATCATGTGTGATCTTCACTTCATAGGAATATTCAAAAAATGATAACATGCCTTATTATCTCTTTGAATGTTAAGGCCATTTTGTGTATTCAAGACCTATAGATGTCACTATCTGCCCATAGTGTTTTTGAGGGTATCTTTGAGCTACTTAAAAACCACTTTCTAGGGATCTGCCTCTCCTAAACTTTGTATAGTAGCTTCTTCATGCTATATACTCTAAGGCAAAATCATTAGACACCTCAAAAGTTCTTTACAACCTTATTTTAGGATCTCAACAAAAAATGCAGGCTCTTTATTTTACATTTTTTGAGAAAATGTCCCTGGGTACACAGTCATTGCATTTGAAAGATCCCTTCACCATCATTTGCTCATCTATTCTTGAAGACAAGTCTGCCAAGGTCTATTTAACATACTAGAGCTCTAGGAATAGTTCCATTTCTTGATTCAACACCTCCCAAGGGTGTTTAGCTCTCTGTTATGGTGTTTATAGGTGGCTACCTACAAAATATAGGCAGTGGTAAGGGATGATGAGTAGTACGCATTATTTTCACCATTCCATAAATCTTAGGCCATTCTAATATCTTCAAATGAATTTTCACAACTTTTAAATGTATTTAAACTACCATGCTCCTATTTTTCATGTGGTTTCTTCTTTTCAAACACTTGTGGGTGAGCATTTTCATGGCAGGCAATTGAGAAGGTGTTATGTATGAATACTATAGTGTCCTTTTCTTGACAAGTGAAAAGCTTTGTTTGATTATTTATACCATGAAAATGTATTTAACCTTTTAAATCCACAAAATTACTCCCATGTACATGTTGAAGGCTTTAGCATAGCTTCATTAGCTGACTACATGTGACAGTCCTATAGCAAACTGGTTACATGATATTTCATGACTGCACTCTTATGGAACATACCTTAGAAGATGAGCTTGGAAGATGAAAAGAAATAAGATAACATTTCAAGCATGATAAATGACCTACTCTAGATCCATGAAACCATGACCAAATTATGAAGATGTTGTAAGTAGGAGAAAACTGCCAACCACACAGAGTGATGCTCCTCTTTGAACCTTGATGTACTTAACTCATCAAAACAAAACAATTTGTGAAACCAAGCATGGAAAAAATTTGAGGGTAGATTCAACATCCTCTAAAAATAATCTTAACAAGTAGGTTATATATATTTACCCAAAATGAAGGAAAACTTGAAGGGTGCACAGATCGATAAGCAAATTTACATAGTCAACTTCTTAGAAATGGTTCATAAATCTCAGGCCACCATTCCTCTAAAACCAAATATTAAATAGAATTTTATTGAGTGCACACCAAGAGCATTTTGTCTGAAACCCATTATGTTGATGTACCAAGTACAAACCTGCAAGTCACTTTTGCTTGCCAAAAAAGGTGAAAATAGAGAAAAATAGTTTTGAGAAAAAAATGACATCTTCAGATGAAGCCAAATGTGCATTTGAGATTTGTGGAGCTAAAGAGTCACATTTCAACATCTTCCAAATGGCACACTTCCCAAGTGCCATTTTCTCACTTTTTGCCAAGAAAACTACCTTTTCTTTGAATAACCTACCATCTTTTCAATTTTTTTAGTTACTTAAGGCCTTTTTGGACACATATGGCATGACATCATCTATTTATAACTTCACATTTCCCAAGAAACCTGTATAAATAATTAATTACACTATTTTGACCACCCCTCAAATGACCCAAAAATGATATAAGGACATAAAAACTAATTAACTAAAGCTAATATAACATTATTTGACATCAATTAGACTATAATTCACCTAATAACAAGATATTATACCCCTATAGACCTAAAAAGTCATGTTTTTACCTATAGGTTCCCTAATTTGACTAAAAAGTAAAATTTGGTCAACAAATTGGTGACTCATAAGAGTAGTATGTGACCTATACTAACTAGACCAGTAGCCTTATTAGTCCATTGGCCTTACGGAGTCATCTAAGGACTGAGACAACAAGAAGTTTTGACCATTATCTACAAACCTTTGATCAAGACAAAACACTAATGACTACCTCAACCACACAAAGCAAAGGACACACGCCAATAAAACAAACACACATGTGCTCAAAACACTTAGGGGAAGCAAAGAACAAACTACCATGTACAACTAACAATGAGCATACTTCCCCCTAGATCAAAGGGAAAGATTGATACTCTTCTTGCTTCATGACATGGAGGATTGAATGAGGCATGTAGCCTTTTGAACTCTAGCATTGATGCCTATAACTCTTTGACAACATTTGCCAAGTTCATTGACATGATATTCAATGAGAACCAAGCAGCTCTAAATAAATTGACCAAGGAAATGAACTCATCTTTCATCCAAAGAGCCTCAACTTTGTCATGTGATCCTTCAACTATGACCTCTAATGGTGATTCAACAAGGCATACCTTCTTGTCTCCCATAGTTCTCTCAACAAGATTGCCCTTCCACTCAGCTACAAGTTCTTCTATCTCATCAAGGAGTTTTGAAAATGCTTCCCAATCTTGGTCATTGTCCCCCAAGGAATTTTCTTTCTTTGCATTATCATATACTTGGGCTTTAATTTGGCAAAGCTCTTGAAAGAGCTCCATTTGTAGCTACCAATCATCCTTGTCTTCTTTATCATTTGGTACCATTACCTCTTCATGCTTATAAAGGTCATCCACAACCTCATAATCAAGCATGGAGTCTTCCTCATGTAGTTATTTCTTCAAGTCTTGGCCACCTTCCTCATGGATGCACTCCTCCTCAAGAATGGATGCATTAGAGTTAGCTTCATGAATACACATACCCTCAAAAATGGAGATAAGAGCTTGTGGATTGTCTTTTTATTCATCAAATGGAGTACCTATGGTAATATCTTCCTCATAATCACTCATGGGGTCTTCTTTATCAACCCTGAATTTGACTTGCTCTTCTTCATTTGCTTATCTCAAGATAGGCTCTTCAACACAAAGAAAGTATTTTTCATCATCAACCAAACAAGGAGATTCAACACAAGAACTCACCTCTTATTCATTATTTAGGACTAATTGAAGGCTCTCACTTTTCATCTCAACTACCATATCATGACTATGATTTTCAAGGGTTGCAAGATCTCCCATCTCCTTTCTAGTGATGTTAAGACTAGGCATCTCAAAATCTGGTGACTTAGCCCAATAAGGCTACCAAGGAGTTGCATTTTCTTCAAGCAAGAGTTCTAAATTTTCCTCAACCATCTACTCTTATTTTGGTTCCCACACCATAGTCCCATCAAGGCAAAGGGTGATGGAATGAGGACAAAAAGAACTAGTTGGTGAAGGTGGAACATAGAGTTAAAAATTAGGTTGAGAATGAAAAGTAAGATATTCTTTTAAGATCTCTTAAGGAAGGGAAGGCAGATCTTGGGCTGAGACAAATTGACTTTATTCCTTCCACTTAACATTTACTTCATTCACATTTGACTCAACTTTGGAAATCTCTTGAAGGAGGTGAAATGGGGTGTGTTTAGGCATAGAATCTTCTTGTGGGTTTAAACCTTCCATCACACCTTGACTTTGCAACTTCATCTTTGACTCTAACTCTTCAATTTTATTGACTAGATCCTCTTAGAAAAGTCTTTCTTGAAGCTCATAAGAATCATCATGAGGCTGAGGTGTACATGAGGACTGTCATGGATACAATAAGATTTTTGAGGAAAGGCGGGAGGAACTTGTAAAGGATCAACTCTATTCTCCACTTCACACTCTTTGACAATGCTTCTATCTTCATTCTTGGCCCATGACTCTACTATTTTTCTCCCAATTACAATCTTAGGATTTGATTTATCTTTTTGAGGAAGGTTAGGAGTTGTTTGTATAAGATCAAGATTCTCTTCAATTTCACATTCTTTGTCAAGACTTTTCTCCTCTTTCTTTCCCCATGACTCCACTATCTTATTCCAACTTGGGATATTAGGATTAGAGGTCTCTTTTTGAGGTGGTGGGGATACAATGTGAGAGGTAAATGAGGGTTTGAAATCCAATTATTTTACTACCAACATGGACTATTGCATATGCATATTTTTTGACTCAATTTGCCTATCAAGGTTTGCTTTAAACACAAGGTTATTCTTCTCAACTCTTTCCTCCACTTGATTTGGAAAAGGATGGCCTTGATAAGGTTGGCTGGGTTCATGAGTGGGAACCATGTAGGAATGATAGCAAATTTTTAGAAGTGAAAAGGAAGGATGATAGGTTTGGTGAGGCTGTCTTTCATGGACTTCTAGCCTATCCTCTAAGGAAGAGACTAAACCACTCACATCTAGCATCTCACTTGTGAGCCTTTGCCAATTAGCTCTCTCAATAGGTGCCCACTCCCTCTTGACTAACTCTAATGCATTTCTCACTTGATATATGGAATGATTAGGAATATTTTGGCCACATCCCCTAAGAGTATCAAGCTCCAACATATATCTCTCATAGTCCAAGAGTGTCTTCTTAAAGGTGGAAATGGGTTGGTTTGAAGAGTGGCTAGGTTGACTAGGAGCAAGACATGGAGAAGGTTGGTTATATGACTAGTAAGAATCATGTATGGGCTGGATATGATCATATTGAGGCTGATGAAAGTCATATTGGGGTTGTTAAGGGTCATGATAAGATTTACAAAGGACTTGTTCATATTTATAGGGAATGATACAAGCTTGAAATGTCTCACCAACTTGTGTAAATAAGAAATCAACACCAAAGTTAGCCATAGATCTTCATAAAAAACAAGAACACAAATAAAACATGTTATCATCAATATTCAAAGAATAACATGGGCTACTTGACTAGCTGATATGTCTTTGGAGTTGCCATTGATGCTTGAAAAGATGCCTCCAGACATTGATTATTGAGAGACAACACCAAAAATCTCTCAATCTCTTGGAACAAGAGTCCCACTAGGCATGCTAAAAACTATTGTCACTTATATTTTCACCCTTTAAAGAGATTAAAACTCTCTTCATCCAATTAGCATAGTGTAATTAACTCTAGGCTTGTGGGCAGCCTAAGGAATGAGGTGAGTCTCTAGATATGACTAGCTCCCTTGATGTAACACTTAGGATTGTAACAATTACTAATTTTGTGGGGTGAAAAGGGAGAAGTATAATTAAAATAAAACTAATATAAGGGAGGTGATACACCAAATTGACTGATGACATCCAACCATTTGCATATTACACTTGAAATCAAAGGACAAACTAAACATACACTCTCTAATCTATGTCTTCTTGCATTAATGTTACACTGTGGGTTTATGGATGAATATGAAAATATAGGAGGACTAGAAAAGAGGCCTATGAGGGAAATAATTAATATTATAACTCACTAAAACCATGAACATATCATGGAACACTTCACATGCTCTGCAAGAAGAAGTTACAAATAGGTGAGAGAATGTGACAACTTGCTAAGCAATCCATAGTCTTCACTAAGCAAATTCAACATTCAAGTAAAGAACATAATTAAAAGTCATGAAAAAGGTAAAAATTATTTATTTTATTGGTAAAAATTTATACAAATTATTAGGTATTTTCCATACTCATGTGGAGCATCCCATATAATGCCAAAATGGCTAGTTCTTATAAGACTTATGAGATAGAGAAGAGAGAAGTCCAAGGGTCATAACCACACTTTTAAAGCTAAGAGGAGTAGTTAATTATACATTTTAGAATGATATGGGATGAAAAATATAAGTTTAAGAGCTACAAGTGTCAATCTAAGTCACCAACTTGATGAAAAGTGGCATAAAACTCTCCATTTTGCATAGAAAAATTGCCTTCATGATTAGGCCCATTTGAACATATTGTAATTGATTAGGACTAGTTATGATGATTTTAATTAAAATTAGGGAAATTATACAAGACTTTAAATGCATTTTTTGGATGCTTCATCCTTTATAATCCTCTAAAAGTGAGCCATCGTTATCTGTTGTCCAAAAAACAACCCTTTCATGCACCCCGCACACTTGGCCTCAAAAATTCCTTTAGTTTCTCATTAAAATATATGGGAAAAAGTTAATTAAACCTTTAAATACCCTCATTTTCCCTATAATCATTAGGGACACCTTAAAATGAACTCATTTGAAGTTTTCTATCTTCCTCACTAGCTTGTCCAATATGGCAAATTTGACTGGCTGAGTTGAATCACCTGGTAGAGGCACTTAGAAGTTGTTTCAAGACATGAAATGAATATGAGGAGTTACTAAAAGTCTAAATATTCTCTCCAAACTTTTTTTCATCTCTTAAATCCTCTTGTATCTTTCACAACACAAAAAATGCTCAAAAATATCTTGTTTCTACCCCCATCCATACAAGTTCATACAACTAGTTAGCATGTGAGGGATCCTAATGGAGTCCTATTCAACATCAAATAATTTTTATAGGAAAAATATGCCATTAAACTATATTTCTAAGCTCGTTTTCTCCATCAATCCTGACTAAAGGTTTAGGAGGGTTTTAGGTCTATTTTGATCCTTAACCTTGTTTCATAAAAACCTGACATTAGAGTTACAAAATAATTCCACAAAATGGTTGTTTAGGACCTTTTTTAACTCCTCCAAGATTTTATGGCCTCCATTAAAATCCTCATGAAAGATACGAGCTTCAAAGGATGGCCTATCGAGCTTGTCTCTCTCTTTCTTGCAAACTTGAGTTAGTTTCTGAGCTAAAAATGGCCTTTCCAAGGTTTCTTTTGCTTTCTAAAAGCTTGGACACCTCTATGGTGACCCCATGGATATGTCTCAATAATATATAAATATCACCTCATGCTATAAGTATAAAGGACTCTCATTTTTGGCATAGGCCTAATCTTTGCCTAGTAGATTGTTTACAAGCTTAAGCCTAAAATGACCCTTTTGTTGTCTTATTTCCATCCAAATACCCTACACATCTCTATTAGGGTCCCTAAAACATGTTCCAATCCATTAGAAGGCTCAACAAGAGCTAGGAATCAATGTGGCCTACCATTTGACACTAAGCCCAATGTTGGTCTCATGGGCTTAACTACAAACCTAAGGGATCAGACCATTCTACCATGTTCCACCTCTTGTACTTGGTATGTCATGATTTAATAGGTTTCATCCACCCTTATAAACCAATTTTCAGTATTCA
The DNA here is from genome assembly GCA_037957365.1 of Torreya grandis. NCBI lineage: Eukaryota > Viridiplantae > Streptophyta > Pinopsida > Cupressales > Taxaceae > Torreya > Torreya grandis. The sequence goes on along the minus strand of JARHVA010001217.1, from coordinate 1,190,257 downwards.
AACACCCCTTTACCCATCCATGTATCTTCAAGACTCAAGACTGCAAGTTTGGTGTTTGAAGGGAAGTACCACCTACCTAAGACAAAATAAGGGGTGTTTTCCCTATTCTCTCAATAAAACTAATCATTAGAGGTTATTCCTAAAGTCATGATAGTGCCTTACACAAAATTATAGCCTCTGCAGGTTTCATTTACCCCTTTAAAACATCAAAACTCACAAGACAGATCCTTAGAGGGTTGACTATGTAGGGGTTTTAGAAGGCTGACTATATTTACATCATTGGATCTCTCTTCTTTGCTCAATATCCAATTTAAAATGCCCTTGCACATTGTCATGACCATTTCATAATTTCACCAATCTTCTTCTAATAACCTGACCCCTCAATAATTATCCATACCTTTGAATTCACAAGTTTGAGTTTTGCTTTGGAAGGACCCATGTCTGCATGTTATAGGTGGATATGGGCTTGAACATGTAGGTGAAATTGCATGAAATATCCCCTTATCACAATGGGTAAATATCTATTTTGAATCTCTCTATGATGATTTAGCAGTGGTCTTAACCAATCCATTACATGCCTAGACTAAACTTCTCTTTATGATTTAAATTTGGTCACTGCCCTTTTTGACTGAGATACCATGTCTTGTAACCTTGCTTTAGGTGTTCATTGCCTACAAAGTTTGATCATGATATTATAGAACTCCTTAGACCCCTTATGATATCACACAACATTAATGTCATCCTAAAAACATCTTCATGGGCTAAACACCACCAAAACATATGCATAAGTCATTATCTACCCTGCCTTAGTCATCTCTAGTGGTTGTGGGTATACACCATAGGCCTAAATGGGGTTGAGAGGTGATTATGCCATCTCTTAAGACCTAGGGCCTTTTTAGGAGATTATAATCACTTCCAAAACATCAAACATACCCTAGCACTCAATGTTTCAAGACAGAAACAACTTTTCAAATTTGAACCCTGTATTGGTTGTAGATGTACATTTTGTATCAAGGACAACTATAGGTCTCTTTATGACTTGAAACATAGTATAACCTCTTATCCAGGATTAAGTACATGTTCATGTGTGATCTTCACTTCATATGACTATTCAAAACATGAGAACATGCCTCATTATCTCTTTGAATGTTAAGGCCATTTTATGTCTTCAAGACCTATAGATGTCACTATCTGCCCACAGTGCTTTTGATGGCATCTTTGAGCAACTGAAAAACCACTTTCTAGGGCCCTTCCTCTCCAAAATTTTGTATAGAAACTTCTTCATGCTATATAATATAAGGCAAAATCATTAGACACCTCAAAAGTTCTTTGTGACCTTGTTTTAGGATCTCATCAAAAACCTCAAGCTCTCTATTTTACATTTTTTAGGAAAATGTCCCTGAGTACACAATCATTGCATTTGAAAGATCCCTTCACCATAATTTTCTCATATATTCTTAAATACAAGTCTGTCAAGGTTTATTTATCATACTAGAGCTCTAAGAATAGTTTCATTTCTTGATTCAACACCTCCCAAGGGTGTTTAGCTCTCTATTATGGTCCCTGTAGGTGGTTGCCTTCAAAATTTGGGCAATGGTGTGGGATGATGAGTAGTATGCATTGCTTTCACCATTAAATGAATCTTAGGCCATTCCAATATCTTCAAATCAATTTTCACAACTTTTAAATGTATTTCAAAGACCATGCTCCTAGTTTTCATGTGGTTTCTTCTTTTCAAACACCTATGGGTGAGCATTTTCAAGGCGGACAATTGAGAAGGTGTTATGTATGAATGTTATAGTTTTCTTTTCTTGACAAGTGAAAGGATTTGATTGCTTATTTATACCATGAAAACATATTAAGATTTTTAAATCCACAAAATGAATCCCATGTATGTGTTGAAGGCTTTAACACTACAACTTCATTAGTAAACTGTATGTGACAGTCCTATAGCAAATTGGTTACATGATATTTCATGAATGCACTCTTATGGAACATGCCTTATAAGATGAGCTATGAGTATTAAAAGAAATAAGAGAACATTGAAATAATTATAAAGGACCTACTTCAACTCTCTGAAACCATGACCAAAGTATGAAGATGTTGTAAGTAGGAGAAAACTTCCAACCACATAGAGTGATCCTCCTCTTTGAACCTTGATGTACTTGACTCATCAAAATAAATCAAATTGTGAAACCAAGCATCAAAAAAAATTTAAGTGAGATTCAACATCCTCTAAAAATAATCTTAGCAAGTAGGTTATATGTATTTGCCCAGAATGTAGGAAAACTTGAAGTGTGCATATATTGATAGGCAGATTTACATGGTCAACTTCTTAAAGATGGTTCATAAACCTCAGGCCACCATTCCTCTAAAACCAAACATAAAATGTAATCTTACTGAGTGTATAATAAACTTGTAAGAGCATTTTGTTTGTAACCCATTGTGCTAACTATACCAAGAACAAACCTGCAAGTCACTTTTGCTTGCCAAAAAGGTGAAAAGAGAATAAAATAGTTTTGAGAAAGAAATGACATCTCCAAATCAAACAAAATGTGTAATTGAGCTTGCGGTAGCTAAAGAGTCACATTTCAACCTCTTCCAAATGGCACACTTCCCAAAGAGGTTGTACAAGTGCCATTTTCTCACTTTTTGCCAAGAAAACTACCTTATCTCTAAACAACCTACCATATTTTCAATTTTTTCAATTACTTAAGACCTTTATGGACACATGGGGCATTACATCATCTATTTGGACCTTCACATTTCCCAATAAACCTATACAAATCATTAAATTCACTTTTTGACCCCTTAAGTGACCCAAAAATGATATAAGGAGATAAATACTAATTGATAAAAGCTAATATAACATTAGTTTGACATAAATTAACCTATAATTCACCTCATAACAAGATATTATAACCCCTATAGACCTAAAAATTCAAGTTTTTACCTATAAGTGCCCCGATTTGACTAAAAAGTCAAATTTGGTCAACAATTACTATTCTTAAAACTTTAGCCAAAGTATGTTTAGTGAGATATTATCATTTCATGAGTATGATTTACATGTTTGTGTAATTTCTTACAATAGATCAGATTTTCTATGATACACCGCATGTTTAGTTTATAAATCATACAGCACATGGGTAATTGCTTGTCTCTCTAGATTCCCACGTCTTCACTATCTACTCATCCATGAAGGGAGGGCCATTCCGTGATTAGATTATTGTAGGGGATCACTGGTTTTTGGTTTGTGTGGAAATTTACTCAAATGATGCTTTCCCTCCCCATAGTAGTACTACTTATTGAGACGACACTTGAGATTGTCATAGATACTTGAGTTTGAGAACTATACTCTAGGGTAGACATATAACTTATATGTACATTATATCATTTTGTACTTATTATTGAATATTGTTATAAAGAGTTATAATTACTTATTATTTTACATTAACAGTGGTCGATGTAGACTTGCATCAACTATGGCTGAGTTAATATAATTACTTTCTATATTTGCATTATGATGTACTCTCATGATGTTAGAGATTCGTGATATATGATGTAATATGCTTTGTTTTCTATTATTACACTTTGAGTACTTCATATGATCTCTATTAGATTCTCATGGTGTAGTATATTTTTGGTATGTGTTTATTTTTAAAAAATCACGTATCTCTAGGTAGATTTTAGTGGGGATGTTATAGAAATATGTCAAGAAGTTCAAGTTAGATGGCGTGTGTTCTTACCCATTCAACTTGCAGTATCTGCAGATACCATTTCCTTTAGGATACAAACCACTAAAATTTGATAAATATAAGGGTAAAGGAGACCCTAAATCCCATTTGACATAATTCTCGGTTGCCTTCCACTTAGTGGCTTATAGAAACATTTATTTACTCTTTTGTTTCCTTAGAGTCTAATAGGAAAGGCTTTGGAGTGGTTTTTGAAATTGCCAAAGAATTCTATATTTGATTTTGATGACCTCTCAAACAAATTTGTGCAGCATTTCTCCTACAATCTTGAACATGAAAATTTGTTGGTAGATTTGACTCAAGTCGAGCATAAAGCTGGTGAAATCTTCACAAGCTATCTACAATGATGGAGAGCACTTGCTAGTCATTTCACTCACAACTTACTAGCTAAACAATTGGTTGTTATGTTTACAAAAAAATTACATAACTAGTTATCCTATCATTTGGAGTTGTAGTGTGCATATACCTTCAAAGATATCATCGATAAAGGTTTGTGGATTGAATAGCCCCTTTTTAACAAAGGGATCATTAATTTAACATTGTTGAATAAAAATTAGAACCAAAACAAAGGAATAGGCCAAAACCAAGTCCAAGTTTAAGCATCAAACTAGCCTAGGCTAGTAACTATGAAAAAACCAAGAAATTCAACTACAACAAAAATGTTGTTGTAAATGGAGTAACCAAGTCATGTCATGTTCAAATGGTAAAAACATTGTCTACTTAACCAGTATCATAAATGCATATTGCTCCTCACCAACAACCCATTCAACAAGCACAACCTAGACTAGCTCAACAAACTCAATAAACTTTACCTTTAAAAACCCCTCTTCCAAGAAGAAATGTGCATACTCATCAAGTCTTTAGTGACTTTGGAAAACCCATTGAAGTCATGTTTCATAATCTGGCCATAGCTAACATGATTAGTTAGCTAATTTTGAAGCATTATCATGAGGGTATTTTATATCCAAACTAGTATAAAAAGAATGAGTTTTTTGAATACCATCATGTTCATGTACATAATCTACATTTTTGTGTGTAAATCAAATACCTTATTGAAAATATGTTGGAAAATGGAGAGATTAAATTGGATAATAGAGCATCTACATCCAACTAGAATTTGGGTATCTACCAAAACCCTTTTCTGTAACATAACAATAATAATCAACAACACCAATAATAAAGGCTAGAATAATAGAAACAATAGTTGCAACAATAATAGTAATATTAGTAACAACAATAACAATATCCACCAAATGGAAGGAACCAAGGCTAGAATGATTCCAATACCTAACAGACTTACCACACAGTTACACATGACTACATTAAAGTTGTAGGTCATATCATGGGAGGTTGTGTTTCTACCATCACCATTAATCTAAGACCAAATGCTAACATAATAACACCATTGCTCAACAACTCCAATCAACCCATCTATGCCAATGATCCTTCCTTGACCTAAGACTATAAACAAGTGCACCAACAACTAGGGACTACTATTTTGGGACCTTATATCGATAACTCATCGTTACCCTATGACCATATAAAATTATACCAACAATCAAGACTTATCTTATATGCCCTCTACCACCATAATTTTATAATAAAAATGATCCCATATCTAATCTTTATTATGCAATCATAACTAGGTGGTCAAATATTATGATTCTTGACGCATAACCACCTACCACCAAACGCATCCAACCCACCATTATGGCTAGGAACAATCCATATACCACGGTTAAGGAAAATATGTTTGATATTATGGAATAACTTCATAAGATGCCTACATAAATTTCCATTTTATATTTGTTACATATGTCTACTATCCATAAGAACATCTTAATAGAGTTCCTAGTCCAATCCTAAGTTCCAAATGACATAATCCTAGACAAATTCTAAGCTTTGGTTGGACATCCATCCCCAGGCCAATAGTTAAACTTCACCCAAAGTGATATGTTATCCCTTGGACCTCTCCATAGTAACCCATTGTATATTCAAGTTGTCATAACAATGTACAAAGTGAGATGTGTCCTCATAGACAACAAATCAAGCTTGAATATTGTGTCTGTAAATCTCATCAAATATCTCAGATACACACAGTCATTCTCTAGTCAAAAATGATCACTATAAAGGCCTATGACAATTAAGAGCATGAATCACAAGGCACTATCAGCTTGTTAGTTATTATTGGGCCCTTGACTCAAGATACAATTTGCCATGTGTTAGACCTAGACCTATCATACAATTTGATTTTAGGTAGACCTTGGATTCATGAGATTCATGTAATCCCATCAACGTTGCACCAAAGTCTCAAGTTCTCTCACTTAATTACAGAGGTCATCATTAATAGAGATTTGTATCCTTATGAACATTGTAAACATTTGGAGGTCGAGTATGAAAGTTATAACTACCATTTTGGCCTAAATTCAATTCCCAAAAAGGATAAAGGCAAAGAAATACTTATTGAGATACCATACGCCAATTGCATAGACCCAGACAACCTTGACTCATCCTCTCATATGCCACCACCTGAATTGTCTAATCATTTTACCATCTTAACCAATGGCCCAAGAGAGTATCTAACTCATGACACATTACACATTTCCAATCTTCCACAGAACCCAAAGCTAAGTGACTTTGTATGGAATGAAAATGTAAAATAAAAATCAACCTCCATAGTCCAGCATCTATCATTTTCACAATGGCCACTGGCCAAGAAGATGACCCACTTAAAAATGATGAAACCTAGTTATACAATGACAAATTGATTGATTGTTATAAAAATGACAAATACCCCATTCTTAACAGGATCATAGAGAATCAAGCCTCTAACGGAGGAGGCTTCAGTTTAAATTAGTAGGGTACTCTTGAGCCAATTTCTATAACTCGTTACAAAGGAACCTATGGTGTTAAATATAAACTACCTAAGGGTGACCCCACATATCTTATTAGTGTTCCAATGCCAATGTCTAGTGATGATGATGCTGAAAATGAAGTAGAGTTTGATCACAATATTTATAAAGACTTTACTAAAACCAACCTATTTGATCCACATGCCATTTGTACCCTTACCTTAATTCCTCAACATAATCCACTTCCTATTTATTAGACTCAACTTACAGTTTGAGACAAACAAGATTCCATAATGTTTGTAGATGAGTTTGAGAATGATGAGGCCTTTTGCAATTTTCTAGGCTTAAGAGACAATGTTCCATTGGGAGACCACAAACAAGGGTTTTCTATCAAACTAGATCCTGTGGCTTATTTTGGAGAATGGGTAAGCACACTTAACCATAAATAAATAAATAAAATATTGAGTTCCTAAAGTGAAAACCTCTTTGAGGCACTTTTAGACTACGATAAAAGTAAAGAGAAAGGTCAGTCTTTTGGTAAAAACCTATTTCAGGTTCCATTAGATGGGGGTGTTAATCTTTCCTCAAACATAGCTTAGGAGACCACCAATGATGAACTTACTTTTGTGTCCAAGTTCAGTTTTGAAGAACAACATGCCTTTGATCAAATTATTCAAGAATTTCCAGGAGTGTTTATAACATGGCCATCCCTAACATTGGGAGATTCCAATTTGTCTTGTTTAGGAGAACTTGAAAACCCAATCCAAGATAAGGACTTTGCAGTTATAGGCCAATTCAACTCATTTCCAACCATTCTAGAAGATGGTTCAACTCTCCTCATAGAAGACACTGCATAAGTCAACATCAGGACTCTAGACAACCTAAAATGGATAAAATTAGGTGTGTCCCTCACTAAAGAGGAATGTGAATTATTTACATCCCTTTTGAGGGAATTTGTTGATTTCTTTTCTTGGGCTTATTCAGATATGCCGGACCCTGCCTTGGTTGTACACCACCTTATTGTGCATCCTAATGCCAAACCTATAAAGAAGAAATTATGCAAGATGCATCCTCATCTTGTTGTATTAGTAAACAAAGAGTTGAAAAAACTCTTATAAGTGAGATGTATTTGACTAATCAACTATTTATAGTGGATCTCGAATGTTGTGCTAGTAAGTAAAAAGATAGAAAGAATCAAAATATACACTAATTTTAGAGATATAAATAAGGCCTACCTTAAGGATGACTTTTCTCTACCAAAAATTGATATGATAGTTGATTCCATAACGGGGTATGAAATGCTTTCACTAATGGATGGATTTTTAGGATACAACCAGATCTAAATTGCACTAGAAGACCAATGTAAGACAACATTCACCACTCCATGGGGAACATTTTGTTATTAGGTTATGTCATTTTGTCTCAAGAATTCTGGGGTAACATTGTTGAAGAGCCATGACCATCATATTTCATGATATGATGCATGACATTGTTGAAGACTATGTCGATGACATATTGGGTAAATCAAAGACCCATGTTGATCATCCAATCACACTACAAAAAATATTTGAGAGGCTTCATGAATATAAATTCAAACTCAATATTAAGAAGTGTGTTTTTGGAATTACTTTAGGAAAAATTTTAGGCTTCATCATCTCTTGCAGAGGTATTGAAGTTGATCCTACTAAAGTACATGCCATTATTGAGATGCCATCACCTTCCAATTCAAAGTAGCTCTATAGTTTATAGGGCAAGATTCAATCTATTAGATGCTTCATCTATCAGTTGGTCAACAAATGACATTAATTTACATACTTATTGAAGAAGGGTGTCACATTTCATTGGGATGAAAAATGTCAAAAAGCTTTCCAGCACCTAAATGACTATCTTGTCAATCCACCTATTTTGTTGCCACCTATGCCACTTTCCTAGTATATCTAACTACCACTGACAAAGCCCTAGGGGAAATTTTAGCTCAACATAATGGTTGTTTTCACTTAGATTTTGATCTTTTGAGGATATTCCAAGTCTCTCTTCATCCAAGTGGCACAATAGAATCACTTCTAGGCTTGTGGGCAGCCTAAGGAATGAAGTGAGTCTCAAGATAGGGCTAATTCCCTTGATGTACCACTTGAATAAAACTAATAATAACACTTGGGGGGTCGAAAAGGGTTGATAATAACATGAAATTAAACCTAAACTATGGAGGTGATACACTAGAATAGTTTTATGACTTCCAACCACTTGCATTCCATACTTGAGACCAAGGAACCAACTAAAACATACTCTTTCCCAAATATATGTCTTATTGCATCAATATTATCTTTTGAATTCCTAGATGATATGAAAGGTTAGGAGGACCAGACAAAAGGTATTAAATTAATCTAATAAAAATACTACTCACTTCAACCATGAATATCTCCTGGAACACTTCACATGCCCTATAAGAAGAGGTTGCAAATAAGAGAAAGAATGAAGTACAATGCTAAGGAATCCATAGTCTTCACTAAGAAAATTAAAAATTAAAGAATATCACACTATGAATAGTCATGATAGATGTAAAAAATTATCCATTTTATTGATCAAAAAATGTATAATTGAGCAGGGCTTTGCCATACTCAGGTGGAGCATCCATACAATGCCAAAATGGCCAACTCTTATACAGTTTGAGAGAGAGAGAAAAAAAAGTACAAGGGTCACTTGGACATGTTTCAAGATGATAATTTTAGTTATACATGCATGTAAAGAGGATATGGGTTAAATAATGCAATTTTATAAGCAACAAGTGTCAATCAAAGTCATTAAAGTTAACCAAAATGGCACAAAACTCCTTTTGCACAAAAAACTACCTTCATGATTGGAGTTATTTGAGTGACTTGTAAATAATATAAGGCAATTATAATGATTTTCATGGAAGGGTAGGATCTTATACATGCCTCTCCATGTATTGGTTGCATGCTTAGTCATCTGGAATCACCTGGTATAGAGCCATCATCATTTATTGTCCTAAAAAGTACCCTTCCATGCACCTTTCACACTTGGCTTACAAATTGGCATCAGTTGTCCATGAAAATCCATGGTATGGAGTAAATTACTAGTTTTAAGACCCTCCATGGCCTTGGAAGCATCAGAGATACCTTAAAATCACTTCACTTGAATATTTTCTTCCCTCTATCCAACTTGTGCATTAGGCCAGTTTTGGCTGGCTGAAAGTAAGGACTTAGTTGACAAACTTAGAGGTTTATTAATGAAATTAAATTGATATTAGGAGTTGTATTAAGTGTAAATTTTCTACCCAAACGTTGTTTCATCTCCTAATTCATCTTGTAGCCTATGCAACACATAAAACAGTGAGAAAAGGCCTATTTTTGTCGTTGTCCATACAATTTCATACATATAGTTGACATGAGAAGGATCTTGGGAGAGTTTTATTAAGTTTCCAATAGGTTTCCTAATCAAAATATGCCCTTATATTAGCTTTTCAACTCATTTTTTCAAGACTGGTCCTAGCTGAGGGTTTGCAAGGGTTTTAGCCCAGTTTTCACCTTTAAGCTTATTTTATAAAAACCTAACGTTGGACTTATAAAAAAATTCAAAAAAATTATTGTTGAATACCCCTCCTAGCTTCTCTAAACTTATCTAGTATCCATGAAAAGCTTCATGGAAGGTGTGAGCTTTTAAAGATGACCTATTGTGTTTATTTTACTCCATTCCTGCATGATGAGTTGATTTTGAGCTCAAAAAGGGCCTTCCTGGTGATTTCCTTTGCACTCTAAGAGATGACACACCTTGTTAGTGATCCTATGGACATGATCCAATATATTTAAAGGCATAATTCATGGTATAAATTAAAAACACTCTTCATTTGGATGTTAGGTTAAGTCCTTGCTTAGGAGTCTGCTTATATCTTTGAGCTTAGAAAGACTTTTGGTGTATTTATTTGCATACCAATAACTTATAAATCTCTATATTAGCTTTAAAAACATACTCCACCATGTTTAAATGCATATATCATGCCATAAATGTGATAGGTTCTTCATTTAGCCACTATATTTAGCCATGCCCAAGAGTCTTGACTACACCTTATAGCTTTAGATGATTTTTATAGCTTTTCCTACCTTCCAATAGTCTCAACACATGCATTATGACTCCTTAAACATGTTTCATCAGTCTATAATTCTCTCATGATGTTGAGAAAGAAGTTGACCTCTTATTTGCTTTTAGGCGTGACCCTTTCTTAACAAGCTTAACAATAATTTTAGGTCAAAATGACACTCCTGGATGGTTTCCTTACAAAGTTAGAGTTTTAACACACCTGTGTATGCCCCAAAAACACGATTCAATAGGTTTCAAATCATATCCAAGTTTAAAATTGTGAAAGACCTTCAATTTGAGCATAGGCCTAATTCTTGCCTAACAGGCTTGACTGTATCTTCTAAGATTTTGACCACCTTGTTGAGATCTACACTCTTATGATTTATTTTCATGGGTGCGATAGGCATCCCTCATCCTCACAAATCCTTTTTCAAATTCATTCCATCTTCTTTGTTACTCTTTTCTTCTATATTCCTCAAACCCTACAAGTTTTGCATGAGGGGAAGTACCCCCTATCTGAGACAAAACATGGGATACTTCCCCTATTTTCTCAAACAAATTCTCCATTGTGTGGGCCTAAACAACTAATAATCATGCCATTTACAAGTTTTTAGCCTTTGATTTGATGTTTTGATCACTCAAAACTCTAATTTTTCAGGCAAACTACTAGGAAATTGATTGTGTACAAGATTCTTCCCATTTGCCTATGTTTTGACACTTTAGGAGTCCTTATATCCTTAATGTGATAGGTATATTTCCTTTAAAATTCATGATAGATTTGTTTTTACCCATACTCGGGACCTTAAACTCCACTTATCTTTCATACACTCTACATCTTAACTATGTGCTTTATCTTTCACTGATTGTGTTAGCTTTCCTACCTACTATAGGTCACTTTTGCTCATATTTAGACCTTGGAAATGGTGTCTAAGCATGTGTTTTAGTTTTGAGACTTTTCATAATATTTATTCAACTTATTTAACACTGTGCCATGTCTTCACTTACCTTATATAACTTCTTGAGAGCATGGCTAGCATTCCACTACCCCTGTCTCCTTAATCCCTGCCTCTAACACTATTATAGGTTGTTCTTTGCTTTATATGCTTTGTCATGATTATAATAACTCTTTGAAACCTATATTCACTACCTATTTTTTCCTTCACTCACCTTTTCTACCTTTAAGCATCATCAATATTTCTAAAAACTCATAGTGTACTGAGATAAACCCTGACTATGTCTTATGGTCCTTAGACCTGCCTGTAGGTTTTATGGCCTCAGTTGAAATGGTCATTGTGTTTATAACCCCATTTTGAAACCTCCTTCAGTTACATAAATTCCCCTTATATAAAATATTCTAATTATCTCACAATTACATTTACACACTCATACTGACCCCTTTCTTGTTGACTGAGACAACGAAATATTTAACCTGCCTGTAGGTTTTATTGGCTTCCAATGGTTACTTATAGTGTTGCTAGATTCATTTAAATTCCTTCGAGTGACATAATGTGTGTTTGCATTAACTTTTGCCTTGAATTCTCCTTAAATATCATCACAATCTCAATAGTTTCACTATTTCTCTTCTAAATAACAAAAGGCTATTTGCCCTTATAAGCCTATAGAGGTTATTAAAGTTTTTAAGTGTTCCTAGAAACAACTTTGAGGCTATCAAACACCATCCTACCTTAGCCACTTATCCTCAAACATTTTAATTTTAACCTCCTATATGAGAGATAGAAGGTCTAGTATCCAAGATGCATCAAAACTTTGGATAACCCTGCTTCATAACCATGAGAAAGGGTACTAGGTTCCCTATTTTGTCTCTTTAGAGACTCGGTCCTAAACTTAGAATTATTCATATTTGGAGTAACATCCCACTCTTTTCGAATTACCAATAAATATTAGTTATCAAAAACACATCCATAACCCCATGAATACCTTTCATATCTTGGAATTCTTGTTGTACATCCTTGTCAGACCTTTGTTGGAGGGAATCTTGTAGGTAGATGCCTTGACATAGAAATAGTGAATAAGGCATGAGCAATATGAATCCTTCATGAAGATTAACTTGAGATGTTTCTATAAAGTATTCCAATGCATATCAATCAATGTTAAGAGGTTGGAAAAATTCTTCAATCCTTTCACACCTTAGGATGATGTCATCATATGGTCTTGTGGGAAATAATGAGTTGTATACAGGTAGAAGAATGAAGCTAGAGCAAGACATGTTGTGGAAAATCTATAAAAACCCCTCAAATGCATTTGTCAATATTCAAGTGAGTGATATCTATCAATAACATTTTAAAACCATCCTCAAAACATATTTTTCAACATGAAAACCACCTGCCTGTACGTGAAAAAGCAAACAAAGCTCTCAAAGGACTGTTGAGTACACATGGAATGAGCTTGCAAGGAATGAATTTACCTTGGATAAGGATGAAATGTGACATAGCATCAATAGACTCTTGATAATGACTTTATATGAATCAACAAACTCCCTTGGAACCATTGGTAAAGCACAAAGCTTTTGCAAATGTTGAAATTGTCCATAACTTAGAAAATTGCATCCTCCTACAAAATGAGTTGGTTAGCTCATAAAAACCACTTGAAACATTAAACCAAGTGTGTGAATCATTATATTATGAATCCAAAAATCTCTAGAAGCAATATTAGCAACCAATTTATAAGGACTTGCTCATAATGAAGGAAAACTTGGAGGGTGCACAGATTGATAGGCAATTTTGCACAATCCACTTTGAAGGGATGGTTCATGAAGCAAAATTAACCAATTATTAAAATTCTTATATGTATTTTAAGGTCTCAAAGTTTATAATATATCCCTAGAATCATTCTACTTGAAACCACATGTGATGATCATACCAAGGAATAACCTGCAAGTCACTTTTCTGTCTCAAGAAGGAGGAAAAGAGAGATGAATGGTTTTGAGATAGCAAAGTCAGTTTGAGATCAAAAAAATGTGTATTTGAGTTTTTTGAAGCTGGAGTGTCACATTCATGTATTTTTCAAGTGGCACACTTCCTAAAAATCTGTACAAGTGTCCTTTTCTCTCTCTTTAGCCAAGAAAACTACCTTTTATCTGAATAATCTACCATTTCTTCAGTTATGTCAGATTTCTAAGACTTATAAGGACACATGGGGCATGACATCAGCTTTGTAACTTACAAAAATAAAAAAAAACTCGTACAAAGCATTAAATGCACCATTTAGACCCTTGAAATGACCCTAAATGACATGATAGGCTAATGAAATGAGTGACCAAAGTTAATATAACCTTTAGAGGCATGAAATGACCTATAAAACACCTTATGACAATATATTAGACCCCCTCATATGCCTAAAAATGAAAATTTTCACTAAGGGTGCCCTATTTTGACCTAAAAGTCAAAATTGGTCAACAATGACAATGGAAAACAACATGTTGTGTATTATCGAAGTCATACATTGGTTGTATATGAACACAATTATACGGCCATATAAAATTCCTTTTTAGCCATGGTATTTATAGCCAAAAAACTATGACACTACATGCTTGATAACAAGACCATGGTTATTTACAAAGTAGATCCACTCAAGTATCTACTATCCAAAATAGTTTTACAAGGCCACAACTAAATGGATCATGCTTCTAAGTGAGTTCAAGATTGAATATGTTAACCAAAAAGATATAAAGGGAAAAGTACTTGCATATTAACTTGTTGAATCTCCCCTTGCAGATATTCAACCACTTACTTTCTAATTCCCAAACGATTCCATCATGCCCATCATTGAAACACCTCCTGAGGAGCAACACTAGAAGCTATATTTTGATGGCTCATTCACATCACATAGATTGAGGGTAGGCCTATTGTCTATTATACTACAGGGTGATCTTATCCCTAAATCATTCTATATCATCTTTTCTTGTACTAATAACATGGTTAAATATGAAGCACTCATTATAAAGCTTTGTCAGACAATACAATGGAATATTCAACATCTAATGGTTTATGGTGATTCTCAATTAATCATTAATTAGGTTATAGACCAATTTTAGACCAAATATGACAAGATGGTGCCATACAAGGCTATGATCAATGTTCTTGAATAGAAGTTCATCGATATATAATTTGAACACATACCTAGGGCTAGTAACAAGATAGTGTATGCCATGGCCACCATTACCTCTTTCATCCATCACATAGAAAAGGCAAAAGAATATCAATTCCCTATTGAAAATATTTTAATGCCTACTCATGAACTGTTAATCATCACAATGATCTATGATATTATTGGTCCTATTAATATATGGTATTCATACCTCTTTACTTACCTACATGACCATATCATGCCACCTGACCTATCACATAAATAATAAAAGGCCTTTACCCATCAAGTCATACCTTATGCCTTACTTAGCCCAACCTTATATTATCGTAGCTTTGATGGAACTCTAATTTTTTGTTTAAATTTAGTAGAATAAACATTAGCATTACAAGAAGTTCATGAAAGATTATGTGGAGCCTACACTAGTGAGTCCATCCTAGCCAAAAAACTCCAACGTACTGATTATTATTGGTCAACTATGAATGCAGATGTAGCTGCTTATGTCAAAAGGTGTGACAAACGTCAAAGGCATGCTAATCTAATTCATTCCCATGACAAAAACACTAAAAGTAATTCTTACACCATATCCATTTGCAACATGGGGACTCGATCTCATTGGGAAGATTAACCCAACCTCATCTAATGGCCATAAACACATCCTTATCGCTACCAAATATTTCATTAAGTGGGTTGAAGTTATACCACTCACATGGCTGGAAAACAAATTTCTAAATTCATCTTTAACCATCTCATTTATCGCTATGGTATCCCATCCAACATTATATCTGATAATGGAAGATCGTTTAAGAATAAGGATGTCAAAATACTTTATGTTGACTACAACATTACTCAATATTTTTCTACCGCATATTACCCATAAGGTAATGGCCAAGTAGAAGCATCCAATAAAACCATTGTCAACATCCTTAAAAATATTGTCAATGATGTCAGTTGTGATTGGCACCTCCAAATATTTTGCATCCTCTGGGCATACCACACTAATTACCATACCCTAACAAGAGCCACTCCATATTCCTTAGTTTATGGCACTGAGGCCATTCTTCCTATTGAGATCGAGATACCTTTTTTACGTATTTCACTCAAACATATCCTGGATGATGAAGATTATCAGGTTACTCATATGTAAGAGCTAGAGTTATTTGATAAAAAATGCATGGCCAATGTCAATAACCTTCAAGCATACTAGAACCAACTTTCTGTCCACTATAACTGACAGGTCAAACATGGAGAGTTCGAGCTTGGGGATCTTGTTCTCAAAGAAAACCAAAATAACACTATGATTGAGAAGAAGAAGAAAGGCAAATTCAAACCCAATTGTTTAGGCCCATATATCATTGTTACAAACTATGGCTTTGAAGCATATAGGCTTGCTACACCAGATGGGGATGAACTTGATGATGAACATCATACACCTCAAATGTTACTTCGCTTAAGAGACCTGAAGTATTATCTATGAGGCGCATTTCTATTGTACCATAATGTCATCATTATCCTTTGTATCATATTGTACACCATTATACCATACCTTCCTTATTTGACCATAGTTATTTTTACCCTACCTATCTAACCCTTTGACCTTAGTTATGTTCCATTGGTTCTTTGGGTACCTTCAATGACAAGATTCAAATTAAGTTTCAACAATTGATTTAATATTCTAGACAGAGGTGGTATCTTGGACCAATCTAAAAGTGGTTTAGCAGTTGCATCCTTTATTTCTTTTTTTTATTTCATTTTGAGTGTTCTTGATTATAACTGCCTATGGGCAAATCAATATCTCACTCTGTGCTACTAATTATGGGCAAATTAGTATCATTGGCTTATGTCATTATTTCCTAATTATAACCACTTATGGGTAAATTAGTAACAACACCTTTACCATGCCTTGAAGTCCCATCAAGCCATTCCTATGCCATATTGTGCCATTTTATCATAACCTCATCAATTGTTACCTTTCTTATGCCTAGAATGCTAAAGTGGTTTGCATACATACACACATACATACATACATACATACATACATATATATATATATATATATATATATACTCAAAATGTGGGCCCATTGAGTTGTTAGCTTGGGAAACGTAATCTTACAATTATTACTATGGATCACAAGCTGATATTAATTATTTATAAAAGCTTATAAGCGGTGGTGATGTTTTGGGCATGTGTAAACAAAGGACTTTTGATTTGTTTTTAAGACTTAGCAAGTTGGTGGTAAAAGGGCTTAATGACTAGGCTCATGGTCTTCTTGGGGTAAAAAGGTCTTTGACCATGACGGGGTTATGAGCTTGTCATGGCATTGGGACTTAGTTTTCAGACAAAATAATTTGATTTTAGGGTTTTATTTGGATAGCATTTGATTGGATATCATTTTTTTTATTGACTTTGAAGGAGGAAAAGAAGAGCGAGGAGAGTATGGAGAAAATAGGGTTTTTTAGTTTGTGTTTTGGTTGTCGCCTTTATGGGGTGAGGAAGATGGATGATAGAGGGGATGTAGAAGGAATAGAGATAAAGGAGAGGAAGGAACTAGTCAATGAGGAAGAAAGAAAATGATGTAGAGGGGGTCGATGCTGATGGTTGTGGCACCACTGTGAAAGAAAGACAAAACCCTACTCACATTAAAATGTGCATGTATTCCCTTTTTTGATTAAAATTTTGTAAATTAAATCCTATATTAAAAATTACAAGTTTTTTGGAAACCCCTACTGAGGTATATAATCATGTGGGTATATTTTTTTATACCCACACGGGCCTATGCCATGACTAGGGTAGTAGTAGGGTTTCAGTATGGAGTGTTGTGTGGAAATTTATTATTTATGGTGTTATAACAAAAATTAGGGTATAACCATGGACAATGTTTTGTTTCATCGATTGAGTTGGTTGTTTATTTTTGGTTTTGTTACGTCATAAGGGATTGTATAGCATTTGGCTATAATGGATTTTGATTTGTATGATTTTGGGAATCATTTTAATTATTGCATATTTCATTTTAAAGGTTATGATATGTAAATTGTATGCACTTTTATGTATATACTAGAAATTGTGGTGGATTATCCGAAATTGAACATTGCCCACTTGGAATGGAAATTGTTATCATTGCTTGGAAATTTTATTACCCTAATTTTATGATGAAATTGGCTTGCTGGTTTGATAGACTATTATGTGTGTTATCGATGTTTACTTTGAAACATACAAATTCATTTTGTGGTAACTCAATAGTGTATAACCTTAAAACTTGTATGTTGACATGATTGTTTCTCCAGAGTGATAAATGAAACCACTTAGTTGTATGTTTACATGGTTGTTGGGTTACTAAAATATGTGAAATGTATCTGCTTAGTTTAGTTGGCTGCTTTATACAATCATGATGGCAATTTGATATTTATAAAATAGGGGGATAAAGTTATTATTTATGTATTGATTTCCAAATGATTTATTTGAACCTCAAACCTAGGTTAAAACCCCATGTTTGCTATTGGAAAGAGCATTGGATTGTTATCTTTTGAGTTTGAGATTTTGGGTGTCCCCAAACTGTTTTAAAAACAAGATCCAAAATAAAAGATTTTTTGTTCATCTTGTTATGGGGGACAAAACTTGATTTGTTGGTTTTCTTTTTGCACGTGACATTTGAGTGTTATTAGTTAATGAAGGTTTGTAGAAATGAATAAACCATTATTTTGTATAATTGATTCATTATTTGTGAAGAGCTTACTATTACTTAGTTGTTCATACACCTAATCCATTGAGTGGAAGGAAAATGGATTTTGTTGTTTTTGTGGGCTTGACATTATGAGATATTAATATTAGCAAACAAGATTTTACATGCTTTACAACACAGCTAATTACAAGAATCACTCAGTTTCTATATGCATTTTAACTAATTTTATTTTGCCTTGGTTGTTTGTACTCATCAAGAGAGAAACCAAATTAATTTAAGTAATAGAACAATTAAACTAGGAGATAATTGGAATACTCTTTGTTGTTGTAGACCATCATATGCATGTTAAATGCATTACTAATGTTATTCTACAGGAGCTATTTGAGTATAGATTACCTTGCTTCTTTTGGAGGTTCCTAGAATAGATTTATTGATGATTTACCTTTATGAAAAAGAAAATGTTACAGTAGTAAGAAATATGAGGCTGCCTAAATTCATTTAAGTTAGTTTGAATTATTTTTCTCTTTCTGAACTTGATTTACTAAAGTATAATTTAACTCTCAAAATATTGACTAGAAAGTAATTCACATTGTCAGCTTTAAGCTGACACATTTGTTGCACCCTTTCCAGTGCAAGGGTTATGATACGATTGGCCTTTACTTTTATGAAATTGATTATCTAATTATCTTTGTCATCTACTTAAAGTGTTGTGCTCATCAATGATAACCCAAGATGGAATTTGGGATGATAAAGTCAAAGTTATCAATTCTACTTATATTGCATTAACATTGTAATTTGATTTACCTCTTTAGAGGTTACCCTGTTTCTAAATTTAATACCTATATGGTAGTATAATTGTTTACTTATACATATGGCCTCTTTCTTATATATGATAGAAATTTCAGTCTAACTAGTTGTATCAATCTTGATTATTTGATATTAAGACTTGGAAGTGGGGACTATCTACGTAAATAATATTTTTGCATTTTTCCAGTATCTCATATTGTGCTCATGGTAGACATTCTTATATTAAGGTTATTCTCGTAACATCATGTTTTAAATCATGTTGTGGCAATTATTTATGTTGTCCTCCTTCCTGTTGGTCTTAGCAATGAAGTGTTTGGAGTTATTCTTACATATTATAGACTTAATCTTGTGTACACTTTATTGCTTAAACAATCAAGTGTAGAGGGTCAATTATGTGTGTGTGTGTGTGTTGGCTATGCCAAGATATTCTAGTAAGTGATGGAATATGTATTTTTACCACATTGCATTATAGTATTATGGAACTTGTTATTATGATAATATTACAGTTGTTCACATTTCCATATAGATTTATGGATCAGGGTTGAAATGATGTTTGTCACTCACTACTACCCCTTATTAATAATGGATGTTAATCCAATCATATTCCATTTGGTAGTACAAGCATGAAGGATTTTATACAATTGGCAAGTTAATAAATGATTTATTCTTGACTTGTGATTGTATGAAATCAATTAAGATCAAGTGGTTGTTAGCAAGACTTTTGGGGTGAAGCTTCAAAGATCAATGTCTTATCTATTTTTAACAATTTACTATTTTGGATGCATGGTTGACCATATTGAGACCATGTGAAATCAACATGCAATATGGAAGGTGGCTATTCATAATCATAGCCCATAGCTATCCTAGTTCACAAAGTTATTAATGACCCATTGGTTGAATTGGTCATTTAATAAGTTATTGTTCATATGGTTGGTTAAGTCATTACTTGTTCTAAATATAAAAGAGTTGAAAGAACCATCTAGTGAAAGGAACCTAAGGTCAGGGATTTATTCTTATAATCTTGACCTGGTAGCACCATTATTGATGGTTCATCTTATTTTTGGTATTTATTATATATAAGGTGATAGCCCCAAATGGATGAGTTTTTGCTTGTATGATGAGATTATTAGGGATTTTATGTTCATTTTCAGCATGTGTGTTATTGCATGGTGAACATTTGATATTTCATGTTGGATAATAGTAATGTGGTTGTCTAATTCTCAATGATAATCACTTCCCTTATGATGGAGCTATTTGTGATATTGTGGCATTCGTCAAGCAAAGGAATATGGGTGCAATGACCCCTAGGACTATGGATCATGGTATAATGATCTAATGGGGGTAGAACTAAAATTGGTTTTTTCTCATGCAATCATAAAGGTTATATGTTTTAAGGAATTATGTCACATTGTCTTAGGAGCAGTCTAGTGGCATCTTCTAGTCGATTTGAAATTATCGCAAAGCTTGAATTGTCAAATGTTTGGTATGACGATTCTTTTTTTCTTTTGTGACATGTCATGATTATTGTGGTACCCTATTATTATAATATTTGTATGTTTTAATAATGGCTAGTAAGATAATTCACTAATATGTTAAATCTTATCTTTTTAGTCTTTAACCTTGTCTATTGAACTAAACTCGACACTGACTATGACATTAAGGATACCTAAGGCTTGAACAAATCCTTCTAGCCTCTTGAATTATGAAGCCATAACCACATAGGGTAATCATGTACTTAGATAGGGCTGAGGATCCCTAAGTGGTCCGATAAGGAAGATGAGTGCCTTCTATAAGGTTTGAAGTGTATTAGTGTAGACCCGCACATTAATACCCTTCGAATGGTGTACCATCCTCTAGGAAACATTCTCCTCTATGGAATCCTCTAGAGGTGTTCATATAAGTGTCTATATGAGCTAATCCATTTATGGGTTATCTACCCATCTTTGTGAAAACCTAAGTTGATGTGTCATTCATCATAAGATTGTGTAGCGGACCTTACATATATTTATATTATGTACTTTGTATAACAATTCTTTTTTTTGGGTTATTTCATCTCGTATCAGAGCCTATGCTATAAATATTATCAAGAATAATGTTATTTCTCTCACTCCCTATAAATCAATATCAATATTAATTCCCTTTACAATTGAATCAAGTTGTACTGGTTATTGGGTTCCTGCTAGTTATTGCTCTAAAAGATGTTTAAAAATTACAATATGCCTAAAACTTTATCCTATGATTCTCAAAAACAAGGATAGAGTCAGATCTATTGGTGCTCATGTTGACAAAATATAAGATAATGGGTGGCCTAATAAGCATGATAAGTCCTCAATGGGCTTTAACAATGTGAGAAGCCATTCAAGGCATGATGGGAAAACAAGAATATACGTTGAATAATCTCGAGAATGTTTTCCTAGAGATTTACCCTAATCTAAAAATTTGGTTAAGCAAATGGACTTGGGATACAAAAAGGGAATTGATTATGGTTGACCCAAATTCTAAGGAACTCAAGAAGTTCTCACCACCTACTTATATGGGTGAAAAAATTGATGATACATCTAATACATGATTGTGTGTACACATAAGTATATCAACCTACAAGGTATGATAGCAAATGTGAATAAGACAGTGTTATTACATAATGTTGGGTTGATGGAAGTCTAAATTTTTATGATGGCCATTATTATCTACCTCATCCTTGGTTGGGGTTAACCCTTCCTAATTTTAGTTATGTCCAGGCAAGCCTCACTTGTCGACAATTGACTTGTATGGGCGAGTTAATGGAAGATAAGTGGTAAAGGCTTCACTCTTAGAATTAAAGTAAATAGTGTCTGGTATCTATTGATGGATTGTATGGGCAAAACATCACTAGGTGCTTAGAATATTATGACCGATGGAAGAACAAGGGTTTAACTCAAACTTGGAAGGTTTAATTGGGTGCGAGGAGTTGATCTACTTGTGTAAGTTAGTTGAGACTAAGATTTTCACCTGTAGAGGGAGTGTCTTGAGCCATTGAGAACTATGAAGTATGAATGGTTTTGATAATTTTTAATGGTCTTATAGAAAAGACTAATGTAATTTATTGTTTAGTAAATCGAATATCTAGTTTAAATTGTTGAAAAGAGCTCAAACGTTGAAATTATGGAACTAGTATACCACCTTTTCTTAGGTGAATAGTTGTAAGTGGAGTAACAATGTTTCCATGGGTTTAAGTTGCTCATGGTTGAGTGAATTTATTCCAAAATAAGTCTGCCTTTGGGAGATGTAGACCTTGGGTGAAGGTAATGTTGAGCTATTGCATGTATGCAACTATTTTGTTCACAGCTATATATATATATATATATATATATATATATATATATATATATATATATATATATATATATATATATATATATATATATATATATATATATATTAGTATAGTTGACAAAATTGTGCCATGTTGAGTTTTGAAACATAAATACATACTTGTGAGGCATTGCTAGATTCTCTATAGATTGGAAAAAATGTCAAGGGATTCTCTTTACCTCTTTTTATAAAATTTAACAGGTATTATTAAAGACAAACTAAATTTTTTGTACAGTTGTATTTTATTAGCAATTGGGGCAAGCACTTGTAAATTCTTTCTTGGCTTATGTGTCACTACACATGACTAGCTACAACAATGAAAAAAATTTAAGTAATGTGTTTAATGCTTAGGGAACACTATTTTTTACCAAGTAGTGGACTTATACGCAAAGACTAGGCAGGTTTTATTGGTTGCAAACTCTTAAATGGTTGGCTAATTGCAACCATTATGTAACCTAAAGGTGAATAAGTATTATGTATCATAATACTAAGGTGATAGAAAATATATGCATTTTAGTTGAATTAAGGCTTGATCTTGTTACGAGCATTTGGACTCCTTCGAGCTGAACAAAGAAGCTTGTGGTTCCATAACTCTAAAAGGCTAGAAGTTATTAAGTGTGTGAGTATGTTTTGATTCTATGGTGATGTTTAATTTTGATCATGGATATGTTTCAATTCCATAAGGATTTTATGATGATCATTGATATATTTTACATCCATGAGGATGTCTTTTGTGAATTTTAGCTGAATTTAATGGTTATAGAAAACTATAATTCCCATGATGATAATATGATATTCACCTAGAGCCTTGGCTAAGTTCATCCTTTCCAGTTTACGTTACATCGAAGCAAGTATTGCTAGTCAACCTTTGACTAGTTGAAACAAGTCAATTGGAAGGATAATGATAGAAGCTTGTTGTTGGAATCAAGAAATAATGCTTGGTGATCATTGATAGCTTGTATGGGCAAGCCATCTTATAATGTTGAGGTATAATATTATTGGGAGGTCCAAGGATGTAACTTAAGCCTTTAGGGCCTAGTGGGGGAATGTGACTTACTTGTTTGGGCAAGTGAGAAAGTTTTGGGGATCTCTCATTATTAATGGGTATCATGAGCCATCTATCCATGAAGTGCAAACATTGTTGGTAACTTCTCGAGACTCATGGATATTGACTAATGGGTTTTGTTGGAACACATCCTCCCTTGAAAGAATCTGTTGGTGAACTCAAGATCCATAAAACTAAGCATGATGTTATATGATGGATATTTTATGTCATTTAGGATGGCATTTGGACATCAGGTGGATCAATGAGAATTATGTACCCTTGTGCTTCACTTACTAGTTTATTTAATTGGTATGATGTGAAAATACTTTGACATAAATTATCAAACCTCTGGATCAACATGTGTGTCAGAGTATTGTGGTTCTTTCAGTACATGTAAAACCATTGTATGTTGTGCAAACCTTTTAGATTTTGTTGATTATATTAAATCATGTAAACTTGTAACTTATATATTTTGTGTGAATATAGTTAACTTGTGAACTTCCACATTTGTTCCTTGATATCAAAATTGTTATATATATATATATATATATATATATATATATATATATGTATGTATGTATGATTTGATGATGTAACCATGGGACATGGGAATGGTGATAATCACTGGTGTAAGGCATCTATCACTTATGTATTTAACCATGTGAACCTTATTTTTGCTCCATGTTTTCCACTTATTGTATGATTATTTTGTATACATATCATGGAATAAGTGTAACCTTGCATTGTTAACATGTTAATATGATGTAATGTGATCATAAACCACTTTGTGATGTAGTTTCCCTTTCTGGAATCAACTTTTATTAACTAAAATTTGCTAGGGTATAGTGAATGTATTATGTAGTGTGATCTGCATCACTGCTCTAGCAATAAACACTAATGTAAGTATGAGGTTTACGGTGAAGAAACATTATATCCATGATGATTAGACTGGGTACAGGCTAAGGAGTGGAGTCTCACGTAGGTTGAAAACCTACTTCTTCCCTTTGCACAAAGTAGCCACCTAATTCATTTGAGTTGTGAACCAAAAGAGCCAAAAATTAGTCATGAGATCTTCATGCATAATGGTCACCTTGTGGATTGAGTGTTCCTTTAACCACCTCTTGAAGGCTATTGTAAAATTAGACTTTTACATAAAAACAACAAGAATAAACTTGTTGAAATATAGGCACGTCTTAGCTTGTGAAATCAAATGTGTTATGAATGAGGTAATGGTTGATTTACCTACAAGGAATGTTTTAGAATGAATGTTCGGATTTAAAAGCATGTGTTGACTGGTAAGTACAACTATGTTGTGAATAATGTATTATTTTGTGTATACCTGAGATTAATATTTTGATTTGTTAAAGCATGACTAGAACGTATGTTGATCTTATGCTCAGAAGAAGCAACATAAAGTCCTGATCAGGCAGATTTTAAAATTTTAAGTACTTTTTAATGTTGCTAAGAAGTAAGTACAATAATATGGTGGGATTGTAATCCTTGAAACCATCATGTGAGCTCACAAATTTAGGGAGAGCATGCTAAAAACTTAAAGTTGCATGTGAATGC